>WBMY01002657.1:421884-462990 GCA_013397315.1 Donacobius atricapilla
GCTTCCCGGGCTGTGCCTGCCCCGCCGTCCGGGCTGTGCCTGCCCCGCTTTCCGGGCTCTGCCTGCCCCGCTTCCCGAGCTGTGCTTTCCTTCCTTCCCGGGCTGTGCCGCCCCCAGCCCGGGATGCGCTGTGAAGGCGAGGGGGCCGGGGCTGGCGGGCGTGCGGGACAAGCCGAGCCCCCCTGCACCTGCCCCCGCTCTGCCTCTGCTCGGTGCATGGGCTGTGTTCTGGTGCTGTGTTCAGGATGCGTGTTGGTTACGAGTACTGCAAATCCGAAGCTAAAAAAAGAAGAAATAATAATGGCAATGCCCGTTCTGTTGTGTGTATGGAAATGTGGTGGTGCCGCCTCTGAGCAAGAATGGAAAAAAAAAAAAACACGAAAAAAACCACAAAGATAATAACTACTAGTTTAATCTGATTTAATTGATATAGCGGGGGATTGGATAAAAGGAAGGGAGCTCACAACCCTCTAGCTGCATGAAGAAATGCACCGCAGGGTGAAGAGGGATCTTTCGTCACTTGCGTGAGTCGGCTGCCCTAAAGGTCAAAAAGATTCCTCATCAAAGTAATGTAATCCAGAAGCAGCGCTTTCACGCACACTGCTCTATTCTCCTCCTGTTTCGGTCTGAGTAAGCAGGGCTGTTTCACTGAGAGGGAAATAAGCACACTGAAGCTGCACAGCAAGTTTCTCCCTAACAGTTCTGCGTGATCAACATGTAGCCCACGCTGTCATGTGAAGTAAACCTGATGTCCAAAATCTGAAATATGAATAATGCACATAGTTTGGTCTCTACAGAGGGACTTTCTAGTAGTGAAATCTGAAGTGTCAAGTGCTCTATCTCACTTCATCATGTGATGATTTGAATTTTTGGACAGGAACTTCCCCAAAACTCCGGAAAATGAAAGACAAACTTAGCCAGTCTGTTCTGCTGTTCTCAAAACAATTTTATTGGTGGCTAACAACTAAAAATGCTTAAACATTACAGTGATAGAGAGTAGGTTTTGAAAAACACGGTCTGTGTACTTTTTTGTTTACCTTGCTTTCTGTAAAGTGACATAAGGATATTTGGCTTTTAGAACTTTAAGTCTAAAGCATTGTCTTCACTTCAAAAAGTCCTTTTGTTCTTCCACGTTTTTATTATTATTATTATTATTATTATTATTATTATTATTATCTTTCATATTGTGTAAGGCATGCCATGCAATCAGTTTTAAAAATACTTTACTTTCCAGGCTTACTGCTCGGCAGAGCTCTGTCGTCCTTTGTTTTCTCAGCAGATTTCTCTTTATGGGCGTGTTACTAAGCAGATTAAAAAAATACTGCTTTGAAAATAAATAATCATTTGTTTTTCTGTTGAAGCAAATTAGAATTTCCCATTCAGTGGGTTGTTTGTTTTTTTTTTTTTCTTGCATGTTTAGAAGTTCTAGGGTAATCATTAGTAGGGATATTTAATCTCTTGCTGTCAGAACTGAAGACCTCCTAAAAATCTTGAGAGAGGCTTTCTATAGAATTGCACTGAGATGCAATCTAACAGAGTTCAAACTTTTTTTCCTACTTTGTTTTTTTAATTTCTAGAGCTTTCAATAGTATATGCTGATTTTGCAACAACTTAAGCTCCATTATAAACTAAGGGCCCAATCTCCTGCCTTCTTCATTGATATGGACAAGCTTGTTGAAGTGAGTAAAATTGTGGCTGGGAAAAAAAGACAGAAAAGGCCACCTCTAGAAACGATCTGAGTGCAAATAAACATAGGAATAGGCTTATAGGCCAGAATTCACTCTGCATTTAGTACGTTTGCTGGGGTTTTTTTTCCAACATGGCAATAGTGAGATCAATTTGTATAAATGCAAACACATGCTTTGCTGGTTTAGGGAATTAAATAATGCCCAAGTACCTTATTTTCAAAGCAGATGATTAACTGCTGCCTCATTTGCATCAATATAATGAGTAGTATATGTTCTCTCTCACTGGGAGAAAGGATGAGGAAGTCTTTCTGAATATTGTAAATAATTCCCAATGGCATGGTGCAGAGACTAAAAGGTGAGCTATAGAACTATACATTCCAGGCAGGCAAAACATACAGGGCAATTTTGCAATTTATGCTCAAGATACTATTGTGAAAAATTATTTGAGGACAGTTTTGGTCTGAATGTGTTGCTAAAGTCTGTAAGGAATATGAGAAATGCGGGAGATTACATTAAGGACATAATACCTTAATCAGAAGTATGATTTGTTTAGGGTTTCCCTCACTCCTTTGTCATTTATCTTCAAAGCTGTTTCTACCTTTCACATGAAGGAAGCTCTTTGAATTCTGAGTAAAAAGAAAACATCTCAAGCTCAGATTACTTAAGTATTCTGATAACTTTACAGGATTTTAAATGTGATTAGAAATTGTTAAGATAATTATTAAAGTTATGTTTATATGCTAGGTCATTTTGACTATCCTCAATTCTGAGACTTATAATTAATTCTTTTAATGTCTATTAGGTTGATAGAACATAGATTTGTTTTTCTACAGATTATTTTCTTGGGCCATGCTCCTCTTCCTATTGAACTTAATGGGAGTGTGAGTGAGGCACTGATCTGTTGGGAAAGCAGGAACTGCCCAGCTTTAAAGTCCAAAGTAAACATTTATTTTGAAGAAGTTAAAACACTTACTAGTACAAAAAAATTTGTAGGAAATAACTGTTTTTGAAAAGCAATAATAATAATAATAACAATACTTTTTCAAGTGCTTAATTCTATCAAACCATAGATTTTCTACTTATGTGGCAAAGTGGATTAAAAGTGTAATCCATTAATAATGGTTGTACATAATAACAAAGAGTTTTTGTTAAGATGAAACATCATTTCCCTTTTATAATAGGTGCATAAAACACATTGGAAGCCAATTTCTAGCAAGAATAGTGTTTAATAGAGCACAATGCTCCTGATAATTTAATCTGTTGTTAATAGTGAGTGGATGACTGTAATATTGTTTCAACGAAACTTTGAGAGCTGGTTTGGCTCAGCACTCAAAATACAGTCTGCAAACTGGAGACCTGTTGCTGAAACTGCCCTTGAGTTGTAAGATAAGCATCGAGCGCAATGTCCAGCCTGGCATTTCTGCAAATCTGATTCTGTTAGTTTGGCTGGGCACTGCTGGCGTAAAGGCATCAACGCAGAAGAGACCTGTGTGGGTCTAGATTATTGTCATTTGTGTTAAAACGTGGTTTAGCATTATCTAACACCAAGGCTTAAGCATATACATAATCCATGCTGCCGGTTACAACACAGCCACAGGAATTTTTAGTGAATCACCTGGGACCTGGCTCATGTTTTATGACTCTTGAGAAATCCACAAGGTGTTTCCTGCCTCCGTAGGCATCTTGAATACCTTGAAACACCAGGCTCTGCAAATGTGAGCCAAAGCATGTTGAAGTCAACAGAGTCTTTTACTGATTTTGCTTGATTGCAGTAGAAGCTGTGGTAGATAAATACTCATGTCTGTCAGGAATTGTTTTGCATTGCTCAGTATTGGCGCATGAGGATAACTGGCAGTGAAGTCTTTTTGAAGTGGATCAGCTGTGCATGGTCAAGTGCCTCTAGGTTGTAAAATATTTCAAACAGAACATAGAAGCAGGACACATAGAAAATGGTCAAAACCCATAGCTGGTATAAAAGCAAACTGTGACCAATTGTAGCAAAGAAGAAAGCCTACTTAACTGGGGTTTCTGGAGGTATCGGCAAATTTGACTGTCTTTGACCTAAGTAAACAAGTCCCATGTATTTGGAATAAATAAAAAAACCCTGACAAATTACAAATAAAAAAACCCTGACAAATTACAGTAAGAATACCTGAATTCAGCATTTTCAGTATTTCCTCACTGCAAAAATCATACTACTCAAGAACATTAGCAAATGCCTGACAGTGCTGTTATTACAGTCATCAGCATAGCAATTAGGCTCCTGAAACAAACTTCTTTTCCTATAACCCATGTCCAGTGCACCTGTTTTTTACATTATTTAGCTAAAAGACCAGCAGTGTATAAACATTCATTAAAATAATATTAGATTTGTATTATATACAAAATACTCAGAATGCTTTCAGCTGAGATGAAATTTTCATAAAATACAAGTGGAACATGAGAATAAGGGGGTTGTAGAAGAGCTGATTGTCTTTAAAAGTTTGTGACCTGCCTTAAAAACAAAGAAGATAAAATTTTTAGACAATAAGCAGGTTTTATGCACAAAATAGACCAGATGATGATGACTGAGAAGTGCATAAAGAGAAAAGACAATCCAGTTCTTTAGGCTGGACCAGTATATATCAACTTTCCTGGCCACTTACTTGCCTTTTGTGAAGGCTCAGTTACCTTTTCCTCTGCCTTTTTCATAAAGATTTGTGCTAGGTAAAAGTAAGCAGTTTTCAGATTTCAGGTCTCTTTTTTTCATTACAAAAGCCACTTATGAGGGCAAAGAATTCTTTTTCTGTGAGTATCCAGTGGGATACACAATTGCAAAGAGTAGCACTGATAATATAATGGAGAAGTAAAATAGCCATAATACAAAGAATGAGATTATTAGTATTGCTAAAATGATTGGACTGTTTCCCCCTTTTCTCAGTGTCCATGAACCAAATTTTATGACTTTTTGTGCTTTCTAGTCCCTGACAGTCCCTCACTGTAACTGGAAAATCTTAATAAAATAGGATCTGATGGGCCTCCTGTACTAAGGAGCATCCTTGACAAGACATGTTGCATTCTGCCAGAAACATCCTGCAAGCAGTTCTGCAACATCTGGTTTGCAACGTTGGCATGCTGTGAAGGAGCAAGAAAGAGCAGAGTGCCATGTGATTTATTAGGATGTCACTGAGTTTCTCTGCGCGGCTGGATGGATCCAGATAACTCCTTTCAGTTACCCGCAGCTGGCCTGCCTGTGTGTAAAATGGACTTTCCTGAGTCTCAAGGGGTGCAGAACAGTTCTCAAAAGGGCTCAGCCAAGTCCTGGCTTGCGAGGTTGCTTCTTGGGCTGAGGAGCCTTTCCACAGGGCTGTTCACAAAGCAGTGGAGTGCAGTTGGTGTTGGTGCCAGCCTCACCTGGAAGATCTTCCCCATCTGTTCCCTTGATGTCACTTGTGGCTGAGACTTGGACTGGCTTGATTCTTGCAAGGTCAGCTTTGTCATAATCTGCTCCAGCTTCCAAGTCTGGGCCTGTGTTACCCAGTTCTACTCACATTGCCAAAGAAAGTGCAGACAGCACCCTGGCAGAGCAACAGAGGAGAATAGAGGCCTGCTCTGGCCAGCAGCCTCCTTTTATCCCTGCTGTGTGCTGCCAGTCATTATCACAACATTAGATCATCGCATTTTAAAAGCTAGGTACTCAAATAGCTTTCACCTTTTTCCTGTCTTTCATTTGAGGATTTCAGATTCTGTGAGAGCATTAAGTGCTTGGCAGCCTGTGACATTGGACAAGATACTGAACCCTAGAGATATGAACAGGTTTCCTAATCTGTTTGAAAAACCAGTGGTGATCAAAAGAAAGGATTCAGAGTTTCTGAGATTTCATCCTCCAACTCCCAAACTGAAACTACTCTGTTTATATTTCTGGTGGTTAGAGAAAGGTAGTAAAAACAAACGTAAAGATTAGAAGCAGGGCTAGGAGTCAATTCAGTGAAATGCTCCTGCCTATACTAGTTAGTGTGCTCATGTTTAATTTTCAAACTTAGCCAAGGGGAGAAAAGTGGAGGTAACTCCTTCGGAGCATGTTGGGGATTTTCTCCTTTGCGTCGTGAAAACAGCAGTGAAAGTAAGGATGGAAAGAAATGAGACATATTTTATAGAAAGTTTGAATGCAAGATATAGAACAGAGTTTGTAGTGTATCCATCTGGAGACCACTTGAGTTTAGGTCTGCTTGTGGCTGAAGCAAATCAGTGAAAATTGAGCAAGCCTGTAGGTCTGTGCAAGATGGACGGGGCAAAGACAGCTCAGAGCCTTTCATGCCTGCTCAGAACCTGCTCGGAGCAAAGGAAATTTTTTACCTCTTCTGCAGAAGCAATTTTCTTCCCTTTTTGTCTTGAGTGAACCAAAGAACCTTGATCAAATGTTGAAAAATGATGAGTTAGTATTGAGTAGAGTAGGTGCACCATACTGCAGAGTTCAGCTCCTTCAAAGTACTGCTTTCTTTGAGAGATGCAAATAATAAATGAGAAATGAGAAAATGAGAAATGCCGATAAAACGAGAATTGGAAAGGAAGGCTTAAAACAGAGAGTTAGTACCAGGTTCACACTGGTTTTCAGTGCTAGGACGCTGGATTATGCACATCCCAAAGCTGGGCAGTTTCCCTGTGTGACAGGTATTGCCTCAGACCCTACTAATCAGTTTTTCTTTACAGTTTTGATGGCAGTAGCAGACTTTCTCATGCTGCATGACTTTTAACATATGCAGTTTTCATTTATTAACTTGGAGGAGCGGGTCAGTAGGAAATCAATTATGTATTTTTTTTTAATGTAGCCATATGCAGAACCATTAAAATGAATCCACTGTCTGTGTTCCAGCATTGCAATTTCTTCCTTGCAACATTCATTGCAGTGTGTCTGCCCCCAGTTGTGCTACATCAGCACTTGTAGATTAGGAAGAGAAATTCCAAAGTAAATGAAAGGAATTGATTCTTCCCAGTCTGCAAGTTTCCCAAGGCAGGAATAGGGATGTCTGCCTGCTGCTTTGGCGCCTGCCTCAAGGGATGAAAAGGCCATCAGTTGTGTTCCTCAGAGCCATGTGTTGTCAGATCCCTGGAAAAATGCATTTGATGATCAGTCATTTAACTGGATACCTGTGTCAAGGCTAGATTTGTAAATTATATTTTAAATGCTTGAAGATTGCAAGGCTTTCAAGCCCAGACTATTTGGATTGCAACATGACTTGGGTGAATAGTATTGGAATATTTCCTTTATGTGTGTAATGCTGGTTCCTCAGAAGGTGATATTAGCCCTTGAAAAGGATGCAGTGATTGGAACTGTTTAAAACAGAGAGTTTAATTAAATCAGCAGAAACATGCCAACATACTTGAAGGTCTGGAGGGTTAGCACATGGATTTTGAGTAGTAGCCATGTATAAATTATGATTATTATATAATATGTATGTTGCATTACAGCAAAAGGCTCTGAAGTGCTTGTACTCTCTTTGCTGTTCTGGAACAAGGAAGAGCTCCTGCTACAAGGTGGTTTACAGATTAACTAGATAGGATGAATAAAGTGTGCTTTGAAGGAAAAGAAGATTGTTATTCTTGTACATCTTCCTATTTCGGTTGAACACATTACACTGTTGAAGGCATTTCTTTTTTTGTGTTAAAGCAAAAAAAAAAAATAGAAAAAAATCAAATCATACTGGAAAAAAACTTTTGATTTGCAGAAATTATAATAAGAGATGTATTTTCATAAAAATGAACTTGTAATTGCCTCCAATAAACTATCGAGATGTCTTTGGGAAGGAGATTTATGGCATTTTATGTTGGCAGAAGATGTTACCACAGGTTGTTGGATTAGACACCAGTGCTCAGTCACAGCCTAGGAGGTAATACCAGTTACTGGTGCATCCTTGTGAGAGAGGCTCTCTGTAGTAGCTGTCCCCTGTGTTTCCACTGGCTGAAATAATCAGTGCAATTAGAGAAGCAATGCTGCAAGGGCTTTTGTTTTTTTAAATATATATATATAGTGTGCTGAGAATTTCTGATAAGGATGGATAACTAATATTTTAACAATCTATTTAGTAGCAGTCTTCAGCTCAAAGGCTGGAAGGCAATTGTTATCAGCTGTCTTAGAATCATGCTCTGCAAGAGGTGGATTCACAAGCACATTGCAGATTTCCAAGTCAGATAGTCAGGACGAGTGTAATAGTTCTTTGTTAGGAATGGCAGTCAAAAGGGTTCAAACCTTCCTGGCATTAATGTTCTGAAACTCTGCAGTTAGCAACAAGGTGGAGAGTCTACCTGTTTTAGGGCAAGCTTCTCTACTTTTCTGGCTTGCATTTGATCTAACTTTTTAAGTCTATGACATTTTTCAGAGGGCAATTTATTCCCTTGACTCTGTTACCCAGAGTTTTAATTTATTTGCAGACTTGCTGTTCATCCTATTCTCTCACTGTCAAATAGTCTCCTATGTCTCAAAGACAGGACGTTTCTGCTTAATCCCATTATTTCTGTTTCTGTTCTCTGTCAATCTCAGTTCATATGTGTGCCTATTTCTTGGTCTGTCCCCCCACTCTAATTCATTTGTCTTAGCCCACAGGTAAGTTTCTGCCTGTCTGCAGCCTAGCAGCTTCCAACCTGCCAGTCAGTCCTTCTCTCCACTTTTTTTTTGTGCGCACCTTCCTCTGGAAAATAAGAAGATCAAAGACCCCTTACCTCTGGTTTTCATTCCACCAAAAATCTCCTACTCACTGCTTGCTGGGCTCAGCAGCAGGAGATTCTTCTGTTACTTGAAAATTCACCTATAGCCTGGTACTGTTTGGGCTGAGATAGAGTTATTTTTCTTCCTGATAGCTCCTACAGTGTTGTGTTTTGGATCTGTGACCAAAACAGTGTTGACAGCAGTACTTGCACAGTGTCAAGTCCTTTTCTGTTTCTCACACCACCTCATGAGTGAGAGAGCTGGGGATCCACAAGAAGTTGTGGGGAGACATGGATGGAACAGCAGACTCCAAGTGACTGAAGGAACATTCCACAACGTACGGCATCATGCACAATACATAAAGCTGAGGGAGGAGGAGGAAGTGGGGGATGTTTGGAACCATAGTGTTTGTATTCCCAAATCACCATTACAAATTATGAGTCCCTGATTTCCTGGGAATGGCTGAATACCTGCCTGTCCATGAGATGTAGCAAATTAATCCCTTGTTTTGCTTTGCTTACATGCATGGCTTTTATTTTCCCCTATTAAACTGTTTTTATCTCATCCTACAAGTTTTTTCACTCTTACCCTTCTGATTCTTTCACCCATCCCACTGTGGGGAGTGAGCAATTGCTGGGTGGCTCTGAGCTGCCTTTCAGGGTTAACCTACAACAGATCTTGTTCCTTACAGAATTGCTTCTGACTCATTGTCTGAATTTCTCTTCTGTTTTGTACTTTTTAAAACTCACTCTATGCTAAAGATGTTACACAGTCACTACAAGTGAACAGGCTTTGAATCTCTTTATTAATAGATAAAGGCATACACAAAATAGTGGTCATGCCACTTGTTCATCAACAAATTTGTGTATTCAATATGCAGTTCAAGATAAGAACATGCATCTGTATAAGGATGTTTTTTAAGTGTAAGATATTACTGAGGAACAATTTGATCCTTAAACTAAACTTTTCCCCTGCTGTTCTTTTGTAAGACAGTTGTAAAATCTATTTAAACAAACAAAATGGATGCATTAATCACAGTTCTCTGCACCTTGCTCACATTCACTCACCCACTCTTTAAGTATAAATATTTCAGCCTTGTTGCTTTCTCACATAGATAAAAGGTCAAAACAAAAAAAAAAAAAGAGAAGTTGAAAGTGGGAAGAGAGTGTAGATATTTTATAAGTCCTTTTGTGGTTGAGATGGGGAAGGAAATTAAAATTTGCTTCAATGTAACAGTGCAGCAGTGTATGAAAATTCAGTTTTCTGAGAATGGAGGTGAGGTTTTAGAGAGGCATAAATGCAGATTACTGAAGCGAACGCTGCTGTTAGGCATACAGGTTTCCACTTTCTTTTGAACCACTGCAGCTAATTTTGCATGCATTGTGAACTTTTTTTTTGCAAATCTCTTTTGAGAGAGATGAACCCCTTGAAAAGCAGAACGCTCTAAAAGGCAACCAGGAGGATTTGAGCCTATATTTGAGCTCCTACTAAATTAATCTTGCATTGTCAAATGCTACTTGATGACATGGAGGATGGCACAGCCATGTAATTCTTATATTGTATGAACCAAATTCTGAGGTCTTAAGAGGTTCTTAGAGATGGCATCTATCTCACTTATGGCTGAGTGGCTCTTAAAAAAAAAAAAAAAGAAAAGAATAATAGTACTTAGAGGCAGCTTCTGTGAAGTGCTCGTCATGCACAGTTCCAACAGCACTTGTAGAAAGAATGTCAGTATCATTATTTATATTGTGTTTGACTGGGAAACTGAGGCAGGGGATGAAGTGTTGAGTTCCTGAATCAACAAGTAGTCTGTAAAAGACTCAGAAACAGCTACCATGTCCCATGAATGCTAATAATGCCCTGTAATCTATAACATCTTGTTTTTTCCTCTGACTGTTGCTTGAGAATAAACTGTCCTTGAGAGAAACTCTTCAAGTGGGACCATTCAATTCTTTAGGAAAGGTTAATAAGTCTGAATTTGAGAATTTTTTTAATCCAATGCCTATTCATATTGACTCCTTCATGCCCTCCTCAAAATATATGTGGAGCCTTTGCAGAAGCCATGGATAATCTGGAAAATAACTGTATTATTAGGACTCAGGCAGCATGTTGATTTATCTCCTTTGCATTCAAGTCATATACTGTGGTCTTTGTTGTTTCAATAGCTGCCAACCACGAGGACCAGAATGAAGAGCAGGGAGAAGGCTGAGCCAGAGATGGCAGAAGGAGAGCTAATATATTGGCAGAGGGGCTTTGCAATAGGTGCATTACCCTCCTGTGACAGCAGATTGCCTCTCAAGGTATTTGTTCAAAGACATTACTGAAGCTAAGTCCTGCTGAAACATGAACTTTTAGATAATGTTGGTTAAATGCGATTTGCATCTGTGTGCAATGAAATAAATTATGATTAGGTGTTTTTTTTTTAATGAAAACATCCTTGGGATCTTACATATGTAATCCATAGGACATGTTATCTATCTGTAAATAAACTGAAGATAGACAAAGCTATGTGGAAACCATGGGAGGCAGAGGTACTTTTCAAGTACAGGTACGTGGGTGACTACTACGGTTAGTGTAATAGGCACTATAATTACTTGTTCTTATGAACATTTCATCATGAGGCCCTAAGTTCTGATCAGAAGATGGGCAGTACCACCATAGCTATGGAACATTCATGGGAAAACAAGGATGGAATTATGTGACTCAGTGTGATTCAAAATGTTGAGGCTGTTCATGGCTGTAGGAATCGGGTCTTGATTTTTCAGAAGGATATCATGTTCCCCATGCAGAGTAGCTGCTGTTACTGATGACTCCTACTGTTTGAGCACATGGAACACAGCAGCAGTGGCTACACATGATTGCATGTATATGTGTGTAAGCGAAATAGTAGATCTGAAATAAGTCTGGAAATACCTTTGCCTTCTGAACAACAGTACATTAGCTTCAGAACTAATCCACTCAAGAAAGTTGGAAAAATGATTCAGTTACAGCTGGTAGGAGGCTGATGAGTGGTGAGAAACAGTTGCAGAGACACACTGTATACCTGCTAACTCACATTCTTGTTTTTGCTCCTTTTTATTCCTAACTTTACAAGTATTTTATTTTCGTACAGTAGGTTTGAGGAAAAAAATAATTGTTAAACATAATACTTTGCTTACTAAGCTAATCTTTGCATTATTTCTGTCCAGAGCTAATTTATTTTTGTTATTCAAATTTACTCCAATGCTGTGTTTGAGGGGTCTTAACACTCTTGTGCAGCATATGCAAGCTGGTCTTAATAAACAGGCAATTGTGGAGTTTATACTCTATATCTCAATATGAAATTGAGATTTTTACCTGTCATTTATTTATATTAAAACTTTCCTGGTTGTCAAGATACACACTGTATTTTTGCATGAATTACTGCTCACCTGAGAAATTGTTTAAGCACTTACTTAAGTCCATCCTGTTCGTCTTCAAAGTGAAAGAACAGTTTTGGCTGATTCAGGGCAATAGCTTTTTTGAAGAACGTGTGGTATATCTTCATTGCCTTTTAACCTAGATGCAGCTACCCCAGGCTGCAAAGGTTCTCATGAAATCCTGTAAGAATGGGTGAATTAGCCTGCTCTGAGCTCCGGTTGTTACATTTCTCTCAGTATCCCAGCTAGTACCAGGCATTGCTCTCGCAGACACCCAGCATACCAGAATTGGTTTCCTTCAGCCACGTTCCTCTTGGTGGCAAGGTGCTGCTTCTAGCAGTCCAAGAAGAATTCACTTCCTTTCAAGAGAGGTCCTTTAGGCGGTGCTGTCGGCAGGTCACAAAAAACTTTCAATGGAATTTTTTTTGTTGTGCAGGTTGCTCAGCATGCCTCCCATACTCCCCAGATAATGGCTGTATTTTGCTGGGTTTTAACCAAGTAAATTTCCTGCTAAACAAGATTATGGCTTAACTATGATGCAAAGAATTTGATCCAGTATTCATTTTGTTAACATTTTTAGTTTAATTTTCCTCCCAATTTTCCCATGTTATCAACTTCTATTTGGAAAAAAATAGTTTGAGAGTGTAAACAAGCAAAGGATTTAGATGAGTCTGTGCCCTAGTAACCAACTAAAAACTCCTATTTTCATTGAGACTGTGTTTCAACTCGCTGCTTATGCTAAATCCATGGTTATCAAACTGTTCCACAATACTGTGGGAGTGAATAAGGCAACAATTTTCTTTGAGACATTGCTTATGATTTCTGGAAAAGAGAGGCATATTAGTAACAACACTGAGAAGATTTATAGCTTGTTTGCTGATGCATAGGAGAGTAAGTGCAGATTACTGAGGGTTCTCAGTTATGAGGGCTATGAATTAAAGTTGTTATCCATAATTTATTATTCTCCATGTGCTTCCAGTCTACATTCAGTTAGAGAGAAAACATAGACAGGCAAAGTAGGGAGGAGTAACCTTGAAAGAGTAAGGCTTGCTTCATATAATCACCATCTTCACCCTGTCCCTGAAAACAAATACAGAATCTTACAGTTTTTTAAATACTTGATTGTTATCTTGCTTTAAGAATTGGAGGCCCACTCATTAAAACAGGAAAACTGCCTTAACCATGGGCTCCTGTGGAAAATTTGGTAGACCAGAAAGAGCAACAATGAGCTCTGGAAAGACTACCAGCATAGTAGAATCAATTTCTTCTATTCTTGCAAGTATTTGTATACATTTTTCATAACTGGTGTTCCTTGGATTTAGTGCACAGGTCAGACCTAGTGCACTCCCATGTGCTTTTCTAAACCTGCCTAAGAAGAAAGACCACTAGTTTGATAGATATACATTTGCTTGTTACATCCTAGTACATTTTTCAGACTGATACAGATGTATGTATTTAGAGAGAGAGAAAAATGTGTACAGCACTGCTTAAAAGAAGGGAAAGAAAATGCTGTAATTTCTTTTAAACTCAGTTCTGGTGAACTTTTTAATCAGAATACATTGTTTAACGTTCTACCTTTTAGCCCTTATAATAGCAGCACACCCTCTTCTCTTCAGTATGTCTTTCATTCCCCAAAATTTTAAACAAGTAGTAGTTTAACAATTTAAGGAATTGTTTCCTGTTTGTCTTCATTTTTTCAGTGTTTTCAGTTTAGCTTCTCAACTCCTGCCCATGTAATGCATAGTGCAAGTTCTGCAGAAAATGTGTGATTTCATCCACATATAGATGGGTAGGGTGGCTGAATTTGTAGGTAATCATGATGTAATTAGGTAACAGAATTGTTACGTTAGAGTCTGCCTGGGCAGATTGAACCTCACCATTTTTAAAACTGTCGTTAATGTTCATAGAATTAGGATATAACATTTTATTACCTGGAAATAATTTGCATTTATTTCCTAGTTATTAATTCTTAAATTTATAGCACAAAATTAATGGGAAGAGACCTGTCTGAACATTCTAGATTCTTCTGACACACACCTGAGAATGGAATAAATCCCCACCAAAAGCAAAATCCCTGTAAAATGAGAGGAAATCATTGGCTAGATCAAAAAATAAACCAAAAAGCTTATTTTTTATTTGAAGAAGTATTCCAATGCTGCTATAGTAACTGTACGAATAATTTGAACCTTGTGATGCACAAAGGGGTGGATTTCAGCAGTATTGAGGAACTCTTTGAAAAGAAGACCTTAAAGCCATTGCTAATGTATTGCCAAAGGATAGAATTCATCTCCTGAACTCCCAGACAAACAGAAGAACTGAGATTCACTTCTCATGGAAGGATTAAGACTCCTCCATAGCAATTTGCCTTGTGTATATATTTTTTTAGCACAGTGCAGCCACAGAAGTGTGGCTGCTTGATCGCTCCTTGATTTAGTTGAAATTTTGAAATGAAGTTTCTCAGCACCACAGTAGTAAGATTTATTTGGCTACTTGTTAATACATTAAAAAAGAAAATAGCTGGGTTTATAATAAAAATATTCTCCCGAAGCATCACATACACACCCTTTGTCCCTATATTTGTTGCCTTCCTAATTTTCTTTTCTTGCGCTTTCTTTAGGTAATAGTCTGAAAATATTTATGCATGTGCTCATCATTGCAGGTTTGAAAGTATTCCAGATGTGGCTGTTCAAACGCTTACAGTAAGTTCCTGTGTTTGCTGAAGCTTTAAGGGCTCCAGTTGTGGTGACCATAAAGTGGATTTTTACAGTGTTATGGCTGAATATCTGAAGCTATCTAGATATTTGGATTCTCTCTACTCTAATAGAAATCAGCTTCCCTAAATACCTTTGAAAATCTGCCCTTTCAATCATTTGGGGCAGAGACATTCTTTTCCCTATTTAACAAAGGAACAGTATGCCAATTTTGGTTGTGTTTTAGCCGCAGCAATAACACTAGATGCACTTGCTGCTGCTATTTGCATATGTGTATAAAACCTTTGTGATTTTACATTATCACTCAAGGACTTGTTCCTTCTGGAGAAGAGAGTGTCTGGGAAAACATAATAGCAGCTTTATATGGAGAAGCAAGGAGGTGATGAAGAAGTTGGAGCCAGGTTCCTAGTGGTAGAGCACTGAGGGAGGGCAAGAGGTAATGGACAGAAGTCTAAACAAGAGGGGTTCAAAGTGGATACAAGAAAAATCTTTTCCTCCAAGAGAATAGTGAGGCCATGGAAAAGGTAGCTAAACAAGGCTGTTTTGTCTCTGTCTTTGAAGGATTTCAAGATCTGACTGGACTAAGTTGTAAGCAACCTCGTCTGCCTTCAACAGAGATCCTGTTTGACTTCCTGAGGTCCCTTACAACTGAACCTTGTTATAATCCTATGAGCATGCTATTTTAATTACAGAAGTTTTAGAACAACACTACTGGAACAGATAAAAATGGCTACTGCACTCAAATTGTGAATGAATCAGTCTAATCAAGCAGTTCTGCCTTAACTACAGGACCAAACTCTTCCTTGATACTGTAAATATGCTTCTTTATAGCTTCTGGATCATTGTAGTGATGCTACATCTAATGGCATGCAGGTGCTTGAATATATTTACTGGAAAGACAGGTTGATTTTGCTTTTGCTGTCTAGCTGTTGAGATAAAGAGGTTGGCAATGCCCTCATAAACCATAAGAGAAGCAAGCTTAGGATTGCTAGGGTTTTAGCTGTTAATAAATTATTCAGTTTATGACAAGCAGCAAATTTTTTTTGAAAAGCAGAACTTAGTCAATGTCATTTTCAAATGAGAATTCTAATGCCTAAGATGTATTGTACTACATTTTTTTCCACATGAGATTTTCTCTAAATCACCTATCGTGGTTAAAGGCAGATGTAACTTTATTCCATACTTTAAAGCAGCGTGTCTTTATATTATACCTTGAAAAAAATCTGCTTCCATCTTTTAATTCAGAAATTCCCATCAAAATGTGCTTGTTTTTGCCTTAGATAAAAATAAAGAGAGAGAGAGGGAGAGAAACTACAGTTTTTAAATTCCTTTCTTTAGAGATTCTGATTTCAACAGCTGCAGAGAGTAATTATTTTAAAGACTGTAGTCCCAATTGTTTTGAGTTGATGTTGTAGCCCTACTGTAGCAGATACTCAGCAGATGCAGACTGAAGCACACAACTTGAAACATATGGCAAGATAAAATCTGAAAGCCATGCTAGTTAGCTACCATAAAGATTTTGTGAGGGAAAAGAACTTTAAATCAACAAAGACTTTTAAGGGAGGACAGCAAAAATGTTTTAGGACAGAAATGATGATACCTCTCTATCACTTCTGCATCTGTAGCTGAAATCTCTGGAAGAAGAAGTTACCATGTTTTATTCTAATTGAGAGAAGTTAAAATTTTTTTCAAGACTTCCAAATAACATTTATAATCTCAAAGTTCATATATTGCGCATTCTGTTATTCCTAAATCTTTGTTACTGTATCAGTATTCCAAAGAAAACAGAAAAAAAATTCAGATTAACAACAAGAAAACAGATTTTCATTCAAATAGATATTCTTAGCAAGTAAATCACTGAGAAAATTTCTGACTTTTGGAAATCGTTTAGGTGATTTCCACTTGAGGCATGATGTAAATAATGTAGCACCTGCCTTTTCCCCTGATGGGCAAGTTTAGTTTTAATTTCTCTAGTAGAATACATTACTGAAATGCAATTGCCATTCATTTATTTTTAAGCATTCCAGGGTAGAAACAATTATATGCATCTTAGAAGGCTCATTGAAGACCTATAAATGTGAATATCTATATCTATCTACATAAATATAGTAAAGAACATATGTTAGCATTGATGCTTATGATGCCTTAAAGCTGTGATTATTCTTTTCACCTGTAGATATATGCATACACCACACATAGATATTAAATATGTCAAACTCTACACAGAGTAAGAGTTTGCTGTCTCTGCTGGTCTTGGTTTTCCATTGTCAGCTGCTTCATCCTCTGCCCTGCTAGCCATCATTATTTACCCTTATTTTCCATCTTTCACCCTTCTACCACCCATGTTATGTATAAAACTTCCCTGAGGTGCCTAGTCAAATTGAAGCAGGTCTGACAAGCAGCAGCAGGCATCCTAAAACTACCTTAAGATGTGGATGACATTTTACTTTAAACTATGTGCTTATGTTTTTTTTCCCTATATTTTGATGTAAGTATTTCTTGTTTTTATAAAATATTTACATGAATAACATCCTGACAAAACAGATGCTCCCGAATACAGTACAGTATTTTTTCCTGTTTCAATGCTGTTTATGTATCACACTGATGCTTCTAGAACTATGTGGGTGCCTAGTGTGTGGTTTGCAGCAACATCTTCCTTTTGCATATAAGCCTTTAATGTCTTATGTTTCTGGTCAATGTTAATGGCACATGAGTGGGAAAGATCTCATAATGCAATTTACGGCTCCTAACTATGTGTATTGAGTGCCTGAATGCATCTTCTCTTTATTGAAACAGGTTTTTTTTATGAGAAAAAAAAATTGCTTTCCATTGACCTGTTTTACTCTGCACTTTTCTGAAACTTACCCTTAAGAGATGGCAGAGTATGGCTGTACATATCTGAAGCACGTTCACATCTTCAGAGATAAGAAACAGCATGCATCATAACCAGCAGATATTTTACATTGGCAAAGAATGATTTTATGTCAGATTGGAAGCTGCTAGATGCCATGAATGACAGTGACGGCTCCAGCTAACCCTGTGAAAAAAAAAAGAAAAAAGGAAATGCATATACACCATGTCAGAAACACTTAAGCATTGTGAGTATGCCTGCAAATTCATGTGGAAGGTACCTCACACCTGCTGTTTGGTTGAAAGATGTACCACAGAATAACTGTGGCAGAATGGGACAGTATGTGGAAGGCCTTTACTTAGCATGCTGTACTCCCTTGCAGCTTCCTTGGGAGACCCTAAATAGACAGGGACTGTAGCATTATGTAATCTTTGACTTAGGTGAAATGTCTGGCTCTTTAGGAATATATAGTCAAGGATTTGGATGAGCAGGAAAAAAATGTGCTTCCAAAAATTCCATGATTAAGTACAATGAAATGGTCTTTGCAAATATAGGTAAGAGAAGAGGTGAAGTCTCTGCTCTGTGCTTGTCTGAGTCCAGAAATACCAGTTTGGGTTAAATAAATATATATGCATTGTCATGATTAATATTATTTTTGTAACTATTAGCACATTATTTACAATAATCTTCAAGGTTCCTAGTAGGTCTATAACTCTGCTATATTTACCAAGACATCCAGTTTGTTAGGAATTTATATACAGTACAAATTTATGGGGGGACTAAATCTTGTAAAACAGATGAAATAGCAGCTGGGGAAAAGAAAAATGAATATGGATTTTTTTCTTCATAGTTTGACCCAGATTACCTCATCCATGGAATTTACAGAGTCTGCAGATATCACATCTGACTGAGAGCTCTGCTCAAACTGTTGCAGAAGGCGGAGCAAGCTTTTCATGAAACCAAAGTCCTACGTGTTACACTTGCTGCGGTTGGGAGTTTACTACATGGTGTTTCAGGGCAGAAAGCTGAATGCAGCACTTCCTGTTTTTCACTGCTTGTAATTTGCATCTGCCTTTGAATTTGAGAAGAGAGTCTATGTGTTTCTGAATTGTGCTTATCTGCGCTCTCTTGCATTTCTACTTTTGATGTAGCTGCAGTATGAAAGAAAGGCTTTTGGAATGAAAGCTGGTGCCCCATCCTGCACAATTAAGGTAGTGCACATACCTGCCCCTGGTTCTTATTTTGTGGAAGTGAGGGCGTAGAGTCCCGATCACTCCCGTGGATGTTTGACTCAGGCTGAGGGAAGTAATGGTAACTGTGTTTGCCTTTGCAGGATTGAAAGCAATGTGCCGCAGACAGTGAACGCCTGCCAGTTAACATTCACACAGAAAGTATACAAGAGCAGTGTTCCCTTTCTGAAAGTCTTGCTTTCTTGGTATCTTGGAGGGGAAAAAAATATTAAAAATTAATTAGAAGTCTTACTGAAGAGGTAATTTTAAGCAATGCATGCATTTTACAGATATTTTTAAGTAAACAAGATTTTTTTTCATTTACATAAATAGGTAATATCTGTGTTATTTGTGTCCTTGTTTTCACTCACAGTGAAGACAATACAGCCTTATATCTCAGACCTCATTTTCAGGAAGAAGTTCAGGCATAGTCACATCCAATCTAGTCATGTAATCAGCATGCTCTGCAATATTGCTAGTTTAGGGGCAGTGAAATTTATAAATCAGCAAAACTTAGTAGTATAAAGCAATGTATTTTTAAAAGGAGAACACTGTTTAGACGAATAATGATTAGGTGAGAAGAAAATGATGTTACTTTTAACAAAACAATTTACTGAAACATTTTGGAAATGGAATTGCCAGGAGGCAATTTATTTTGCTTTGAAATAAGCCTCAAAATTGACTTCTGCCATTGTGATGGCAGGATGAGGAAGGCATGTACACAAAACCACGAATATATACAGATAAATATATGAACAAGCACTTACACCTCAACACATATCCCTATGTGTGCATACATTTGTGCATGGAGGTAATGCTTTCTTTTATAACAGTTATGTTCAGCTCTTAAAATCTGATACCTGTTATAGTAACAACTCTGTCTTGGAATCTCATGGAAATTGCACAAGGGAAGCAAGGCTGTTTTTATAAAAACAATAAAAAGTTCTAAAACATTATATTAAGACAGTTTGAGTAGTAGTGAAGTCAGATTGACAGAGGCTCTTCTAAGCTCTGTTTCTATATATGGAGCATGTCATGCGTATGGGAAAAGCCAACAAACCCTTTTGGTTTGCAAGTTTTACTCTAGGGCCTATTCCAGATTGTAGTCAAGAAATTTGATAAATTCATTATTGAGGTGAGAAAAGCAAAGATATAGAATGGAGTGGAGGACAGAGACCACAAAATTGTAATCATTTCAGAGAAAAACTGCTAAGAGTCAGGTTTTCCAGCCCAGAACTTAGTCTCTTATATGTTCACAATTTCACAAATATAATTATGTGCTATTTTCTTTCTAATTTTGGCTACATGAACTTCTTGCACAGCTAGTAGTAAATACTGAAATCCTTTAATATCAATTTACCCAGTCTCCTATGTTATGTCCATGGTCTTCAGACATGCTGAATTTGGCACAGATCTGTTGACCTGAGAGAAGTTCTGAGTATTTTTGAAAGAAACTGAAACACATATGAAAGTGCAGGTACATGCAAAATCATGCAAAAAGGTTCCCTGAACGTACTAAGGATGAATGAGGAGGCCCCTCACAGAGGAACTTGGGCAATGGAATTGGTTGGGGATGGCAGAGGCATCTGGCAGCTGACTTCTCTAGTTGCTGTTGAAACCATTATTCCTGCTTTTCCTCACAAAGTTGAGATTTAGGTGCTCTCTGAGCATCTCTCAGTGCTAGCATTTTTTGAGTTTGTGTGAGGGATTGTGAGGGTTTTGTCATGATCATCTTATCTAACACTTCGGGGGCTTATCCTCACATGTGGATATTTGAAAACAATATTTCAGAGGCACATAAGCTAGGCGGAATCAGTCAAAGGTACATTATAGGGAAGAAGAAACATTTTGTGTTGTTTTGCCTACATGTATGCATCATCCCCAGCAGAGAATATTGCTCCAGAAGGGCTACACTGCCGCAGGTATTCAGGAGAATCATTGCAGTTTAAGTGTTGTTTTTCATACCTCCTAAAATCTGTATCTCCTTATTGCTACAGAGTACTGCATTAGTGAGGTAAAGATAGAGGTGATGGTCTAAGTGCAGGGTTGTTTGAACGAGAGGTACCAAGGTGGTCGAACCAGTACAAGGAGGAAGATGACTCTGCCTATCTAGAATATCTGTCTTGGCTTACGATCTACTGGATATAGAAGTAGCCAAAGTATTCCCACCACATTTCCTCCCCCAACACTTATACAAGATAAGCTACACCTTGTTAAGAAAAACTACATTAAGAGGAGGCAATAGGTCATCTTGCAGAACATCTCTAATAATCATGCTGCCTTTATGGTTTATAAACAACATCAAAAATACTTGGTTTCAGTGTCAATCTACGTTTTCAATGAACTGGAAAAACATTGAATCTCATCATCCAACTGGGAGCAGAAAGGAAATACATTATTCTTATAATCTCTTGCTTTTATGAATGAAAACATTAAAGCAGGTTGCACCCTTCTATGTTTGCAGAATAAGGACCTCTGTGGCATGAATCCAGGTGGTGTAATCTGGCACTGCTAATTTTCTTGCCAAGGGCACAAAGGGAATCAATGTCAGAACCAAAATGGGAATGCAGACATTCCAGGTGACAGTTGCAGAAATATTCTTGTTGAATGCTTATTTAGCCCTTCCAGAGGTTTTATATAAGTCAATTCATAGGAAGATATTCAGAAATCTTTGGGTCTCAACCTACACACTTTGCCTGTTCCTCTCAGAACTGGTCACCTTTGTACCCTGCTCCATTTTACACTAAGTGTTTTTATTTGTGGTTCAAATGCTGCCTACTGAGTCTACAGAGTCTGTAATTCCTGTCAGCACTGGTGGCCCTGTTTATGTGCTGTGCCACGGCCACATTGCATCCTGTGTCAGCAGCAGCTGAAAGGAGCAGTCCTCCTTATTTTCAGCAGTTAGTGCCATCAAAAATTAGAAGATAAGGTACAAAATCAGGACACCAAGAAAGGATCCCTCTGACACTAACTCCTCTGGAGTTTTCCTACATAATACAAACTCATGCTGGTTTCTTGGATTTACCTACACTTTCTGCAGCTCAAGCACTCTTCTGGGCTAAAAGATTCCAGAGCCACACTGTGGGGAAGTGACTACTTATGGAATAGTTCCCCTGAAATTAGGACATAAATTTTGGTTAGGATGCCCAGGCTGCTCCCTGACAAGTCTGCACAAAGTATCTGCGCCAGCTGAGAATTCTGCCTGCAGCATTTTAGTGATAGGAACAAATGTACCTCACCAAGAAATGACCCTTGGGAGAACAGGAATCTGTCAGAATCTCCTAACACAGCTGTTTCTGATGCGGACATCACTTTTTGCCTCAGAAAGTGAAGTTCTTTGTCAGTTCTTAGGCAGCCTACAAGAGCTTTTTGAACTTACTGGAAAAATCAGAAAGTTCTTTGAAGACATGAGCAATACTGATACTGCACTCAAGGCAATAATTGGGCTCTGTACCAACTCTCTCTTTTATATTGTGTTGGAACAGTGAGACACCCTATATGCTAGACTTTGAAGATACTTCTTGATTTATTTTTCTCTTATTGTTTTATCAATACTTTTAGCATGGCTTTTTGTCAAAGTATGGAATAGGTCCTCATCTTTCAATTCTTTCTGTAGGTCTCTGACTTAAAGTAGAAATAATGCTGGGCTGAGAGACATTTTTGGTAAATCCTATTGCTTTTTTAAAAAAAATGGTTATCTGCTGCCAGCACAGAACAGACACAAAGAAGAGGTAGAGTGGATTAGTAATAAACCAATATACGAAGTCTTTCTTATAGAATTATATATCCAATTAGAAGTCTTTATTGTAACATAAGATTGTATTTACATTTTAATTAAGCTTACATATCATAAAAGCAGTTTAAGGTAAATATTTTTTTGTCAGTGAGGAAATGGCTTCACTGTGTACTGTAAAAAGCACATAGAAATCTGAGCTACTTTTAAACCCTCTTGACTGGGTAGATGCCTGTACTTCCACAGTTGGACTGCTTCTATACTAATTCACATATCTCTACAGCATAAAGGATTATTCTATAATGTCCCTGAGTTATAGACTGCATGCATGGACACCTCATACCAGATGTATTTCCTGTAGTGTAATAGTTTTCCCATCTGGTCACAAAGATAATTGTGCAGATTTTGATTTTTTCCCCAAAATAGTGACCAAAATTGTGGTGTGACTCAGGAAATTAATACCAGACGAATTTCATCAAAATACTTGGGAGTTTTTGCCATTAGCATCAGTACAGCTGGAATTCCATCCACTGTGCATTTTAGTAAAGATACCCTTGCATAAACTGCAAGGGCAAGCATGGGCATGTCCAGTGGGAACGCTGAGCAAATCATGCTGCTCAGAAATAAAATAACAAGTTGTCTTAGTCTCCTCAGCACACGTCTTGCTTCCTTCTAGGAGGCCAGTGGAAAGATCTTTGGCCCCAAGTTACAAACAGATACTAAAAATTTGGGAAACCCCCTGGGACATTTTATTCTGGGGTAGTCACAGAGATTGTTCTCATTATTAGGTTGCCTCCCTTGAGGTAGTTTTGAGGACGACTAGAAGATGTTTAATATTTTTCATGGATAAAATGATGTCAAGTATCAAATCACTGTCAATATTGAATGTTTTATTCAACACTGCAGCTACTCTAGGTGCATGTTTGAGTCAAACTTCATTCTAAATAAAAGTTTGCATTTTTCATGGTTTTCATGTTTTTCTTTGCAAATATCATCTGATGGCCTTTTAAATGGCAATGCCAAAGCATGAAACACTTCTCTTGTAGGGAAGCCCTTGTAGGGCTCTTCAGGCTTACAGAGCCCTTTTTTAGTGGTGTTTCAGCAGCTCTGCACATTTTCTGGTACTTAACTCACTTTTTGAAATCTGAAGAGATAACAATGAGTAACATAAAAGGAGAAAGAGAAACAAGCTGGAGAAATTCTTCAAAGCACAACTCTAAACAAAAGAAATATGGGGCTCTTGTCCTGTCTGCTTCACATTCCTGTTGTAATGATTTCAGTTCCTTCTGGTTTCCTTATCTCAGAAAAGAGATAGTGTTGCTTGCTTACCGTGCACAAGGGCTGCAGGAAGTAATTGATTTAGACATACAGGCTGCTTTTGAAAGCCTGGAACATTATTAGTATGAACCACTGCCTGCCAAAGACATGACCATCTAACCACTGTACCCTCTGTGATTGAGCTTTATGGAATCACTGCAATTACTCCCACCCTACAAGGATTAAGAAAGCCAGGCACAGCTTTCTATTCAGCAAACTAGTTTTCTGCTTTATCCCCAAACTACGTCCCTCTTCTTGGTTTTGCTCCTCAGCATTCAGCTTCAAGCCAAGGGGCCTGTGGGATCTGCCTGGCTGGCCCAGGGTGAGACTTTAAGGGACTTCTCAGGTTTTTAGTGTCCGTTTGTCACTTACTTGGGGCCGAGGACCTTTCCGCTAGATGCGTTGTCAGAGCAGGAATTCGCACTGCTATTTTTAATGTCTGTAGAGCAGTTGCATGTCCCTGGGGCTCCTGCAGACATTTATCCCTCTCAGGCTTCCTTCCACAAACCACTGTTGGAGCAGCACTTTGGAAACGGCAGCTGGCCGTGGCAGGCGCCGATTCACTGTGCTGTAGTCGTGACTGTTGCTGAACACTTGTAAGTAACTTTGAGGGGTTGCTTTTCCCTAATTGCTTCCAGCTCACCCCTGCACCACAAGAAAATATTTCTGTGCCTTGTTGATCCTCTGGACTGTGCAGATATTGTGCTTTTGTACCATATTTTCTGTGCCTTCGAGCTTTTAGTATTTTTCACTACCCTTTCCTTCTGCTTCAAAGCTCTGCTGTTATGCTTTGCTGGACAAGTCACATTCCAGAAAGAGTTAGAGTAAGAAATAAGTTGCTGGCAAAGATGCTTTCTTTTATATATATAGCAAGCCAGCATGTTGCTTTAGCTTTCAAATGTACATTTACTCTTACCAGTAGTTAAAATAGTTTCAGATGGACTATTTCAAATATTTATGAGAATGAATAAAAATATTTTGTCGAAGAAAGCAGTATAATCAATATTCTGAATGAAAAACACATTTTGTGTTTTTACTTTTGGGAATATTTTTGCTGTATTTTCTCTTAATGTTAACATTCTGATTCTGCATTGTTTTATGCCCACTTCTGTATTATAGTCTGTGTGGTATTTAATAAAGACTTGAATAAAATAAGTACTTTAGGCAGCTTGTGCTACTGTTCCGTTAATGTATTATTATCTTTCACTTTTTTGTTTGTTTGTTTGTTTGTTTTGTTAGGGAAAAAAGCCCAAATTGTTATTCTTCAGTCTAAAGGTACAACAGGAGAAGGAACCATGGTGCTATGGTGCTGTTTCTCATAGACTAGAAGTGCACTGACACATCCTGGCACACAGCTCTTGAAGACTATTTTAGATTTACCTCATTTCATTGAAGTCTCCATAAAATTCCTGCCCTTTTCTCCGTTAACCAAGAATTTACAATTGCAAACCAGCACAATGCCCTGGAAAGGCATAGCAATATAAAAATGTGACAATATTTCATCTAATAGTAAAATGACTTGGGAGTAGATATAACTTGGCCATCTCTAGTCTAGCGCTTCCATATGCTGTGACATTTCAACTCTGATAATTTATATTTTTTTTCCTATAGTACAAACAGAGACGTGTTTTAGAGATTCAGTCACCCTCTGTTGTTGTCCAATGTTTATATTTTTACCTGAAATTCTTTGTATTCACCCAGTAAAGGCTGGAAAATGGAGTTTGAAATGATGAAACGCAGTCTGAGCTTTTCTGGGGAAAATATTTTTATCTTTTCTTTTTATTCTTGTTTATATACTATTAAAACTCATGCAAAAATCAGAAGGAATAGGAAGCAGGAAACAATCTTCCAGCAAAATTCTTACTTTTGCAATTGCCAGTACAGGTTTTGGTATGTGAGAGGATGCAAAATGTTGTGACAATCTTCAGTTTTGCTTTATCCCCCAAAAGGCAGTCTTTGGCTAGCTCCTTATATAAATCTGGATGAGTTTAATCAGAGCTGAATTTTGCAATGTGTTAACTCAACAGGCACACTTCTATTCTGTCACTCTAAACATGAACTGCCTTAATTTAAATTTCCATGCATAAAAATCAATTATCTTCAATTTTATCTGCAATTCCACATAACGATTCAATCCTTTTCAGAAGAATTTCTGGGGTTTTATTCAAAATCAAATTGTCTGGGTGGATTTTTAATAGGAAGGAAGGGATGGAATGTGAGTTTTGACTCTCCACAGAGTTGTGGGAAGAACTCAGACATTTTGCAATCAAGATATTATGTTGAAATATTGCAGAGTATTACACTATTTTGGTGACACCTTTATTAAAATGTGCAGAGGCTTTTTCACTCAGCTTAGATATTTGACTGGATTTCAATCTATCAATTCACTTGGAGCTTTTAATAAAATATTAGGAAAGTTATTTTGCTATTTTCTATATGTTTAAGAATTTTTAATTAAAGATTTCTTCAAATTACTTCTTTGACATTCTTTGTTAACACAGCTCTTGTTCTGTGACTAATATAGGTAAGTAAAAGGTAGCATTATTATATTGATTGATCACATTTTATTTCAAGTAAATGCTCTGTAGGTTTTTATTTCAATCCTCAGTGCTTAACAATAACTTCTAGTTAAGCCTGATAGACATACAGTACATTTTTTGGAGGTGTCTGCTATATTGAAATGCAGCATGTAGCCTTTGAATTCGTTTGAAAATGAAGATGCAAATTTTTTAGGCGTTTTGCCTTGGACTTCAGGATCTGATAATTGTTTATAACTTTAATTCTTAGCATATTTTCTAAAAAGAAATTAAAAAGAGCAGCTTTGACTTGGGAATTTAGAAATGCTTCAGGAATTCTTAGTTCTATTTGCATAATTGCTGGAAGTAAATATGATGTATTTTTTTAACAGAAGGACTTCAAGTAGCAGAACAAAATGTAGTGGTAGGACTTCAAGTAGCAGAAAAAAATGTAGCGAAAAAACAACACATTGTTTTTTCAGGGTCTGTTGTCCCTAAATATTCCTTCTCCAGCCGCAGTTTTCAGTTCAGACAACAGAAGTGTTTGGCACAAGACTTTGGCGACTGCGACTGCGCCCACTTGTGAGGGCAGCAGGAGACCCCTGAGTGGCTGATTTCATCGCTGCTGCGGTTGGGGTGACTCAAATTGGGGCGCCCAGGGCCAGGGGCCAGGCTCTGAGCCCGAATTGCCCGTTGTGCTTGAGGGCTTTGTGGGGCTTGGCCTGTAAATTGCGGGCATCTCTGTCTGCACTTTGCCTCCCCTCCTGGATCTACGGGCTGAGCGGAGGTCAGGTGTTCTTAAACTGATAAAGGAGCTCTTGAGAGAGAAATTACTTGACCATCCGTATGATGAATGGCTGAAGAGAAATCAAGAAAAGCTGAGCTTCAGCTTGGCATCCAGTACAAACAGAAATGTAGGTTTTGTGCCAGACATCTGTGTTTGTTCCAAGAAAAGCCCTAGGAAAGAGGTTCTGGCCTTTTTCCACCTGGAAGTTATGAAAAAGGCATGAGAGCTCAGTTTGTTTTTTCCTTAGTGTGTACTGTGTTATGTCCTAGGATATTGGAAGCCCTTAAAAGTGGAGCAGTGTATTTCCATTCAGACCCTGAGCTTTACTGATCCCCAGGTGTGCTGTGTGGTTTCCAAACCACCATCCTAAAGGATGTGCTGGACAGTATTTCTTGCCTTCTGGCTGGACATACAGCGGGCATGCCCACATGGCAATGCACTTCAGAACATTTACATATGCAATTACAGCGTTCTCAAGAAATGTGTAGTGCTCTCAGTATATCCAATTAAAAGCTCTCAGTGAATTCTATAATTCCTTTAACAATCTACAGGCTTTTAATGTGTCACATGTTCAGTGAGCATTGGAAATTGGTAAATATTTGCTTCCAATCCCTTTGTTCTCTTAAAGATGAACATCACCTTCTTCTCCTTGTATGAAGAACTCTGGGTCCATTGCTTTGTTTGTTTCCTTACTTGTTTTACATTTTAAAAAATCCAGATCTTGCCTATACTGAAGGACATTTCGATTGAATGAGAACACAATAAAACTCACATCACAGGTCATAGGATGTTCACTTTAAAGCATACTTGAGTTTGTTTTTGCCAGCCTCTTATAAAGAAGTAGAAGAAAAATTGCCTTTGATAAAGCATTCCTTTCTTCAATTCTCTTGTAGGAATTCCCAGTTCACATCTCTTTATCATCCAAATGATTGTTCTACTAAAAAGGTTTCAGGTTCATCTTTCTGCCATTGTTACATCCCATTTTATTTCTCATTGATACGAATGGAACCTTGAGACCTGGCTTATGTTTT
This sequence comes from Donacobius atricapilla, assembly GCA_013397315.1. Taxonomy (NCBI): domain Eukaryota; kingdom Metazoa; phylum Chordata; class Aves; order Passeriformes; family Mimidae; genus Donacobius; species Donacobius atricapilla. The sequence continues at coordinate 449,828 of WBMY01002657.1, forward strand.
GGCAGTCTGAGATGTTAGAATGCCTCAGGACAAACCATGAAAATACTGTAAAAATTATTTTTACTCATTTTTTAGAGAATCTGTAACAGTTTGCTTAGTCTGGAACACAAAGAACCTAAAGTAAAAATGTATTTGCATTAATCAGGTTGCTAGGAGAGCAGCAAGATGATAATCAAAAAACAACTGCCCTCATGAAAAAGATAGAACCATCCTAGTATATTAAAAAATTGGCAGGACAGAGACAGGAGGGAGCAAAGCAGATGGTATCCCTAGGTTTTGGTGGCTTGGAGGTTTTTTTGGTTTTGTGTTGGTTTGTTGTTAATGGCAATGTGTTGGTTGGTTGGTTGGTTGGTTTTTATATGGTGCCTCAGTAGTTTCTGCTTACCTCCAGTGAAAATTATAAATTTGAATAGTAAGGATTCCCCAGATTCTGTCTGGGCTCTTGCAGCCCCCCAAAGGAGTTCCAAATCAGGTTCTGCCTGAAGAGAAGACAGCTTAGCAATAGAAACAAAACTGTAGCTGAGCGAGCCTTATTTTCCAGTTTTAATGTATCCTGTGTAAAACTACCAGGCTATTTCCCCAAGCATTCTTAATAAAGTGAAAAGTGGATTTTTTCAGAAATCATTACACCAGCCCAGATCCTGCTGAGTATATGTGTTTGATATGTCACATAAAAATCAATAGCAATGCTGCAGTCATGGGACTGCACAATGTATAAATGCCTGCATTTGTTTTCTGAAATGAAATATTAAAAATAGGAGATGGGGAGTGAGATGAAACATGCCAGTGAGTAATGGGACTGCATTGGAGTTTCATAAAATTGTAACATGTTTTGATGGACATTTCAAGTGTTAATTTGGGGGGAAGTTAGATGTGCAGGTTCAAATGAGCTTGTGATATTGAAGAAAACTCATGCACTTTACTCAGTGTGGAATTACACATCTGCCACCAGGAAGCTGCTGCAGAATGAGTCTCTGGTATGAAAGTGGTACCTTTGATGGAGAATTCTGAAGACCAGTCCAGGATGGCCGTAACCATGCTCACGGGTGTTTGTTGGCTTCTGTACATCTCCATGTAAAGCAGCGTCCAAGACCTCAGTCGCCTCAGAGTAAGCGTGTAATACTTCCCTGCTATATTCATTAACAAATGTAAAGCAGTGCAAAACAATGAATGCATCTTCAGAGTGTTTTATTCAAATGAAAGCTAACATTTCTGAGAAAAAGAAATAAGGTTTTATCTTAAAATTATTATTAGAAATAGTAATGTTAGAAATAATACCTTTGACAGCATAGGGGCTATATATTTTAGTAATTAGTTGAATTTTTTTCAGAATGCGTATTTGTGTAATGGTTAGTAGGGGGTTACATGGCAGTAGTAATTTCATTATTTATTTTTAATATTAACAATTTATTAAAATAATAATAAATGTACTCAGCTTCATCCATTGAAGACTGCAATTAAGTCTGTGGAATTTCATCCTTAATGGCTATTAAAAGTGCAGAGTTAGAAGAATATAAAAAAGAAAACAAACTTAGGATGATATTTGAGAGAATCTAATAAAGACAAAAGAAGACTATTCATTAGACAGTATTTAATTTTATCTTCCTTTTGATTCATTAATGGTGTCTAAGTGGTCCTTATATTACACTTAATTTTTTGGTGGAATGAATGCACATGTGTGTGTTGGAGAGTAATTGATCTTTACATGATACTGTTGGAACAAAAATGTTGACTCCATTTCTTTTCAATGTAGATAATTGGGCCTAACTTCTCTGTAGCAATTCAGAGGGGAAAATTTGGGTGGTAATTCCATTCCTTCAAGAAGGAATTTTTAGCTCTATCTGAATTGTGCAGCTGGTAACCACAGCATGCAGAAGTAAAGTGATGCACCTCGAGGATGACATTAAAATGGGGAAAATAGGGCAAAAATCACCTGGCTCCCGGCCCATTGCACTACCCTTTAGACCAGAAAAGAGACATGACTGAGGGTCAGCCTTCTGTCAAAAACACTGTGCACTGAAAAAATTGAGTTATTTGTCATGCTGAAAATCTCCAAAGCTGTCTTTTTAGAACAAAGGCTAAAAATCTGCCATGTTATGAACTCCCTTTTATATCAAGTAGCCAAAATTTAGTGATTGCTTGTGCTTGTTTTTATTTTATGAGATTGTGTAACAATGAGGAATTCAAAAGCAGAACTTAATTAATATTTATTGCTGGAATTAGTTTTACAATTACCTCATAAGGGCACAGACCAAGGCAGGGAGAAGCTAGGAAGGCTAACGGTGCTCAATATCAAAACTTAGTTGTGCTTCTGCCCAGGATCTTGTCATGACCTATAGTACATCTGCTTCTCAGTAGAAAAAAGGGGGAAAAACACCATTTCAGACCTGCCATTTCTGAAAGTACGGTGGCTAAGAAAATCAGAAACACTTCATTTCCATCTCTATTAAGCTATGTTGACAAACCAGACTATTAGCCATATTTGAAGAGGATTAGTAATTAACTAGGTAGCCTAATTATCAGAACTCCTTTGTCCTCCCAGAAGAAAACAATTATAAATCTATTTCCACATATTATTTAAAATAAAAATATTTCACAACAGTAGGTTTTATTGCTTGGCCAATGGTTTGCAAATGAATCACAGAATACAATGCATTGCTGTTTGAAGTTGCATTTGGTGGCTTTTAATAAAATCCCACTGTTTATGCATCAGATGGGGCATAATCTGTTTATTTACTTTTTCCTGTGCAAAGCGTCACTTTGATGCCAGTCTGCTGAGACTGGCGGAGACTGACAGACACAGTTACATCATTAGAGCAAAGGTGCCAAAAGGGATGTTTGGCTCTTACAGATCTCCAGCTCTTCAATCCCTTTTATGCCAGCAGGCAATATTTATTAAATACTCTGAAAACCAATTCAGCCCATTTAAATAACACTGGCAGCACAAACTTGCATGTGATTAGCAGAGAGAGCTGCTGGTGTGGGGACAGGGTAGGTACAGGAGTCCCTAAGGCTGATTCCCAAGACGACTGTGGGTCAGTGCATTTCTTTAGCCATGCCTGCATGAATGGGCACAGGCAGATCAGAGCTTGTGCTCTTTTGCATTGTCTGGATGAAGGCCAGCTCTGCTTTGGAATGTTTGGAGATTTCCTGCCTGGCTGTATGAGGCTGAAGGGCAGAGCTGCTCACTTCATTACGGGGATGCTCCAGGGTAGCTGTGGGGGTGCGGGGCTCCCCTGTAAGTCTCTGCTCAGGTGCTGGATAGCACCTTTACTACCATGGTGCAGAGATTATGCTCCTGTCCCTCCTGTGGCGGAGCTGATGGAGCTTTGTACCTCCTGGAGTTCTAGATGCCATGCAGTGCTTTTGTATTGATGGGCAGAATCATGCTGGAAATATTTCTCAAGGGCTCGGAAGAGAAATGGCCTTCTGTGCTGCTTCATGTCCTTTACAACTGTTGCTTTTCACTTTTAAGGATGAAAATGCAGCTTGGTGCTGCTCTTGAGGGCATCATTAATCAGGTCTGACTGAATGCTCATCAGTTCAGTAGATTTATGTGTATTTATTGTCATTGTAACATTTCATGTGCAGTTACATCCATTACATGGAGTCTGTGCAAACCTAGGCAGATGCAGATTCAAGGCTTGTCAGGTGTACTTTTTCTTTGCTGAGTCAGGGACAGATTTTACACAGCCAAGTCAGAGAGTCTGGGCTGGTTTTATAAATTCAGATATATTTAATATTGATAGTGTTTGGAATAACAGGTGAGGGCACAAACTGAGCTAAGAATCTGTTTTTGCCCAGCATTGTGTGACTACATAGTAAGAGGAGTTTTACAGTCTATCTAGAGGTGAAGGTTTGTTTGGGAAAATGCTCAGAATTACAAAGTGATATGTGAAAGATAGCATAGCAGATTGGATGCAGATCTTGGCTTGAACCCCTAACTCCTGCTTTCTGGGACTGTTCCCTTGCTTCTCTCCAGCTCTCCCTGCCAATACAGGGATATTATCCATACATGGACACACAAATGCAACAGCAGACTGCAAAGCCAGATCTCCAGCTCATTAAAAAATCAATGCTTTTTCATTATGCCAATAAGGCTATGCTGATTTACCATATATGAGGACTGGATACCATGTTTATGTTAAAGTTTTCTAGTGGTTTTTAAGATTCAGAACTCAAGACCTCCAAAATTTCCTTCCTAATTTAGACATTAAATCTATATGTAGGCTGAGAAGTGTGTGACCTGATTTTTGATGAGTGATTCCAGGGTAAGCAGTGGTTGCCTGAATCCTTCACAGCTCAAATAACTCACATCACTGCCTACATATGAATGTGGGTGCTTAAATTTAGACACCTTATTTTAAAAACTTGGCTGCTGGAGATTTCAGTGCAGACAAGCATTCCCATTGCCATTGTTCAGTTCAGCCATCTATTTGTCTGAGTCCTCTTTGTGATGGCGTGTATAGCTCTTGCATTAGTTTGGTCTTGTGTAAACAGATAACCTTGGCAAAATTCTGCTTAGCGTTTCCATAAATTCAGAATAACGAGGGATTGGTTTCTACATGTGGGTACTGTTGCTAATTTAAATGGTACAGGACAAATCACCTATAAAAGAAACTTGGTAAAAATGCCCTCACTGGATTAAGCATAACATCCTCAGGTTGGTTCTAATCAAGTGGGCTTTCCTTTAAATTGGGTGTATTTCTGAGGGTGCTTACTTTCAGCTTTGGTGCCAACATCCTTTAATTTTCAACTGTGCTTTGAAATGACCTCACAAGGTTATATAAGAACTTTTTACAAGGCGATCTGGAGACTGGAGGACGTGTCGGGCTGGTATTTCTCTTACATCTAGGTGTACTGAGTGACATATTAATGCTGCAGACACATCTGCTATTCCTAAGGGGCCGGGGAAACTTCAGTCTCAGGCAGATTCAGTATGTGGGGTTGACAGAGCAGACAGAGAATCACTGAACATTACTACAGCAGGCGAGAGGTGGATGCAGGGGAATTGAACAGGGCTTAGTATGGTGCTGCTTGCTTTGCAAAGTAACATAAAGCATGTGGCTGTGTTTTGTGACTTAGAAATAAGGTATAGACAGTGATTCACTAACCACATATTCTGAATATAAAGGAGTGACTGTGGCTTAACTTCTTTCACTCTCCTAATAGCTTGAAGTCAGGTTCACAGTGGCCATACCTCTATAAGTACTTCCATAATTCTACTGAGCTTGATCTCATCCATGAGACCAAAAGGGTAATTAAAAATATGAGCAGTTCGTAGACAGGTCATAGTTTTGTCTAGAAGTTCTGAAACACTAAATCCACATAATCTGTAATATTCCATGGGGTTTTCTATTTGCTTAATTTTAAACTCCTAAACAGTCAGTACATGCAGCTGACAGATATGGCAAGATTTTGAGCTCTGCAAACAACTTTGGATGCCCATCTTTTATAGTCATGTAAGTATTTTGTGTCACTTGCATTATTTTTTAAATAAAGAACTTGCTTCTCCTTTTTGAAAACCTCTTCAGGGTTTTCAGTTCAGTTTGAAATATAAGTTATCTGAGGTGTAGACTAATCTTTTTATCCTCTCCCTCTGTTGTGGTTTCAGGTACCCTTAATAACCAATACAATAAGAATCTTTACTGCCTTTTTCTTCTCTTTCTTGATCATATGTAAAACTCCTATTTTGTACCCTATGACTGCAATTTAATTTGACTATTTACTTACTTTATGCTGATCATTTTCTGTCTTCAATTTTGTTTTGTTTCAAAGCTGCGTAGAGTTGAATTAAAAAAAACAAGACCAGTTAAGAACAGCAAGGCAGTGCATTATTATGTACAGCAGAGTTGTTCATTCCTGTGGTTTTGGTGGCCACCAGTTTGGCATTTGTGTATTTGGAAACCATTTCTTGCTAACATATGAATTCAGGAGTGTCTATAGGTATAGGCAAAAACAGTTGCCTGAAATAGCAGATTGCTCTGAGCAGTCCTGTGGTGATGACCTTCTGGTAGCGATGCCCATACCAGAGCCCTGCAAAATCAGGCCAGCTGCAGCTTTAAATGAAGCTGAAGATTGGTGGTTGATAGGCTGGGACAGCACCTGTTGCTGGAGGTGAGCGCAAGGCTTCTTCTCCCTGTTCCCTGGATACCAAAAAGAGCGCTGCAATCAAATCTGCAGAGCTGTAACACTGGGTCTCTGACCTAGTTCTGTCTTCATCACTTTTCCTTCCAACAGCTTGGGAATTATGGCTTTGTCGTGACCCAGACACTCATTCTTTTGATGCAGTTTTCCTTGTACTGCATAGAAGCTCCAGGTTAGAGGAGAAAACTTTTTAAAGCTCCTCAAAACTCAAGAACATAAAAATTGCAGCTATTTTCAGTGTAATGAGGCAGTAAATCTTTTGGTCTTTTGAAATCTCCTCTCTAATATTAAAGTTCAGTTGAATTATCGTAGCACAGCCTTGTGGCTTTGACAGTTTGCTTTTAAAGTTCACCCACACCTGAAAATTTTCTTACAGGAGCAGTCTAAAACATGACTGTGTCAGTAAGGCTTCATGGGAGAAAACACTTTGGGTGCTGTCACATCTGCTATGACTTACTGTACCAGAAATCCCTTCTATGCTGGTATTCTCCGGGGATATTATCCTTTCTTCAGAGGTGAAAGCCTCAAAGGCTTCATTCTTACTAATGGTCCAGGGCCTGTTTTCTGTCTCCTAGTCCACATGACACAGCGCATGAAATAATTCTATCTCTCTGGACTCAATAAATTAGGCAACATTGACAGGGATGCAGCTGTGCTACTTCTGCATGTACCTTATCTGCACTTAATTATGGATTAATTTTTATTTTTGATATGTGCCAATCTGGCACATTGCAAAAAGCTGTATTTACATAAAGAGGAGAAAGAATAATATCTAAGAACACACCAATAAAGAGATGGAGCTCTACATTTGTTGCATTTGTGGGTATATGCCCAGTATGTGTCATGGCATATTAGCTACAAGACTCTGGCAAGGTATGAGTGGTTTCTCAGTTAAGCAAAGTATAAAAATTGTGGTAGAAAAGGAGAGAAAGCAAGGAGTCAGGGCTGGTTTTAAGATCAGCTGTCTGAAGGCAACAGGGTAACATTTAATTTCCTGAATTATATTGATACAGCTTCCTGAAAATAAGTCAACGAAGGGATAATTTTCACATTTTGTTTAAGTTATAGGAAGAACTTGTAAATTAATTTATTGGTAGACAGGTAAAGCTTAATTATACTATGAAAAGAGAAGGTGGCATCTTTCTCAGTACAGCTCCTCTGTGGGTAACTTTCAGAAAGAAGTTCAGAACGTCATTAAATTATAGACTCTAGAGACTGAATTGGCTCTGTGACCATTTATAATCCAATTAAGAGGAAATAAATAAATAAATACACAAACAAATCCCAAAACCCATCTGAATTGTCAACATAGAAAAAAATGCATTAAAGTTTAAATCCCATAAAGTTTTCTTCAATGAAGAGGTGCACAAAAGTAAATGCCACAAAATTGCTGCTTTTAGCAAGCTGTAGGCATTAGCGTATTTTGGATTTGTAACTTTTTCTGAAGCCCCTGATAGTCCCCAATATCTTTCCAATCAACTCCCTGTTATTGTTTTGTTTATTTTGCAGAACACAAACAAGGAAATGAAAAACATTGGAACATTTCATCATATGCAGCAGGATTTAAAGCTGTGTTGGAGAAATTCCTCCTCATTACCTGGAAACTCATTTCCCTAGTGCTCTGTTCTCCATTGGTTCCCCACTGGATACAGAATGAAGTTAAAGATTTCTGCCAGCCCCTTATATTCAAAACCCTACTGAGGATTTGCCTTTTTTTCCCCTTAGCTGTAATAGGGACTCACTATATTAGGTAGCGTGCAAAGTCATGTGTGGACAGTCCAAGCCTGGCACCACTGAGGAAACAAAACAAGAGGACTAGATTGAGTGATAATTTTTGGGCAAATTCACAAAAGAGCTGGGAATGGAGCCAAATCTGTGACATTCGCACTAGTTTCATAGCAGCCAAATCACGCTGGCTGCCAAAGCTACACAAGTAAGCACATCTTTCTCTACAAGCATCATCTTTTATAAGAATTTCTGTCACAATAGTGAATTTCCTAATCTCAGGACGTGAAACTGGATATTCTTTTATGTCACTTCCAAAATTTACTTCAGTAAGCAATTAGAATATCAACCCAGGGAGATCTGTCGAACACGTTTGTTTCTTTTGATTTAGCTTTCCAACAACATCACATCTTCCCAAATCTCAAAACCAAGAAGCAAAAGAAAGAAGAAGAAAGGATACAGGGGAAATCATTATTTCCTTAAAAGTCATCTGGAATCTGGACAGCACAGGGCTATTATTCACAACTAGGTTAATAGAAAGAAACATTAAATTTGGTTAAATATTAGTTCTTGTTTCTATGATGTCTCATTTGGTCATCTTGGAACTCTTTCACATTCCATCTTCTCCATACTGAAACTTCAACCTGAAGATTGCTGTGCGTCTCTTGTTTTTTTTACTTGGTGTTTATACTTGCTGGGTGCCTCCACATCTGCATGCCCATGTAGGCTGAGGGCTGCTCAGAGGCCTCCTTTTGCACAAAGGTTCCCAGCTAAATGGGTATATACACAAACTTGTTCTGTAACTGTGCTTCCAGAAGACCTGGGAGATCAGTCTTTTAGTTGCCATAAATGTGGACATCATTTGCCTTTACTGAACAGGTACTGAGTATACTTCCCATGTGCCCTGGATGCAGCTGTGCAGAAAAGCATAAATATTTGTCTTCTGTAAACTACATTAAGGAGGTAAAAGCTCACCTTGATAGTAAATGAAATGCAGCATCTGAACAACTAGGCAGAGTTACTTTTGAAGGGGTATACATTTATACATATCTTACTTTGATACTTCAAGCTCATTGTTACTTATCTCTTTTAATTAAGCAGCTACCTCTGTTGGCTAGGTGTGTTGATAAGTTCATACTTCAAAAGAGCTGTGATTGTAATCCAGATTATGAATAAAAACCACATTTGACTGAGAAAAAGCTTGGATCACATGAATATGCAACTGTACTATAACAGATCTGCAAAGAGGTTTGGAGGATTGTAGACAGAAGATGAAGTAATTAATTAAGGAATTACATCCACAGGGTGAAAAGTCCCTAAAGATAAGTATGCTGAGAGCTATTTTAGGGAAAGGATGTAGGGTTTCTGCACCTGAATAATTTTATGCAAATCTTCAATGGCAGCGCTTGTGTGTGTGTGGCTGTATTTTCCCTCTTACACAAGTGCTCTCAGTTCTGGAGGCTCAAACTCTTTGTAGCCTCATACACATCAGTAGATCAGCAGTCAGTGTGCCTGAGGGTCAAAGGAGAGGACCTTCCAGGTGGGGAAGACCAGGGTGAATGTTTGCTCAGGAAAAATGGAAGCTAATCTCTTTCCTGCTCTCTACTTAAAGAACCCTTTGAGTCACTAAAGCAGTTTACATAAAAAATCTAACCCAAGGTCACAGAGAGTATCAGAACGTGGCTTTCTGGAGCTGTGAAATAACCAGTTACCATATTTTAATGTCAATTTGGCACAGGTTGCTCCTGTTCTGTGTAACGTTTTCCGTTCTTCAGTTGTGAGAAAAAGAGATTCAGAAATGTTTCTTTAGTTTTAGGTGTCCTACCTTCCTGGATGTTATTTTGAAATATGCTGTTCGTACTTTCACATGATTAAATATTTGGCTTAATCTACCTGAAATATCCTGTAATCGCACACACAGAGATTGTAATCTCATGTAATACATCTAGAAATGTTCACATTATTGTTTCTATTTTTAATGTCCTTCATTGTGTTACTAGGAGAGACCCAGATTTTTACTAACATTTATGTACTAAGTGTATTTATTTTTTAAATGTGTGTATTTATTTTGATTTGTATATGAAAAAAAGATTTCTTTTAGTTTGATGATCTCCCTATTATAGTTTTTCTGCTCTTTTTTCACAGTAGATAATACCTTTTAGCCACCAAATTGGAATAATTCAACGTTGTTTTCTATTTAAATGACATTAATAGTGACTGTGGTTTGTTTTAGATAATAAGCAGGTTGACAGGATGATTTTTAGTGACTTTTTTGCCATTTGTAAAGCAAGCAGGTAAACAAATAAGTAAAAAGAAAAAAAAAACAAAAAAAGATAAACAGGATCAATTTCCTGTATTCCTTTCAGTAATTTCTGTTGAGCTGAAATATTTTACGTTTTTTTGTGCATTTCAGCAAGGGCTTCTGCTCGTTTGGGAAATAGGTTCCTCCTGATTCCTGATTCTGAGGTGGAAAAAGTAAGTTAAGAGGAGCAGTGTATCTTGCTTAAATGAAAGAACAAACAGTAGTAACCAGGCATTGCAATACCAGAAAGCAGAAAAAATAATTGCCATTCTAAAATTATATCTTTTGAATATTGGGAACATTAATACATTTGCCTGTCTTGAGCACCGCTTGTATCAGATGTGTTTGGGGCACTGCTGCTGTTGAAAGGCTTTTATGTTTGGATGTTTGCAGCACATCCAGGTCTGCACTAGGAAGTACTGCTGGGTGATGTGTCCCACACAGTCAGGGGAACACCGCCATGGTACATCCTCAGTGATCCCATACCTGTGACCAAACCCAAGCAAAATGGTGCTATTAGCAGAAAATTTCTATTGATTATGATCTTTATTTTCACACATTTTAAATAGAAGTTCCCGCCATCATCCAGGATAATTTTTTCACCTGAAATAATAAAACACCAGGAGTGGGCTGTGAATGTGTCTTCTTCCTGCATCCCAACCTGCCAAGTTCCCAAGACCTTGGCTCCAAGTGTACCTAATTCCTTCACTAAGTGCTGGCACTTTTGCCACTCATAAGGGTGAAACAATCCACTCTTAAATCTCATCAATGCAGCTTAGATAGCAAAAGGTGAGTATTCAAGTTGACAGCCACAGTCTGGAATTTTAAACTGTCTTTTACAAACAAAATGCATGGGTACAAAAATACTCAAGCAGGTCTTTTTTCAACAATCCAAGTAGCCACGACTGTAAAATGAGAGCATGAATTCATGCAGACAAGTGACTCAGGCATGTTTTGAACATCAGTGTACTCTCTAAACTGTGTCTGCTCCGAACACAAAACTGAGCTGTGCTACCTCCTAACACTAATTGTAAATGGAGCTATTACAGAGCCAGGGAAGTCATTATGATGGCTCTTTGTCTAAGTCGTCTGGCAGCCTGTAAAACATGGTGTTTATGGTGGTGTTAGATGGCTCTAAGAGCTGTATATCATGCCTGTCGCTCTGGAGAGGCACCTGCTGACTTTTCATATGCCAGCTTGTAAATAGAGGTATGCAGACAACTTGGCTACAAAATCTCCCTTTTATGTTTAATGAAACCAATTTGAACTTTGGTCTGTGACCCTGAAAAGAATAGTTAAGGAATTTTTTTAAGGATGTACAGAAGAAAAAGAAAACCGTTGCTCAATGCATAATTGGTCCAAGGACAGAATTTTTTTCAGCAAATATTCTTGAAAAGGGCATTCTGTATTTGTATGCAAACTGTCTTTTGGTGCTTTTATCCCCCAAAACACTACTGAGCAGAAATACCCTTCCAAGTTTGCATCTAGTGAGAACAGGCAATGCAGAAAACCGAAGCTATGCATTCCCTGGCATACCACCACTGGTGGTTGTTCCCAGCCTCCTGCACAACATTCTTGCCTTCTGGCTCTGAGGCATATTAGTGCATGGGCCACAGCCTGGCTGCTCTGTACCCCCACACTCTCTGGCACAAAGAAAGGTTTTCTTTACCTCTGCCCTCTGCAAGTGCGTGCTGCTGGTCTTCTGCCTGTTCTCGCCCACTTGGCTTCTACCGCCATGGCAGGATTCAGATCCAAGAGAGCCAACACTTTCTATGCAGCAGAGGTTTTTTAGGAAATGTAGTAAGTGTCCTTGTTCCTGCATTTCATGCAGAGGTGCTCGAGGACACATATAAATATCTGCAAGGAGTGCTTATGGGATGCATAAAGCTCTGCCCCTGGCTTTCATGCTCACTCATCCTTAACCCCTCTAGAATTAAGAGATATACATAATAAATGATTCATTATGAGAGATTATCCCTTGAGATTTTTTAAATCTTCTCAAAGCATAGACTGTGTCAGTCATATGTGAAGTCTCAAACAGAATTATTTCTCATAATCAACCACTTTTAAGTTTGTATCTCATTTTTACTGTATCGTTTTAAAAGGAGATCTGATTCTCTGTGCCTGTTTTGCAAATTGAAAGAAATAATGTATTTTTAAATCCATATTCAGGACTCAGAGACATCAGCTGAACAGCCTCTGGAGTCTCAGGATTTCCAATAAACTTTCATCGAGAGAAAATCAATCACTTCAGGGAAAGATATATGTATCCCAGGGATTGCATGCAAACACAAGAGTGGTAATGTGTTAAATTAGATGCCTTATCAAGTGGCACACGAAGAATGGTGCTAATCTACATAATCCATTGCAACAATAGATGTGACATAGCAAAGTGCAGCGTTAACTTTAATAAATAATATTTTTGAATGTACAGCATATTACCAGATCACCTTTGAGGAAAAGTAAGTAAAAAAAATCTAACTTTTAAGTCTAATAATGGAAAAGTTATCCAGTAATTATCAAGGTTCATAGAATATGAATTGAAAGTTTTAATTGTGAATTTCTAATATGTATGTGGGGACCCTATTGTTGAAAACTTAATGAAAGGTAGAAAAAAAAAAAAAAGATTTTCTAAAACAACAACTAAGCATGCAGCCTGGAGTCCCTGCAGAATGAAAACATTTTTCTTCTGCAAAACTCAGATATCCTTATGGTTTAATATGTATTTCTGTTAAACATAAAACCTTTATCATGATTGAAAAGACTGCTACTGATTTGGCAGGATTTTTAACCAAAAATGTCGAAGACTTTATTCCTATTTAAAACTTTATTTATTCTATGAATATTTAAAGAGCAGTGTTTACAGCCAGGTCCCACATACATCAGAACCTTCATTCACAAAAGCAAACAATGAAGGCACTTGTAATTTTTGTACCTTTATATCTTCCTGGTGCCAGAACCCATAGAATGGTACTTTTTTTTTTTTTTT
>WBMY01002657.1:463013-481263 GCA_013397315.1 Donacobius atricapilla
TTTAAATAAGCCATAGGAGTGCATTTTCTCTTTGAGCCCACTCTCCTGTTTGTGTTGTCAAAAACTAAAATCAAAATGAGCATGTGAAAGGCCACCAATCTAAAAAAACCCCTCAGATCAAAGCATATTTCCCTGGAAATTTATGTGCTCAGGAAAACAGGATGTCAGAATGACAATGCATGTGGGCCATTAAGTCTCAGTGTAGCAATGGTGTTCTAGCTAGAATTATATCTCATTTTTCAGTAGTTCATTTAAGCCTTGGCACTTTAAATAATTAAATCACCAAGTGAAAGAACTGAGGTGGGTGTGATTTTTACCAATATTTTTTTAAAAAATTATTTCTTTTATATTGCATGAGTATGTCAGTGAGCAATGAGCTAAGCACAGCTCAGGCTACTCTCAGTGCAGGCTCAGCTCCTGCATGCAATGAGAGCAACACTGAGCTCTGCGTCTCTTCAGCAGACGTGGCCGGGAGCCAAGATCCTGAGCAATGCAGGTGCGATTGGAGTATCTGATAAGGATTTGGCCCCATGTATGCAAATTGCCAGAACCTAATATTGGCAAGAGAAGAGGAAAGGTCCCACCTGCATTTTGTGTGCAACACGAGCGGCTCAGTCTCTTGACTCACAGTAGGTAGAGTAGCAAAATTATAAACCCTGCCAAGATCTTTGTAAAGGCTTCATGCTCTGCTGCAGGGGAGGGTGCAATGCACAGGCTGTTGCCATTTGCCTTTGTACTAAACACCTTCGATTCTATTCAAGCAAAAGCGGAACGCAAAGGAGTGAGAGGTGAAAGAACGCAGCAAAGCCTTAGATCCCAAAGTCCTGCATCTGGATATGTGTTCTGAAGTCATCGAATGACCAGCTTCCATTTCTAGACATGTAAGACCACTTCCAGGGATCACAGCCTAGAAATTTTAGGATTTAGTTTCAAGGGATTTTAGGATTCCTTTGAAAGGACAATGTATAACTAACTACAGGTGTTAGATGATAGGTGGAGCACAAAGCATTAATGAAAGAGAATGATATTAAAAAGTCACTGTCTTGATAACTGTTGTTCACTAAAGGTCAGATGGTGTAGGGAAGCCTCTAACTTATGGATCATATAGAGGTGATTCACAGGAGTGAGGTGAGACAGGTCCTTACGAGTCCTTCTCATATGATAGAAAGGAGGCATCCCAGAGCCTGGTCACTTTCCACTCTCTCCAGAAGCACTGGCAGGGTATGGAGAAAGAGAAAGACTCATTTCAAAGAAAGTAATGCACTTCCCAGAGCCTGACAAGCTCCGCATCATTCTCCATAGAGACCATTCCCTCAGACATATATGTTAACTTGCTGTTTTCTGGTTATGTTATTATAATTTTTAATCTTGAAACTCTGGTCTCATCTCTGGCTGATGATAATGTTTTGACCTGTGATTCACCTATTTATTCACTTCTAGTGTTCTGTGCGATAAGAATGTTGAATAGTTGCCAAATTTCGTACCAGAGGTGTCTGAACAGTAGCTGTAGATTAAATAATCTCTGCAAACCACATCTCTATAAAGGCTTTTAAAGCACATTAGGATCTTTTGGGATAAAAAGCAATTGTAAACTGCTGTTATGATTGTCATCCAGCACTTAGGTGTTATTGGAACCGAATGAAGAAGAAAGAAAAGCTATATAATGATTACTGACATGAATATGTGATGTGTTGACCTTTGCTAACTAGCACCATTTCTTTTTCAAGTGTGAAGGTAGTAATAGAACAGAAATAATATCTGACTCGAGATTTAGAAGATTTCATTTTCATCCTCTAGAGGTACTAGCTTGTTTTTCTTATTTACATTTATCATTAATAAGGACCCAGAAGCAAAGCAAGTGAGAAAATACTATCCCACTAGATATTCTGGAGTTTCAGAGTGATTTTTTTCTCAATTACAACAAACATCTCAGACTAGAAATGCTAATCTATTTTTTTTGGGAATGCTGAACAATTTTATTTTAATAATGCTGAAGCATAGTATTATATTAAATAAAAATGTCTGAAGAATATTATGTAAATAATATGAAACCTTATAAATTAAAGGTAATAACAAAATTGATAAATTTAAAAAATGATCCTAAATGCTTCTAACTTTTTAAAACATAAGGTTTTAATATGACAGAATCAAAGCAAAAGATGAAACAAGTTTCAATTTTATACTTTTGTCTCAAGGTGAGTATGAAAACTGGCACCATCTTATTTTAATTCAACATTTCTGAATGTGAAACATTAATGTGTGAATTCTTAAGACAATAGCTACATCAGAATAAGTCTTTGCTTGGTTCCTTCACTCTAAGTAACAGTGGATGACTGCCTGCAAAGCATTTCTCTCTTCAGGTCTTAATTGCAGTAGAGGAGACATCTCTCCATCAAATTCCTGCAGGCTATGTGCCAGGATCAGAAACTCTGCTTTGCTTAGATGCAGGTCTAAAGGGATGTAGCAATTAAGCTGTTTCCTTATCCTTAGGTCTACACTCATACAGAGTTACTGCTATGCAAAGCTAGAGTATGAAATTACAGATGGTGTGATGTTGTACACAACTCTGCACTAAGGAAGAAAAAAGAAATGTTTGTGTGGCCTTGTCTGGTCATGTATTTTGAAAACACAAGTACCACACAAAGTGCTATTAGTAGAATGAGAGTATGGAATAATGAGTAAGAGCACAGATACATTTTCTTGTCAATAAATCCAGCCTTAAGCAGAGTACTCCAAACTACCTCCTTGTGTAGACATTTTTATGAGCAATGAGAGAGGTAGCTTACTTAGAAATGTGCTTTCTAAGCTATTTGGCTCTCAAAACTGTTTTGAAAGCTTAATGTCTTTGAAGATAGGTTGAAGTGCTTCATTCATATTTGTGGCATTAATAAACTTCTCACAGAGAGTGATTGTGGAATGGCATGTGTACAAACCAATAATAACTTCCTAACTTTTGCAGCCCTCTCTTTAGGCCTAATTCCTTCTCCTCAGGGTTGACACAGGGCCCCTGGCAAAAAAAAAAAAAAAGCCCTAAACCATTATCTTGTGGTTTAACATGCCACCCCTCTGTCAATCTCAAGACAGACTAGCATCAAGCAGCTGCCACCAGCAGCTGTGGACATTCAGCCCCTCTGAAAATTAGCTGCAGGGTATCTAAAGTCTGGTATTCCTAAAGTGGTGAATCATAAATTAAAAGCCGCTGTTGCAAACATAACTGTAATTCTTGATTTTTTCATAAGAATTACTAGAATTAAAGACTTACAGAGGATAAAAATAAGTGAGAAAAATCAAGACTTGCTGTACCCACCTGAAACGGAGAATCTACATGAATGATACTCTAATTGTTTCAAGTAACATTTTAAAAAACAATGTTAATAATTTTGAAACAATAAAAAGGATTAGTAAATTATCTGTTAAAGTGAAGCCGCACCACATGCTCAACAGTTAGTGTGATACCACACTGAACAGCAAAGTGAACAAATTTGTTGGTTAAAACAATGAACTGTTGGTTGATAAACCTGCTTGGGACTTGGCAAGAAAAGCTGAACATCAGTACAAGTTAAATTGGGATGAAAAATACCCGAAGAAAAAGAAAGAATGCAGAAAACTAAGAGTTTAAATGCCTCATTTACCATGCTTCATTTTAGTTTCTTACCTGAGATCCTACATGCTGATCACATTTTAAAGTGAAGACATGTGATTCTACTCAATAATACAGTTTAAACAAAGAGTGAAACATAGCCCCATTTCTAAATTTATATTGGTTCCTAATTTGGTGTCAGATATCACAAATAGTATTGTTAAAGTCATTTTACATATCACAAACTATGCCATACAAGTTGTAAAACAACACCTCCATGTCTAGGAAACCCTCTTTCCTCTAATGAAGCTTGATAAATAGGAAGTCCTTAAGCTGCTGGAGAGGTAATACCCAAATCAGTTCATGTCACAGAGCCGTCTGAAAGATCTCTGACTCTTCTGCGAAAGACTTCATGGATGGAGCCACATTTGTGGCTTACTTTGGGCTGGTTTTGGGGTTAATCTCCCCATTCTCCACACCTTTCCCATCATGAACAAGTCTGAGAGTATTCAAAGTGGATTTCCTTTGGATGAAAGTAAATCAGGACACATGCTTCCAGTCATGCTTCAGATGCAATGGGTGCAGTGAATGGGGCAAGACCAGAAGTAATTCGAAGCTCTCTGAAGTGTGGCTCATGCAGATACCAATTCCTAAGCATCAGCTGTTCACGTCAAAAAATCTTCTCTTGCTGGCCTGCGTTACTTGGTAAAGCAGAGTTGGTTTGTCTGTCCATCTGCATTGCTGCCTGGACGCTGCCTGTGGGCCAGGCTGTCTACAATCCCTGTGCTCTGGCTGCAGCATCAAAACCATTCTAAGACTTGTTTGATTCTATGGGTTTCACAGAGAATAAAATGAGTTAACAACAGCCTTCCCCTGAGCAAGAAAAGCTGGAGTCCAAAAAGGGGGTAGACTTAAGACTGAGAGTCTTTGATCTGGCTCCATGTGGTCCTCCGCTGAGTTTTTGGGACCCACATATCCACTGGGGCTGGAGCAAAAGAGTAAGAGTGATCACTGGTTGGCTAGTGCATATCCCAAAAGATAAAAAAACCCACAATATGTTTGGGATGGGAGGACTTTTTGGAATTAATCATTTGGGTTAAAATGGGCCTTCCCAGAATTATTCTCTCAGCTTCTTCCTCTTCTGACTTCTTCTCAGACAAAATTTTCCATTGACTCATGAATTTTTTTTGTCCCCAAAAGGCTAGAGCACTCTATTTGCTTTTAATAAAAACTTTAATGTACTTGTCAAAAGCTCACCAGTGCTAATAAATATCCATATGGTGTTTTAAAAAAATCCATATAGTATTCCTGTATCAGAATCAGCATGTGTAACCACAGAAAGCATCCACCCAGTGGCTTAAAAATGCTTCAAGTTCTCCATAAACAAACAAATAATATACAAATAATATAATTGCCTCTATGGTCCTATGGAGGGAAATGCTGGTGATTCCTCCTCTCTGGGTTCTGTCTGGAGGTAGAGGAAGGTACTTCTTGTGCCTGGCTCGAGGGAGAAGGAGCTTCACACTCCGCACTCTGGTTTTAGGAGTGTGCAAAGCCTCCATAGGTACCTGGCCAGTGGAGACAATGATTGTGGCCATTGTGTGCAGACTCAGTACATCTGCTGGACTGCCTTGAATATGCCCTATTCATATTCTGCTAGCAAAGAGATTTAGCTAGAGGTTTTTCTTATATGCTGTTATTGCATCTTTCTAGGATCTACTGTATCTACGAGCCACTGCTGACCAGTGCAGAAGTTGTGGGGGCTTGATGCGAAAAGTGCCTTTTAAATATTGACTGTTGGACTAGTTGTGTTCTTACAGCCCGTACAGTAGCCGTGCACATTTAAAACATGGCGGTGGTTCCTTCCTGGTGCCTGTGAATTCTGAGGAATGTGAATTACTGCTCTGTTTCAGTTATTTTGTTTCTTTTAGAACATTAAGTCTTGGTTGCCTTGGGTTTTTTTCTTCCTTTTGTGAGATGGTTGCATTAACAGATTGCACTTCCTCCTTAGCAGCCCATTAATATCGATATTTTCATGTGTATTCTCATATCTCACTTGACTGTCAAAAGAAGTAGTATTTAGCAGTACACTTCATTTAGTGAATTGTATGAAACTAGAGCTATCTCAGAATAATAAATACATTATGCCTCTCATGCATGATATAAAATTTAGAAAGGAATCAGACACTAGAAAAAATGAAAGAAAGAAAAGAAAAAAAAAACAACGAAAAAAAAAGAAAGAAAGAAAAGCCATGGACACCCAGAAGCCAGACTGATGCAAATTGTTGTAAGCTTCACTGGAAAAAAAAGGGGGAAAAATCAGTTTTTATAAATAATACTCCTTCTCCTTGCATGTTGATATTGTTTAGATGAGTGTTTATATGACTGTTTGACTCAAAACTGGTGTCTTTCATTGCCTTGGAAAGGGAAGTTTGCACACATACTGAAAAAGAAGGTTAAAAATTACAGCAGCCTTATAGGAATACGAGGGCCACTGCTAGTACTCTCTCTGTCCAAGGAAAATGTAAGCAAATGTATGAGAAAAAATGCCCGGTGTTTGCAGACTTTTTTTCTCCTTTTCCCACAGAATTAAAGAGGAGTGGGTTAGGAAAGGCCTAAGAAGGTCAGACTGTGAAATTTGCAGGCAAAAACATTTAGTGGAGCATTCAAAATGGAACGAAAAATAAGGGAATGGATTAAAATCAAAACTATTCATGAATGATATGGAGAAAACTAAATGTTCCTCACAGCTGTGAGTGTTCTCTGTGCTTTGCCCTGGTCCCCCAGGACAGAAGGTACAAGAGACCTGACCACTGCAAATCAGTGCAACACCAGTGCTTGTCCCTTTCTTTTTTTTGTAGAGGGAGGTAGATCAGTAAAACAAGAAGCACCAGTGTGTACAACCTATTCCGTTGTGTTTAACTGGTTTAGTTTTTTTCTAATATAGTACAGTGTGGTACTTACTGATACATGACCCGCAGAAATTCCTTTCACTTTCAGCCATCATAAAATTTAATATTCTTTTTTTGCTTTTTGACATTGTAACAGAAAATGACATGATACTAATACTATTCTCCTGCTATCAGTTTATTCTACATTGAGTATACACAAACAGGTAAAGCAAGCTGTAAATCCTCTTCAACCTAAAAATGGTATTTTTCTAATTTCTTCTAAGGAATTTCTACTCATAACTTTTTTTTTTTTCTCAGAACACTGATAGCAAAACCATCACATGATACATGTATGTTTGATATTGTTTTGGAATTCACAATAAGTGGGACTCTCAAAGCAATCTGGGGTGACCTCATTCAAATCTTACTGGCATTGCGCGTCTGCAAGGACATGACACTTTAGAAAAAATCCACCTCAGAATCACTTAAGCTGTATTTCCACATGACAGTAAATCTAATTTTAAGGAGCACTGTAGAGAAACAAAACACCACAGCCACATGACATAAATCCCTGAAGCTGTACAATGTCTCCCTGTCAGTCTAAGTTAAAAATACTAAAGGAGAATCTTTGTTTTAGCAGGATTTAGGTCAGAAAGGTGTCATTTATTTGTTTATAGCTGGGATAAAGCTGAAATGCAGCTCAAGATGTAACCCCCACGTTGTTTGGGCTGGTGTTGATGGTTCTATATGGCAATAGGAACATGTCAGAGTCTTTGCATTTAGTCCTATGAGACTAGATATGGGCTGGTAGCTGGGTGGGCATGTGCTGTAGGAGTCTGTAAGAACAATGGACAGCTTTACCCATCTGCAGCAAGAACAAAGACGTCTTGTATCCAAAACAGTATATCAGGTTCACCTATAACTTCACCTATCAAAAAAAAGGAGCTGTTGGTATCTTTATGGTAGCATGATGTGGGTGAAGGGGTACCTTTCTTCTGATTTTATTTTGGGACAAAACAGAAGAATCACACTGTGACTCCAGTGCTGTGTTACTGTAGATACTCAGTGCATCTTTAGAATTTAATCTACTTTGCTGACTACAAAAAGATCACCTAATGCAGTAAAATCATGCCCACTATCAAGCAATAATCTGAGTGGTTAGTGAGCTGGAGTATGATCTGCTCCGTTTGTCAAATTTGTGGAGTTAGGGAACTTTCTTGCTTTCCCTGTTCATAGATCCATTGTAATAAATTTGGATTGTGTGTCAATTACTGCAATTTATGACTACCCATCTCTCCATTCTGAATATATATATGATTTTAATTTAAGGCTTCCTTACTGTACAATATTTATTATCAGTTCTCTATTTTAGCCAGCATAGAGATAACTGCTATTTTACACTCTTTTAATGTCTTCTCTTTTCAAGGTCATCAGTTTTGCGACATCGCTGAAAATGAAGTAGGACGTATGGTTCAGTTTAATCAAATTTCATGCTCTGTTGCCTCTTTCTTATGGCCTCTGTGCTAATTGATCAAGTTTTCAATTAAAGTCCTCCATCTTTGTTTTAATTCTTTGTTAAGGTTTTTATTCCATTACATGATTTCATGAGATCTAACCTGCTACAAGTGCAAACTGTCTCTGCTTTTCCAGCTGTCTAGTTACAATAATTTAGCTATATACTTGTAATTTAGCTATATAGTTCATGTCATTTCACCTTTCTTATTATAAAAATCTTCAGTGGGCTAGCTTCATCTGTTGGATTTAGACTTAAAACTCAAAATTTTGATTCATTTGTCAAGGTGATATTAGTTTACCTCATGAATTGTCATGGCTGAAAACCTCTCTGTATCTCAGTAGTTTCAGCCATCTTGCTTAGCAACAATTAAGCAAATTGCTGTTCCTGAAGAAATATTGAAATGATTCTCACTAATAAATGGGGCCATGTCAGGCATGTGCAGAAAAATTTACCTTATAGAGAGGTTTTCCTAACAAGCAGTATTCTGTTTTCATTCCTTTATTGTTTTTGTATGGATCAAGAAAATGTTAATATGGTAAATGTATATTGCTACATGAGGTTGTTTACTCATTCTCTAGTTCATAACACTATGTTTCATCCCCTGAATAATACTATATCAAGTGTTTTTTGAAATCCATTATCATGTTCATTTTTAAAAACCAAATAATCTTTTGATTCATATTTTTTTTAAAGTCCAAAGAAAATGTGCTAGCAGAATCCATATAACTGCTTTTTTTTTTTTTTTTTTTCAGGGAGGCTTTGTTCAATTAGGGACAGCTCATTTTGACTTTTAACTTAATTTCTGGTGGTTTAATTCTGATGAAAATATAGACGAGATCATTCTCTGAAAAAAACTGTGATAACTGTCAGCAGTCTTAAAAGGTTTATGGTTTACACTCTTTGTGGTATGAAAAAAATCTCACTTTATGATAATCTTCAAATAAATTGTGAAAGCCTATAAAACATTTTACATGCTTCTCTTTAAGATGCAAAATCAGGTTTGCTTTCAACCTCTGCTATCTGAATATCAAAACAGAGCTATTGTGTTAATAAGACTGACTGTGGCAGACCAGTTCCAGAGGCACTTTGCTCATACACTTTTGTATGCTGCTGTAGTATAAAGTCCTGCAGTTCTTAAACACTTCCCCTCAGGTTGTGTTGAAGAGATGTGTTGTGGGTTAAGCCCAGCCAGTGGCTGTGTGGTAACCGAGTACCGCACAACCACTCTCTCACTGCCCCACTCACAGGGCCAGGAGAGAAGTGGAGAAGTAGATGTCGCCCTGATTTTTCAGCCTGCTCCTTGTCTCTCAGTTTCATAGTTCTTAGGTTGTTTCTCACACACGGATGTTATAAATAGAAGCAATGTTTTCCTTAGCGTAGGGAGTTTACATTCTTTGTTTTAGAGATATGGACAGCTGATGGACAGTTGTCCTGACCAATGGGATGGGGAGAGGTGTCAACCTTCTCCCCCCAATCCCTGGCCTTTGTAGAAATACTAGAAAACGGAGTCAGATCTTCGTAATAAAACAGTTCATGCCTTCTCGCCAAGGTGAGTGTGTGTGTGTGCATTTGTGTGTCTAACAACAACAAGTAGAAGCGAAAAAAAAACCACGGGTTGGGATAAAGAAGGCTTCATAGCGAAAGCAAAAGTTGTGCATGAGCGAAGCAAAGCAAGGCATTCATTCCCTGCTTCCCGTGGGCAGGCAGGCATGCAGCCATCCCCAGGAAAGCAGGGCTCCACCTCATGTGATGGTGACTTGCAGACAAATGCTCTGAACATCCCCCTTCCTCTCTTTTCCCGGCTTTCCATGTTGATCATGATGCCATATGGTGTGGGATATCCCTTGGGTCAGCTGGGATCAGCTGTCCTGGCTGTGTGCCTCATGTGCAGCCCCAGCCCACTCACTGGTGAGGCACTGCAAGCAGCAGAAGAGGCTTTCACTCTGCAAGCAATCATAACAACATCTCTGCATTATCAACCCTTATATCCAGAAATCCAAAACACAGACCCAAACCAGGTACTGTGGAGAAAATTAACCCTGGCCCAGCCAAAACCAGTACAGCATGCTGCAAAGTTCTGTGCTCTGGAAATATTCTTGTGCTTTCATGTTGACTATTCTGGCAGTCACCAGGAGAAAACCTGAAATATCTGGAGGACTTGAGTCTTGGGAATCAGGCAGAATGAGGTAAGATCCTGCTTCTACTGCAGGGAGTGCCAAAATTTCTGCTGATTTCAACACAGTCAATATTTCATCCTTCTACCCAAGAGGAAAGCATTCATAGATGCTGGTATCATCTGTGGCACCAAATTCTATCTGTGATCCATAGGGTATCTTTGGGCAAGCCCACTGACCACAATAAACAACAGAAGTATCTATACCATCAAAAATAGTTCTATTTGTGGAGGCCCTCTTCAGACCACTGAGGCGTTTTTTAAGGGGTGGCAAGATTCATCTAGCCAGTAGCTGGTAGTCAGGAGTCAAGTAGTGAAATACTGAATGCCTGAGAAAGTCACAATAACAGGGCAAGTGTACAGTGATGCCTCTCTGGCATGTTCTCCCTGCTAACAGCCATCTGTAGCTTAACAAATTCATTGGTTATAAACATTATTTTTGGATTTACCATCCTTGCTAGAATAATTTCCATGAAATGGCCCTGTTGCTTTTTGAAATGATAATAAACATTATTTACAATAATCTTAGGCAAGAAATTTCTTAGTTTAATAGTGCTGCCTACAGAAATGCCTTCTATTTGTTTGTTTTCAGCCTGTCACCTGATAATGTCATTTTTTGTCCCTATTTCTTGCACTGCGGAAAATCAAATAATTTCTTAATGATCCTCTCAATGTTATTGACATTTCTATTAATTTGTGTCACATCTAGACTTGATTCTCTCTTTTCTCTGCAAAAGTGTCTTAATCTATTTTTTTTTCTATTTTGGACATTATTCTTTTCTATGTGACACCTTATCTGAATGTTTTCTCACCCTTGTGCAGCTTTTCTGACCAGAAAGTCAGAACTGCGGGCAGCATTGAGCTATGGGCACACCATGGGTTTATAAAAAGAGGAAATTACATTTGCAGCCTGATTCTCTCTTTGTTTCCTGGTATTTCCAAGCATCCCCAGTGTTTTTCTTGGGCCAATTGATGTTTTTACGGAATCAGCTGCTGTGAGTGGGAGTTCTTGTTCTGGACGCAGGGCAGAGAGGTCAGAGCCTGTCCTTGCATGTATCAGGTGAAATTATGTCTCCTGGTGCCTCACTGCATATTTACTGATAGGGCATTTTGGCTTTCATGTTATTCTCCAGTATGGTGCTGTATTTCTGGGTGCTTTTACAGCATCCTTTTTTTTGTCCTCTCACTCTTCCCTCCTTTCCTTTTTTGAGCACTTTTGAAAATATTATTAAAAGTCCTTTAAGAGGAAGGTTGTTGAAAGCTTTTTGAAAGTCTTTTCCCTATGTTGTGAAAAGCCTTTCAAAAGGCTTTGTATTCTCCATGCACAATTCCTATGAGTGGAATTACCTCAAATAGGCAAATGTTTTTGCCTGAATATCTCCGCCCTTCACTTCTCCTCCTCAAAACAACAGGTCAATAATGCCCCACTTTTGCAAGTTATTTTAGGGTTTTGGGACTAAAGACCATACACGTGCTAGCCATTAGTATTTTCTAATCAGGCTATTTCAGTAATGACTTACATGGTGAATGCTTGAAGGGAGCCATAGGAAGAGCACAAGCTGCTCTTTAATTGCATCTGGCAGCCATAATAATTAATAATTATAAAGCAAACGTTGTCTGTGTTTGAAATATGCAACTACTACAGTGAAAGAAGATTGTAATGTCTCTTTGCTTTTAAAAATCCCTCAAAGCCATTATGTTCTTTAATAAGCATATTCCGAAGTGTATTTTCTTATGCAAGTGGGCAATTCAAGAGCTGCAGAGATGAATACACTGCATTATACATTTAAATCAAGATTAAAATAAATTCAAAGACAATGGAAATTATTACTAAACTTAATAAAGCAAATTCCTGTATCCTTCCCATGGTTATTCAACACTGCTTAGCTTGCAAGAAGAAGAGTAAAATAGTCCATTCCCCATCCTAACAAATAAAGATGGCAGCAATAAACGTCTTTTATTGAATGTTTGATTATTTTAAGAAAACCTGCTTGTTTTTTAAAATGTATGCTCTGTTCTCTCTTGACATGGTGAGCCACAACACATAATAAATTTTAAACCAATTTTGTCTGTGAATGCGCACAATCGATTTAAATAGCATTTACTTGCATTGGATTGTTTTAAGAGGACAGTAGCTCAGCAAGTAGGAAACTTTGTGAGCCTCCACTTGGTAACTGCTGAATGCTAGATCAAACTGAGCTGAAACTGATCTGGTTTTCTCATCCCAGCCGGAATAAAATAGAATGCTCAGCTATTTCAGAAGGAGATTTGGAACTGGTCTGACGTCTGAACCATAACCTGGAGGGTGCTCCCCAGCATCCCTTATGTGCCAGATGTAATAGGGCCACTGTGGGTCATTTTCAGCCCTACCGTATTTCTTCACCCAGTCACATGTGAGCTGGAAAGTGCTCTATGAGCACCAGCCACCCTACAAATCATTAACAATGCTCTCGAGTCTTCTTTGGCAACCATTAACATCAATATCACCTCTTCTGCAGACAGAGCTTGGACAAACTCCTATTTCTTTCTTAGTTTCACCTTTAACTCTGCTATCACTCTGCATTCTGTGTATTCTGGATCGTGTAGGCAATGTTTTCTGATCATGATAAATCAAACATGCACAGATGGATTTACCTTTTGCTAAAAACCTATAATTTATTTATTCCTTCCCGCTTTCATTGTGCATGCTTCTCCTATCCCTGAGATTCCTACCTTCCTTGCAAAAGAGTAAGAGAGATAATGATTAACCTTTAAGTACCCTTGTGATCTTTAAGGATTTGATTAACCAAGGCCAGAGTGCAGTGCCTGCAAGTCTCAGATGACACAGAAATCAGAGTTGTAACAGCAAGCACCATTCACAGCAGTGATTTTGGATGTGGACAGGAAATCCCATTGCATTTAAGGTTAATGCTCTCATTTAACCCAGTAAACACATTTGGCACTGGCTACCCTATGTTATCTATTTATGGTGACTCTTTTAAGCCATTGTGCCACTAGTAAACTAGCAGAAGAAACCATGATTCTAAACAGCTGAAGAACACACTTGTAATCTGTATTTCAGAAGCTGCTGTGGGACACAGCCTCATAGCTGTTTCTTTTTCAATCCAGCTGGATTCTGCTAAACTGATGGTTGCTGTATTAAAAAACAAAAATTACTATTCTTGAATTTAGGTTTTATTGAATTTAATAATTCTATTTTTAAAGATGCACTTCAGTTAATGGTCTAAACAGATCAATATTTATAACCGGAGTTGTGCGAATGAAATACATTAATAAGTAAAATAGATACGCTTGCATTTTCACATAAAACTTAATTAATCTGATATTATTTGTAGACTTTTTTGGTTGGAATTAGCAGCTAAGGAAAATAAAGTGTTTTCCTCTCCCTGAAAACAAGGAGAAATTCTGGTTATTGCCAAAGAATAGATACCAGATCCTGATTTAACAGTGTTGTTTCATAAGTTAATTAAGTTCAGTTTGTTCAAGCAACGCCTTCAATTCAAAGAAGTGAAAGACCAGTAACATGCCTTTAGGTACTGGTATCAGTAAAGCTGATCCCTTGTGGTAGGGGTTGGCAAAGAGTCAGTTGAAGGTACAGTGACTTCCTTCCAAAAGCAAGATCTTGTGCTGTATGCGAGAAAATAACCCTAACCACCCGAAGGACTGAATTAGCTGCAACTTGGTTCTGGAGTGAGTTAGGTCAACCCCAGCTCTGCATCCTTTGCATGGTGCTCTTCCAAGATGTGTGAAAACTAATCTGGAGCCAAACTGCCCTTGATATGTTTGTGTAGTCACCCTCTCTATTAAGATATGTCAAGGTCTTCCATAGGCATGATAAAAGTGTAATTTATTTCAGACTTTGCAGTCTAAAATAAATGCATATTCACCATATGCATTTATTTTTTGTGTGTGTTTTTGGAGAGTGTTCTTACTCTTTTGGCTAGGTAGACAAATTTCTGTCGCCTTTCTTCTCCTTTATTTTGACTCTTGGAACAAATTTGTCTTATCTGTGGGCTGCTTTATTCAGGCCGGGCATAGCTGGATCCCAGATGCGTCCCTTGCTGTCCCAGACTGTCAGAGTTCTCTCTGTATCTTGGGAAAGACAATTCAGGGACACATGGTGTTAGGTCATCAACCCGGGTTTTATACAGTCAAAAAAATCTATCAAATTTAAAGTGTGCTAGGGATGAGGATCTGGTCCTATAAATAGAATAAGAATAAAATATCTCTATTCTATATAACCAGAATTATGTAAAACAACAGCTCATTTGCTTTTGTGTCTAGGAAAGCAAACGTCCTTTTTTTTCACCACCTGAGTTGTTAGATCAAGAATATGACACTAGTAGCTGCCATGTTGTAGCTGAGTTTAAATACTAGGCACTCAAAGTGGATCTTTTTCTAAATCACAAGTACAGGTGTCTTCATGGAGGCATTTAATTTATTCCTAACTGTTTCAGATGCTGTTGTTTCATGTTAAGTTGGTTACACACACACACACACACACACACAAACTAAAATTCATTTTCAACAATAGTTGTCGGCAAGAGAATCCCTCCCTTTTCACCTGTCCTCAAAATTTGTTATTAAAAATTATTGAACTGTTAATGAAGGTGAAACAAATCTCTGAGACTGCTTTTGAGAATACATTTGTCAAGTAGAATTTTAGACAAGCTGTTTCACGAAGGAGTATTCAGGGACTTGTTGCTATAACAAAAAAATGAAAAGTACCCATGCTTGTCTCATGTCTGTAGACTATCAGCTCCCCCTATGCAAAAAGGAATATGGACATCACCCCCTCCCTCCTAGTTTTCCTTTAGCAATGAAGCACTGGCATCTTATTAACTAATTAAGTTTTAGATTTCCCATGCAGGAAAATCTGTTCTCAAATTCACTCTCAAAAATTCATTTCTGAAAAAGCCATGTCTGAGATGCTGGTAGAAGGCTGGACACTGTTAGGCTTTTTGCAGTTTTGAATGGTGCAGCTGGTGTTGTCAATTCAGTTTAGACAATTTTAAAATACCTGAGAATCCCTGGGGGAAGTTGTTTTGTGGTTCAGTAGTCTTGGCAGGGGTGGCAGTCCTGTCCAGGTTGCCAAATTCCTTTTGCTTACTCATGGGGAAAGTGATGCCCATGTGTGAAGTGTAGCACTTGATTTAAACTAAAAGAGGGTAGGTGTAGATTAGATACTCAGAAGTTCTTTACTGTGAGGGTGGTGAGGCACTGGTATAGGTTTTCCAGAGAAGGCCTGGATGCCCTACCCCTGGGAATGTTCAAGGCCAGGTTGCCTGGAATTTTGAGCAACCTGCTCTAGTGAAATCTGTCCCTGCTCATTGCAGGGGAATTGGAACTAGGTTATCTTTAAAGCCCCTTTCAACCCAAATCATTCTATGATTTTTCCCATCAATGGCAAGATAATAGTTACAGACCAAACTCTGCGAAGAATTTCTCCCTATGCCAAGCTTTGCCTCTAGGACCATCAGCCCAAGGCATCCTTCTCTCCATTTCTTGGTTGAACACAGAAACCAAAATGTCTGTTTTTGAAATCTTGCCATTTTCAAGATGCCATTTTCAACTCTTATGTTTTCTTCAGGAAAGCCTGATTCTGCTGTCTCCTCTTTTGATTCTTTCCATTGTATTTAAATCCAGAGAGAAACTGGTGGCACCTGTGGATTTCAGTGTGACTCAGATTGCAAATGGGACCGGGAGGAATGGTATCTGTATGCTTGGTCCTTCATGACTGTAACTGCTTGTTCCTAGAAATGAGGAACAGGTGCAAGAAATCAAGAGGCATGCATGGGCCAAAATCTCCCTGTTCAGTCCAGATTTCTGTGGGAAGTTTGCAGAGACCCGCAATGAACTGTTCTGTGCCTGGCTGTCTGTCTTCTGGGATTCCTCAGCTACCCGGAGACATAGGAATCTGACCTTGTGGCAAAATTTAGCTTCAGAAATTGAGCTTTTGTAGTGTTACTTAAGTTTCCACCTTTTCTGGTTGCACAGTATCTGATCTTAGCGTAACCCAGTGCTGTATTATCTTACCCAGACTACACTCTGACAGCTTTTAAAAGAGGTGTGAATTTTCTCTGTTATCTCTGTGGGATGTGTAATGCCCTACACCTAAAATTCAGCTTACTAACTATTTTGCTCCTGCTCATTTCAGCTAATGGAGACAGCTAATAAGGTTCTTTTACTGTATGTTCCCAGAATATGTTACGTAGCCTGTGTTAGAGTCTCTGCATAATTGATGCAGGTACTGGAAGAGTGGGAGTGAAAGAACAGGTTAGGAATTTCAGCTTATTTAATGAGCTGTTTTTACCTTTGCCTGACAAAGGAGGTAGAAGGAGAGTCTATATCACAACTCTTTCCTGGAAGATCAAGCCACCTACCTTGTTCTGGTTTGATTAGTCTGATCCAACATTTGCATTTCTGGCTTCCAAAATTGATTTACCTATTTTTTTTTTGTGATTTTGCAGCACAAGGGTGACAGAAAATAGATTGGGCTGAAATCCTGAAGTTTACTCCATTTCAAAGTAAAATAAAAGAAGGTCTCTAATTAGAGACATTTTCTAAGAGTGTTTGTTGAAGATACCACGGATGTCACTGTGGCACAGAATCATCTCTCAGAATTTAAGTCCAAAGACTTGGAGACACCACCCACATTTCCCATACTGTAAGAACCTGAAGCTTTGTGTTGCCATATTAGACATTGGTCTTCACCTGGACTCCTTCAGGTGTGGTAAGAAATAATACCAAAAAGCTATAAAATAATGAAATCAGGGTTACTGCTGCCCAGGAGAACTGTGCATGTGTGTACTCTTATTGCTACAACCAAAACAAATCACAACTTTATGACTCTCTAACCTAGTTATACTAGATGCTAATACTGGGAAAAACTCAGGGCCCCACAGACTTTTTACAAGTGAAGGAAGGCACAGTTTTCTATTTTCATATCTCTTTTTTCTTCCTAAAGATACTCAACCCAAGAATCAATTGGGTTTTAACTGACACAGGTTCCTATATCACCACAGAAATTGCAGTGCGTTTTCTGAGACGTGAAGATGTGTACTTTTTTTTTATTTCAAACAGTATTCCTTTATATACAAGGAATTCTCAGACATCCAGACTGAGAAAAAGGCTTGGATTTCACACCAGTGAAATTCGTACCAGGAATTTGTTACTTCCAGTCAGTGTTAAGAACTGAAAGATTAAGTCTTCAGAACTCACCTGGCTCAGTCCCAGCTGACTGCTAGCCTAAGTAAATAAAGGAATTTCACTTCAAGAGATCTTAGAAGATTTGATTTCATCACCAATGTAAGGATTTCTGAGGGCATGCAGAACTCATAATCTTTTTACACCACCTCTGATCATGATTGCTTTCCAGGAGAATGAGATTTTTTATTTTTCCGAGTTACTTATATCATGGTTTGGATGATTCAGAATGTAGAACATGCCTTTGTTTTTGCTTTTCTTGCCCAGAAATTCCCTTTATAATCATCTGCTTACTCTCATTGACTGTAATGGAAGGAAAACAGTCCTTGACGCAGAAAGGAGTAATGGGGATGGTCAGGAGAATGAACAGGTCTCTGGAGAAGAAGCTGGGTTTGAGGAACAGGATAAAGCAAGCTACAAAGCCAGGGCAAGGTGAGCATCCCAAGTGGGATCTGGCATCAGCCTGTAGGCTGATGCTGCCCTGTTTCAATTTCCATACCAAGCATGGTTATTTGGGCAAAGAAATCCCACCAAATCCTGCTGTTGGTAGAGAGACCTTTTGAGACAAAGGTCTGAGAGATGGTTCTCTCCTCTTAAAGGGAAGGATTCCAAACAGGAGCAATGTGGCTTTTTTTATTCCTATAGTTCTTTTCAGATCCTAAAAAGCAAGTGAGCATTTTACCCAGAGTGAGCATCCCCAGGGTAAGGAACTGACTGACTCAGCCATGTATCAACTTGCAATGTGTATATCCCTGCAATACAAGTCAACAGGCATTTGTTTCCTGTGCCATAAAAGACCAAGGAAACATATCATCATTATTACTATTAGTTTTATTGTCTTGTATTTTAGGCTTATACAGGGGGATGGTGAAGTTGTGTGTTTC
>WBMY01002657.1:481280-525837 GCA_013397315.1 Donacobius atricapilla
TTTTTAAGAAGGAGCTGGCAGAGAAGATTAAGTGATCTAATAATTTGTAATAATGAGTACTGCATTTGTGGATACTACAGGGTGTTATATTATGGCTTTTGGGACCATGTATGCATTTTATGGGGGAATAAATAAATAATCATTTGTGACTTCAAAATGTAACAGTCTTCAGCAGGGAAGGACAGAGAAATGAAGGTTGATTCAGAAGGGAACTGCCGTTCCAATTTGCCATAATTTTAACAAGAAGAGATCTGTTGAGTGCTTACAGGAGAACAATGTGTAGTTAATACTTCAAGTTAAGTACTGGCTTGACTTTTTTACTCTTTATTCTTGGATCCAATTATGAGCAATCTACAGAAGTAATGAGAAATTATTGCAAGTTTTCCAAATTTCAGACCTTTTTTAAAGTGATAAGAAGGAGCCCTATATTTTAGTACCTTTATATCTTTCTTCACTTTTCAAATCTGCGTGAACTTCCCTATACAATTCACCTCTGAACTTACACAGTAAAATCTGATTTATTACTACAAATTATGGCCTGCTGGATATTGATTTACTCACACCAAATGATAATATACGCTAAGAGCAGTCCCATAGGGCATACTTGTACAGTAACATACAACTTAGATTTTCAAAGTCTGGACTTATAGCAATAAAATGGGTTAATTTGAAAGGCTTTATAGAATTTAAGAATTATTAATATCCCCTATTTTAAGGAAAACTAGGTTGAATTATTCATCATGAAAATATTGTTGTAACTTTTGTTGGGTATGAGAGCTTGCTATTTGCTTAGGATGTTAAAAATGATTGTAAGTATTCTACCTCCCTTTCTGAGAAGCAGTAATTCACAAGAATAGCCAGTGATACTGCTCACCAAGGGGAGCTGAATCCTCTTCTGGCCTTTAATAATGATAGGTCACATTGTGCCTCTGGCTGTAAAACAGATCCTCTCACTTCAGGAGGTACTGCTGACCACTGGTGTGAAATTCAGCTTCCAGCTGGCATAGTTAGCTGTGTAAGAAGTGAGTGCAATTATACAATTCTTCTAAGGGATTTTTTTGCGGCCTTTTCTAGGCATGAAAGGCCCAACCTGTTATGCAGGGAATTTCTGGATTTCCATGATGAGTGTCAGTCTAGATTCTTTGGTCTCAAAACTGCTCCTAAGACAGGCAGAAAATCATAGCACAATCTATGCAAATTATGTTGACATGTTTGTAGTTCACACTAACAAGACATTTTTCCTTCAGTGAAGTTTGTAAAACAGGTTGAGTAGCAAATCAGTACTCAGCTGCAGCAAGTTTTTTTCTCAGGGAAGAACCAAATTATATTCAGGTGTGGTAGAGAACACATTGTGCTGATGTGTGAACATCACTTCCCACTGTTGCAGCCGCATTTCATCACCTGTGCTGCAGCCAGGGAAGTTCTTGGGGGGTGTATCCCAATTACCCAGGGAGTGTTTTGCAGGACAATGTCTGGCACTGCACCACCCCTCAACCGCATCCTACCTTTCAGGGTAAAAACTTACAATCCTAGAATGGTTTGGGTTGGGATCATCCAGTTTCGACGCCCCTGCCTTGGGCAGGGACACCTCCCACTAGACCAGATTGCCCCAAGCCCTGCACAACCTTGATTTGAATGCGTCCAGGGATGGGGCATCCACAGCTTCTCTGGGCAACCTCTGCCAGTGCCCCATTGCCCTTACGGTAAAATTTCTTCTGGGTACATGAGCTGATGGAAACCAGCACTGCAAAGGGTTCTCTCATGTCCAAGTCAAGACCGGGGAGGGTGAGGTGCTCTAAGAGTATGCCTGTCCTACATCTGAGACCTGGAGAGAACTGCTGAAGCAGGCATTGTCTTTGTGAAGGGTTGCTGAGTGCTCTGAAGCAGGTGTGAGGACAGCCTGCTCTCGGGAAACAGGCCACCTACAGAGGGACGTGGGCCAGTCTGCATTACTTGGCTGGGGGTCCATGCACTGCTGTCTGAGAGGGGTGCCTTTAGTAGTCTGGGGGCAGCTTTTGACCTAGCATCCCTGATGCTAGATTTTAAATGTAAGGAAGGTGTCCTAGTAAAAGTTCTCATTAGCACCATGAAAAATCACTCTAGTTTGGAGAAAAACTATTAACAATTGAACAGATACAAGGAGTGTCTGCCACTGGTGGCTTCGTGTGATTTATATTTAGTTGCTTAACTTGTGCCTCATTGTAGTGTTTATCAGTATTTTCAAGAGTATGTTGGCATTTTGTGGTTAAAGGTTAGTTCACTGCATGGTTGCACTTGCACATGTCCTTCCCTCTTGAGAATTCCTTGTGAGATGTTAATTTTTCATTTCTAAACTGTTATGTCACATTTTAGGAGAGAGGTATTATACAGGAACTGGATGATACAGCCTCCAGGTGACGCATTTATCATTTTAAAGTGCAGAGAGTGAGGGCAATATTTGTTGAAAGTGCCAGGTAGAAGCCATTGAACAAGAAAATAACAGTGGCACTTCCGGGGGGTAGACACACCAGAAATAAAAAGATTTTGTGGCATCTCATATAAAGAACTGAGGGCGCTGGTCATTAGCTAATGACAGAGCCCATGGCTCTTTCCAGGTGTCCAAAGCATGAGGGAGTCAGTGGGAATGGATATCACAAAGTAAGAGACAA
Source organism: Donacobius atricapilla (assembly GCA_013397315.1). Lineage (NCBI taxonomy): Eukaryota > Metazoa > Chordata > Aves > Passeriformes > Mimidae > Donacobius > Donacobius atricapilla. Next base: position 483,929 of record WBMY01002657.1, read on the forward strand.
ATGGCCAAACTAGGCTCTTCTGTATACTCTGACTCAGAGTAATTTCATTCACGCCAGGGGAAATATTCCTGTCAGTATTATTAGTAGCAACATTTGACTCAAACTTCGGAAAGCAATGTTAGTCTTTGACATAGTAAACATTCAGTTTTCTGTTTACCTTCTCCATGTTAATGTTTAAAAGTTTATACTGTAGTAAATAATAGAATAGTACATTTTTATTAGATTGAAGAGACACTTTTACATTCAGTTATTAGCTATTTAGACATTAGTAAATGGGCTGTTCTCAGAGATGCTGATCTTTGGATATCCTTTTTCTCTCCAAATGCACATTTCAAACCACATACCATTTCCCTTCTTTAAATCTTGCTTTTTCAGCCTTTTTCACCCCTCATTTTTATTTTTTCTTGCTATTTTTTTGGTGTTTTTGTGTGGGTTTTTTTGGGTTTTTTTTTAACTTAACAGAAGATTTTATTTGCATCTGCAGTTTTTCAGTGTGTTTGTTTTTGTTGGACATGTATATTTTATTAATGTTCAGAAGTAGTGTTATTTATGAGTCCTTATAATTCTTTCTCCCTTCCCTCAGAACACAGATCTGAATTAGTGGAAAGTAATATATAGGTAATTTTTTTGGTGGTTTATGTGATCAGTAGAGAACTAGCACAGAGCCTTCCAGAAACTCTTGGCAGGACCCTGAGATGATCATCAGAGACGAGTGGCTGATTGCAGAGCTGAATAAATCTGTGATTACATTACAATATAAGGGCCAGTTTCTGCAACCCCTTATTCATGCAGGCAATCCTAATGGAGGCAAAGTTAAGAAGTAGAAGAAAGCTGAAATCATCAAATTCCTTTCAAGCAGAAAAACCATCCTGTGGAGTGAAGGGGTTAATGCCTTGAAGACTGCCTTTTCCTCACATTTCCCATCAGCTGTATACAATGTGAAATGTAGAGAATAAATTTAATAGTTGCTAATGGCTTAAGCGAAAGCAACCCCTGTAAAATAGGCCTCAAAAATACTGAGGGGATTGCTGACTCATTCTGCACTTCAGAGGATGTTTCTTCCAGTAATCTATTTAACTTTGAAAGACAAGTGAAAAGTTCCTCTACCAGGAGTTGCTCCTACAGATGGATATTTTAAGGCATACCAATTTGAAACATTTATTTGAAAAAAATGTATTCTGATATATTTCTGATGCCATAGCAAGTATAACTTCAATTACCACATTTCTATCATTACCTCTAGCCCAGCTTAAAACTACAGAGATGTGACATGATGAGTTCAAGAGGTAGAGGAATACATGATTAAAATATAGGCACAAGAAAATACAGTGGATTGGGTAATGTGCCTCCAACATTGCTTATTTCATTATTGGGAAAAGCATTTAAAAATCCACAATTAGGGTTGCACATAAAGCCTGTCCCTATGCAAAGCATTTAAGCTTATGCTTTTCTTGAAAGCTCAAGTTGCACTTGAATGAACAGAAAAGGTGGGTCCAAACCCATCAGAATGAAAGCACATATGGGCTGATACAAAGCCCATTGATACCCGAAGGGATGTATTTAGAGCATTTGCTAAAATGGGATCATTAATTTGTTCATTCCACAGCTCTCTAATATATTCCTAAACAAGGGCAGGGCAATATTCAGGAAAAAAAAAAAAATACAGGGGATGCAGTCTATGCCCTACCTGACCTTAGACTTCTCATAGGGATTGGAAAAAGCCTTTGAAGCACCTTCCATCAGGAGAAGTATCTGTCATTTCCCCCCAGTTTCTTGGTTCTGTATTGTGGACAGCCTTGTTTCTCTCCAGGTTCTTTGCATTTCTGGAGACTGTCTCTAACCCCCCTAATTGCTACCACCAACCAACCCCACATGTGGGTTTAAGGGAGAAATTTTAGGATCATCTTTGGGGCCCATGACAGGTACTGAATAATCAGGAGATGGAAGCAGGGTGTAGGAAGAGCAAGTTGGTTTAAAATTTCTACTTTTTTCACTTATCCAGCATATAGCAGAGTTGCCCATAGTGCACTGAAGAGTATGGCTCTCAGTATTTCCAGGACTTCTTCATTTGAGAAGCAGATGAGAAACAATTCCCACTGGACACTGGTCCAAGGGTTCAAGAGGGATGTGTTTATTCAGGGATTTGTGAAATATATGTACCTAAGCCTGCATGTATTCTCAGTATAGCTCCTGCAAACTCTTATTGAAAACAATATAAAGCTTCCAGTCTGCTTACAGAAGAGGCTTTAAAGCAGAATTTTGAACATGCCGCTACTGAAGCAACAAAACAACAGGAAATTCAGGGGTTCAGAGCTATGGTATAGAGGGTTTTTTGGACAAGAGTACAAGGAGTTAAACAGCAGTGGCACACTTAAAGTAGTTTCATGCTGGAATGTTGCAAATCCAGTTGTTTGTCTCAAGGTCTTAAACAAAGAGAAGTTATGAGATGCAGTCTGATTCAAAGCTATGCAAGATAGCTATGGTCTGGCAGCCTCAGGACTGTGTTTACACACTACTTTTCATTTCTGTTCAAATAGTTTCTCCTGAAATTTTAGGCATTCCTGCAAAGCTGGAGCAAAAGCGATGGTATATTTTCCATAGGCTCCATGGCTCTATAGGAGAACCAACTATGCAGGCTGTCTAGTGTGAAGGCAATTCTGTCATGAATTGGAAAGGAAGAACAGGAAAATGTCACAGAAACAGCCTGTCCTTTGGACTGGTGTAATTTTCTGTCACTGGCCAGTAACTGGGGGACGTTCAAGCGAAGATGACTTAGTGCGGTGCTTGATAAAATGTAGTAATCTTGACCAAGGAAATTCACTCAATTAATAAAAATGGAAAACAGTGAAATCAAGGCATTTGCAGGTGAGTAGGGTGGCTTTGTATTCCTTCCCACAATTTGCCGTCTGCCATTGCTGAGGCTCAAATGACCATAAATGGATACACGGATACTTGGATAAATTACTGTTTCCACAGTACCTGGCTTTATTTTTCCCTGAAATGGTAGGAGGAAAATTAATACAGAAGCAGCAACCAGGTGAAAGCCACTGTAACAACAGCCATTCTTTGTGATGTGCTGCATCCAAAGCTGATTTTTGCTAGATGTTTGCACTTGTGTATCACCTGTGTATCACTGAGAGGTATTCATGTCTACTGTATGATTTTGTCAACTCCTGCAGCCTGAAGCGCCACAAGGCACTCTGAACTCTGACAGCAAAAGCTGATGTATTCTCAGTGTAGGGGCATTGCACAAGACCCCTTCCATCTCCCAAAAGACACCTACCCTGAAAACCCTCAGGGCTTCTGCAGTTCCTGATGTTTCTTCTTGATTTCATCTTTTTGGAGGAAAAGAAAGGATGGACATTTGAACACTGCACTGAAAAGGGAGATTTGTGTGGGAAAATATGGTTCTAAATGTTTGGAAGGATAAAAAAAACTTCCTTTTTTTGTGAGCTCCATGCAACAAATTTAGTCAGGAATTAGTTATCCTAATTACCTCTTCCTTTTATCTAATGCAAAAAACACTGTCACACTCTTAACTAATGTTTCATTTTTGTTTGTAAATGTGAAATCATATACTTAATTAGGCCAATAATTATCCACACAATTACTGTAAACTTTTTGAAGTATAATGGTAACTTGTTAAATGTGTAATTATTACTGCTGATAATTAGTAACCTTTTTTTTTATGTGCATCACTGGTCCTGCAGAAAACATAATGTTTGCAGTACTGAGTGGTGAAATTCAGGGGAATTTACATCTCACAAAACCTTGACTTTCCTCAGCTAGAATTTTCCATGTCTTGGAAACTCAGTTATACTCTACATTTCCAAGCTGCAATTTTGAATTTCCTGCTATCTCAATAACTTCTGTTGTTTTTGAAACAGGGACATTGCATCCTTTGTGTCATTATTATGAAAATATTTAACTCTCCTTTGATGCAACTAGTAATGTGTGAAATCCATGTTTTTCCTTTCTTTGGAAGTTCAAATAGCAGGCATTTGATTCCACAGCTAAAATTCTCTGTGAGGAGGTTTATTTTTAAAGATCCAAATTTGATGCATATTTTCCATTTCACTCCAGAAATCTGAATGCAAAATACTAGAGAAAACTTGAAGATTAAATATTAATTCCTACTGAACACTTTAGAAGTACTTCCCTAGCCTGACCTATTCATTTTATTACTGTACAAGACTGTGCTACACATAAATTTTTATGTGTGTGTGTCCATATATATAGGAAGGTACCCATCTACGTATGCTCCCTATATATACAATTTATATGCCCATTAAGTACAGAACTGTATGTTTTAGAATACGGTTAGTCTTCACTATTATTCAGTCAGAAGTTAAACACTTCAGAAGCTGAGGTAATCATAACTATGGTCCTTTGCCTATGGCAGTCTTTAACAGGGTGATCATACATTACTTCTCAAACAATGCATCCATGTACAGCTTTATATTTTGAAAGGTGCAGTATTTTAAACCCAAAAAACTCTCCAGACTCTCCCCCTGGAGCTTATCTTACATGATTCGAAGTCAGTGAAAGCATTCCTACTGGCAGCATGCAGAACTCCACTCCTTAAGCCAGTCCATTCTCTGTGCAAAGGGAACTTTAATGTGGTACCTCAAACCCGGAATTGTCAAACTTTGCCTTCATTATTTCACAGGCATAGTAGCATTTGCCTGAGTTTTATTTTGAACCATTCATTCCTTTTTTAAATAGAAACTATTTGTGGAAAACATTTACTGGGACTGCTGATCAGTTCCTTTCCAGTGATACAGAAGACTCCTGTATCTACTCATCTTTACTCATAGTAGGGGGTCTTAGTAAAAAAAATTCTATCCAATTTATAGAGGAGGCTAAGGTTTTTGGTTTTTTTTGACATACACTTTCTAAGGACAATTTTGATTTTAATTTTTGAAAAAGCACAACTACAAAATTGTTCTAAATAAAAATGGATTTTTGGGTTGATTATCCTCAATTCTTAGTAGAAATTGTAATTGAACCTTTTTATATACACAAGTCTCTTTTCTGGGATTATGTTCTCAGATGTAATCTTACTCATACTGTATTTTTGTATTGTCTTCCATTTCACCTAAAGAGAACCTCTTGTGTGTCAAAACCTGAGTATCCAGCCAGAGAGGTCCCAATATTTGAAGCTTCCTAGATCCAAGAAATAGTATGGACCCTTAGGAAAAAAAAAGCAATTATAAACTTTGGATGAAGCTTCAAATTTGGATTGCCTATTTGAATGAAATGTAAGGGACCATAGAGGTGGCATCTAGATACAGTTGTTCCCTAACCAAGTTGCAAAGCAGATGAAAGGAAATAAAACCAAAAGAGAATGATCAAGAAGAGCAATGAAGAGCTAAATAGTTCCCTGTTGTATTAGAGTGGAAATAACTTCTGTCACTTTGATTTGCAGCTTTGTAAATTGGGAATATCATGGCTGTTTCTGATGTTTATACAGCACTTAACAGACAATTAAAATTGTCTACATGCTAAGTATTTCAGCCATACGTGATATTTTAATGGCAATACCCAGACATGCATATCAAAGCAGTTTAAGACCACAATTTTTTCATACTTCATCTGTGCAACGAAAGGATGTTTTCTTCAGCTTTCCATAACCCATTCTCTTTCCTCTGCTTTGAATGTATGAACTTGGAAGAACTGTACCTGGAGCCGTACTGGAATAATAAATACTGTATGTAATCATTGAGCTTATTTCTGGGTTGTTTTTTTTTTGTTTGGGTTTTTTTGGTTTTTTTTCATAAGGGTGATACATAAGCAAAGAGGTAGTAGAACTTCTTTTTAACTCTTTCAGCCTTGCCTGTTCTTTGGCTGGCTCGCTCCTCTGGACAGCACTGTGCTCTAGGAGATTACTGCCTGTGCAAACCTGGCTGGAGGCAGAGAGCTCTATGACCACGCTGAGCTCAAGTTAATACATGCTGCCTCTTAGTAAACCTTGCTAATTTGAGTTCAGCACTGTGCTAACTTTAATTAAATGACTTCTAATTCAGAGCTGCTTCATACCTTGGCTCCTATCCCCATTCATGGGAGGAGTCAAATGTGTCTGCCCATAGCGATATGACAAATCCCCATAGTTATTACTGAATTCTTTACTGAGTTGGTTCAACTTAGCACTGTGACTATCGTGGCCTGGCTGACTAGGATCAGTGTGAATGTTTATTTTCCATCAGGTGTTTAGGAAGTCAGGGAAATGTACATTAAATTAGCTCATCTTTTATTCAGAAATATAAAGGAAAATATTGTATCTGATTCACTTTTTACCTCCAGAAGCTACCAAAATAGCAAGACAAACTTTCTGATTAAATAATATAAACATAGAAGAAGAACAGCCAACAGTGTCATATAGTTAATAAGAATATATTTTTATTTGGACTGGAAATACCAGAAATGCTAAACTGTTCCATATGGTAAAAATTCTCATTTTTGCCATGTTTAGAATATCCTTTTCTATGGCAACTACTTTACCACTGTTCAATGACCATCAATGGAAATTAATTTCATATTTTCTCCATCATTGCAAATTATTTTAATTACTTCTGCCAAAGGTAATTGACACAATCATCAGACTAGCAGATCACTCGGGAATGTTTAATTTGCCAATTTATCAGTCCTTGAAATATCAATATTAAATTATTTTATTTTTTTGTTTTAAATATCCACAAAAGAGTTGTAATTTATGTGAGTGTTTTCTAGGAGAACCTGTGACCTCAGGGTTTGTGAGTTAATACATTTTTTCTGGCTACTAAATCTTAACTGGATGTTAATGCAACATTTCAAATACTATAATCTGAAGGCTTTTGTAAAAACAATATTTTTGTATTGTACCATGGGACTGTAGTTATAAAATGAGAAAGCACACTGTGCTCAAAATATTGAAGTTCTTGGCCTCCTGCTGAGCATTTGATATCGAAATATATTTAGTTATAGACTTTGAAATTGACGCTCCTTTTCATTCTGGGTTGAATTTACACCTTTGCTACAGTAATTTCACTTTGCATCTCTGCACATAATTATTGTGAGACTGATTCAACAGGGGAACAATAAAGACAGAGTTCTGCCTGAACATCAGACAGTGCTATTTTAATGAAACTTGAAAGTTCGAAGGACTAAAACAATAAACACTGCAAAATGCCCAAACCAGGATTTCAGGCAGTCATTTTTTTGGTCCTTTGTAACCCTTGCAGTATTTGGAGCTGTATTTCTGTAGAGTGAGGTATAATTGTAAAAGACAGCAAACTTTTGGCCTCTGTGATCACTTCTGCAGCAGAGTAAGGAATCCTGTATTAAGCATCCATCACCTGTAGCCTCCAAGCACTTAGCTGTTGATATGGACACCTGAATAAGGAAATGCAGCAAGGGTGTAAGAAAGACTTATATCTTCCTAATCCTACACTCAGTATCAATTTCTCCTTATGTATTTTCTCTGCTGAGAACTCCTAATTAATTCCCAAGGCAAATGGACTCAGGAAGGTGACTGGCTCTTTTCATTCTGTGCTGAATCATCACTGTCATAAGCAGCTACAATCTTTTGCTCTGTGAATGTGAGTGTATTTTTAATGTTCATGTCAGTGCTGAAGTGCCCTCAAAACATTATTATATTGCATTGGGATAATGAGCATCTCAAGGAGACATTCACAAGCTGAGAAGATCCTGAGCCCCTTGGAGAATGTTGCAATATGAGCACTTTGAGGACATGCCATTTTAACAACACTGAAATTTGGGAGGGTGGTGGAGGTCTCCCAGAAGGCATATCACTTTGATGGCTTTCTCAGAGAGCAGTTTGCATAGACTGTGCCCACAGGACAGTCAGACCTCAGGAGTAGTCCTGTTGAGAGATTCGTTGGCATCAGGCAAGTTCTTTCAATCAAGTTAAGAGCAGAGCATTTGTCATTCATGAAATTTTGGCCCCTTTGAAGCCAATAGGTGTCCTGCTGTCATCCTGTAGTGTGAAAGGTGTTTAAGCTCTGAATCTGCAACAAGCTAAGTGGTTGAATCAAAAAGAAACCTGTCAAATTACTATTCCACAGAAATTTGTGGTCATGTGGGATTAGTCTGGGTTTTTTTTGGGAGAGAGGTTTTCCAAGATACTTAGGAAGTTACCCCCATTTCAGCTGAATCTAGCTACTGAATTTCTTCTTTTTATAACAGCAGATCTCTCCCAATGTCCTTATAATGGTTCTTTTATTACAAGAACAAAAAAAGTGTACACAGAGGTCCAGGTCCTGCTACTTGGACACTGTCACTCCATTGACATCAGAATCTGGTGAAAAATCAAATCATACACAGACAGGCCTTCAAACCTGATGTATAATTAACTTTAAAAATTAAAAAAAAGTCTGCCAGTTCAAATCCTCATGCTGCAAACTGCCATCAGTAAACTGACATGCCAGCACTGATGTTGCTAGGCTTTCATCAGTCACCAACCTGATTATCTCATGCATTGGCCTACTGATGCCAGAGCCATAAAATGAAATTCCAGACAGTGAAGTTTTTCATTGTAGTGAAACCAGAGCCTTTCCAATTCTCATCAGATCATTTTCTTAGGACACATCACCTTCTAAAATTTAACTTTGATTTTATGACTTGGCTCACTAAGTGAAAGAGTGGCCAACGTGATGGTGATGGATTTTTATATGAAGTCAGTATCACTTAAGGCTATTATTAACTCTCTCTCTCCCATCACTTTAGACATTCAGGTTTCCTACACATATTTCTCTGTGATATAGCTTCTTTAGATATTAACAGTCCAGATGATATTTCACAAAACATGTTTCCAGTTTCTTTTTCCTTAGCTTCAGAAATGCTGTAATCAACTTTCTATGGCAAAATACTAGGTGCTACATTCATTCCAGACATATCCCAGCACCAACAGCTGTGACATGTTGTGAAAGAGAGACTGGGTTGTCCCACTCACTGTCGGCCTTCATTTTGGCCCTCTGACTCATAAGGAGCTTTTGATATAGTTTTTTTTCAAATTGCAGCCCTCTTCTTTTCCTTCTTTTCCCAATGTGATTTCTGTGCACTTGCCTACTGATTTGCTTCTCTTCTTTTCCTTCTGCATGAATATAGGGGTTTATATTCCTGTCGTATTTTCCCTGACTTCTCATTGCTGTCTTCACTGCCCTTCACTTTGTTGAACCCATTTACATCTCTGTAAGGAGTGAGAGAGAAATAGCACCCTTCAGTGCCCCATTTGCTCATCTCATTGCACAGGTGTAAAAGACAAGATATGAGATTGTCAGGAATTAGGTTTGGCTCAAGCTACTCAGGCATTGAGTTATGCTTGCAATTTGAGGTTTAGAAAACATGGGAACCATCAATTTTCATTTTATGCAGCTGTGCAATGGTATGGAATAGCATAAAATCTTACTTTGATCCACAGTCACTACTTATTTCTGTGCTGTAGCAAACTGAGCAAACGTAAAATTGCATGCACGTTTGTAAGCCCTGAATTGGGCAGTATATGGTCTTTGAGATACCAGGTTTTGCTGCAAACAATCCATGCTACTCTGTACATATTCTTTTGCTTGCAAGTGTTTCAGTCTTCCGTAGGTTCCCATGCATAGGTTAGTACTGTTGGTATGAAAAAGTTGTCACCTCAGCTGGTCATTCTTCCCTCACTACAAGGGCATTCATTTGCTCCCCTATCAATTTCTGAGCTTTGCAAATAACCTGATAAAAAAGTGGGAGCCTGTTCACTGTGATGGTTTAGAAACTGGAGTCACCCAGCAACTGCTTAGAGAGCGCCTGAGGTTTGTGTGGGCATGGAGGATTGGAACCTGAGAGAGAAGAAAATGGACGGCTGAGGAAGGTAATCACTGCAACTGTTTGCTGGTAAACCACCTTGTCTGCATTATTGGATCCTTACAAGTGTATATATTTTGAGATCATTAGTTATTTTGAATTCATTAGTTATTCTGTCCATTTATCCAAGCTTCTATTTACAAATCTAGTGCAACTCGAAGTCTTGATTTGATGCTGGTTTATTAGTAAAGCTTTTACACTGAATCACTTAAAAAACCTTAAGAACTTTGCTCTCAGACTAAACTTGTATGGTGACCTGAGTGACACGCAATGCTTTGTCCTGGTTTGAAATTTATCTACATTCTGTCTTTGGAGGCACACTCAGACCTGGGTCCTATGGAGTTCATGACATCACTCAATGGTTGTGGTTGGAAGGGGCTCCTGGAGCTCCTCTCTTTCCACCTTTCTGCTCAAGCAGAGCCATCCAGAGGCTCGTGCCCAAGGAGGGAGACTCCATCTCCTTCCAAGGGGAGAAACTCCACCACCTCTGAGTGACCTGTGCTCAGTCACCCTCACAGGAAAAAAGTATTTCCTGATGTTCAGAGAGAACCCCATGTGTCTCCATTTGCGCCCATCACCTCGTGTTCTGTCTCTGGGCACCACACAGAAGATCCTGGCTTTGACCTTTTTGCACCCTCCCTTCAGGTATTTGTAGACACTGATGCGATTCCCCTGAACCTTCTTTTTTCAGGGCTACACAGTCCCAGTTCTCTCAACCTTTCCTCACAGCAGAGGTGCTCCAGTCCCTTAATCCTCTTTATGACACTTTGCTGGACTGCCTCCAGTAGCTTCAAATTTGCTGTCACCTATACATTTTTAGGGTAAAATTTAGCCCTGTGGCTTTTTTTTTCTTTATTTATTTGTTTTAATAATCCTGGCTATTTCAGGAACACTTAAAGTGGAAAAGTAATGAGAAAATAAGAATATCTAATTTACTTTCAATTTCTTCTTTCCTGCTACATCTGCTTAGGAGGCTGTGGTCTTGTTCTAAGTCATTTAAGAAATGAACAAGGGAACAACTTATATGGGAGATTAATGAGTGTAAGGGACTTTGGTAATATGGTGGTAAGTACAATAGAAATGTTATAAATACCTAAAAAATCATCACAGAGAAGTAAGGGCAAAGCTCCAAATGGTTGTCACTTTTGTAAAATGGAAAATAAAACCCTTAATGGGCAAAACCTCTGCCTGTTATTGGTAAGAAGCACTAAAATAGCCATACTTAGGAGCACTTGTGGTTGACTAGCACTTGTTATGCTACAGGAGACGAGTAGTAGTCCTGGGGAAGAGGTTTTTCTTTGTCATATCAGCAGTTTTAAGTAGAGCACAGATGCTTTATGCTTCCAGACTTGATTACATTAGAAGATGTACTGAGCACAGTGCAGAGGACTTTTTTAAAATAAGAGAAGTGCGGGGAATGAACAGTGTGGCTAGTGAAATTTTGCCTCTTTCATTTAAAAAAAATATGGCCACTTTTCACTTTTGCATGTTTCCAATCATGATAGGTGCAAAGTCACCTTTATTCCCAGAAGTCAAACAGGCCAAAGAGTGCATAGCAATTACGTATCGAGTGTGCATATGACTAATTAATTAGTGCCGTGGGGAAACATATGTTTTAGCTTCTTCCTGGAGCCAATTACCACGTGCCTGTGTTCTAAGGCAGAGTGAGAAGCAGCCCCACGCTGAAATAGGAGTGTGTTGCAAAACAACACCACAAAGAAGGAAGGAAATATGTGCTGACCAGGCCAATGGATACAGCTACAACAAAGGAAAAAGTATCTAGGAAACTTCTTCACTGAAAAAAAAGGCTCGTGCTGCCTTCAAGGGACAGTTTCAGGTCATAGGTGCATAACTTTTTAATTAATGTACTATGCTTCAGCATATTCAGCCAGGGTGGAAACAATATATATGTATATATATAGTTGGAATGGAGATCAGTTTTGATACTTCCATTTTTGCTTGTTTGAGTTCATAGTGTTTATAGTGTCACTGTATTTATAGTGTCACTTTAATGTACTCCATGCTCAGCCCTGAACTCTGCTTTACATGGTTGCCTTTGCAGGCTCAAAACATCTCCTTCCTCCTGAGAAGGAATCTGAGGAAAGCTGAGCAAATGTTTTATTCAGCATCAGTATTAAGATATGCAATGGGCTTTTGGGAAGGATGCTTTCAAGGAGTCAGTAAGGATGCAAGTCTGGGCTCACCAGCTGACACAGGGGCTAGGGTTTACTCCCTTCTGCACTTCCCAAAGACAGCGGAGATTTCCCAGCTCTTCCTCACTTTTAGAGGATGCAGAGGTGGTCCCTTCACCAGTCTTTATTCTGCTGGTATTTCATTATCCTTGGAATCTTGTCTTCTTGAAAGATGCTCCTTAAAAAAGAAGCAGAGTTGCAGAAGTCAGGTACAGTTCTGTCTTGGTTACATCTGCCATGTAAACTATTTTTCAAGCAGGATTAAAAATAACATGCTCTCAGCCGTTGAGAATGTGGACAGAGCTCAACTGAAGCTTGGTAACCGAATGCTGGCAGAAACTTCGTGCCATATTCATTGAATGTTTGCACAAACCAGGATTATGTCAGCAACAATGGCACAAATTTGTAAGTTAAATACAGGAATGCCTCCTAGCAAATGACAGAGTGACTGGTAATGCCTTCTAACTCTGTGATTTGCTTCAGGCTTAGGTATTATCATACCCAACTCCTGATATGAAGATGAGGCAAATGCAAATATGTTTAAAATAAATCTCTTCAGAATTGTTTTTGCTTCCATTTCCACTTGCATTAAGACACCTCACCGAAGACATTACTACTCTGTGATACTTCTTTCAGACCTAACTGAAGAGGATTTAAAAAAAACTTTAGCATGCCTTTATGGCAAGGATATTCATGAATACAAATCTATAGTTTGCTCTCACCTAGCATAATCCAGGTATATATTTTTCCAGTGCATTGATTCATGGAAAATATAACAAAGATGAAAATTCCACACAGAACCATAGTTTTTCTTTTTGACCATCTGTGCTTCTTTCTGCCAAGAAAATGTCTGTTGCCTTTGCTCCTATCATTTTATTGACATTCTTGGCAGGCAGGGCTTTTATGACCATTTTATTATTTTACCTACTTTTAGTCCTTGTCTCTCCTGCCTAGGCCCTCTTACATAGAAGTATTTAAAGAGTATGCCCACCTATTTCCTGCTGCTTTCTTGCAACAGAGAATTCTCTTCACTCATTTTGTTTCTCATCATGGCAGATGCTGTCCCCTCTGGCTTTTCTGCTTCCACCTTCTGGCTTTGTTAAGACTGCTGCTTTAAACTTGAGCACTCCTCATTTCGCCCCCCCATCCTGTGCCTTAACTTTGGGAACCTGTTTATTCAGCAGCCAGCCCGCTGAAGCTGTGGATCTCCAGGGATCACCCTGCTGCATCAGAAGTCTTCTTCATGTTTGCTCATGGCAACTTGCACCGATTCCAGTGGAACGTGGCTCTGCCCCCATCTCTTGCCAAAAGGGGCAGCAACTTAGTCACAGCTGAAAGAGCCAGCACCAAGAGGGAAAGAGGGACTGGCCATCAATGTCTAGAACTGACACTTGCTTCTTGTTTCTGGGTTTGTGGAGAGTCTCCCTGTGTTTCTGTGAGCACAACCCTCCTGGCTATCCCAGAGGAAACGCAGCTCAGACAATGACCAGTCCTTCCGAGCAAAGATACTCATCGTCTTTCTGGTGAGGACCTCTCTTCTCCAAAGGAGGGAACTGTGGACGTGTCCCAAGGAGCATGTCACTGTAATTCCTACACTCCCTTCCAAGGACAGACAAGGATGCCTGATGGCTTCTGAGGGCTGGCTTTGCTGGTGCTCTGCCAGTGGTCAGCCCAGGTGTGGTGCTGGGCAGATTTGAGTCTGACCAAGCTGCGCTGGGTAGGGTCAGTGCTCACCTGGAAGTCCCCTCCTTAAGGTCAAGCTCTGAGCCACTCCTACCCATTGGCTTTTCACATGCAAAGTGCTGCTAATTATGCTCTTCACCTTTCGTTTTTACTTCCAAACTACACTGGCAGGGCACTGCCTTGTGCATTTTAAGATAAGCCTCAATAAGGTATTAATAATAGTACATGAAGGTGCTGGACATAATCAGGAAAGGGTTTGGCTTTCTTTCAAAGAATAAAAATTCAGTTTTGATCCAAACCCACAGCTGGTACTTACAAAATCTTCATGAAAAAAGTTGCCCAAGCTCTGATCCATATATATTCCTGTACTGTTTCTTGGTACATCTGTAATAAGAGGGATGTAACAAATGGGTAAACAATTTGTCACATCTTTAATAAACTGGACAAAAGAAAAATCAAGACCACGTTCCAAACCCATTTAACAAAAACTCATCAAATTATTTAGTGTAATTGTGGTCTCCTGGATTTTGATTTGTTGCCAGACTATATAATTTAATGCACTCAGAAATGAAGAATTGATATTCCAGTGGTACAATGTATCAGAGCAACATCAAAGACATTTATAGCTTGTGTGACTGAGTTGCACATGAGTTTTAGGAAAATATTCTGTTTAAAAACACTTAGTTGTGGGGTTTTTTTTATATTGAGCATTATCAGGGATAACAGTATTTCATTGGAGGCAGATGACTATCCAGAAACATAATTAATCATGATTATTTATGCCATACCTAATTATCAGGAAATAGCCCCAGGGATACTCTTCGGTTATATTTCAGAACCTTCAGAGTATAATTACTTTGCTTTGTATTAAATATTCTTTCCATACTCTTGAAGAAGTTTAGAATGCATTTATTTAAAAAAATAAGGTCACAAGGATAGAAATAAATAATGTGCAAGCAAATAATGAAAATATGTGCATTTGGGGAAGTTCTGAGTTATTACGAGGAAGTACAATAATTTAATTCTCTTCATAATGAGGTAAAAGAAATAGCTTTCTACTGTATTTTTTAATATGTGAGCACACTAGCATAACAGCAGGGACTTTAAACCATCGGCCTTTTAAAATTCTGTTAATGTGGTGCAAAGTGGATTAAAAGTTGGAAAAAAATACAATGCTACCTAAGGGTATGAATTCTCAAAGACTTTTCATTTGTAAATTTTGAAACCTATTTTTCAGTGAGGACCTTTCATATTCTAAGGAGTTTTATAGCTTCTGGTGTTGCTGCAAAAATATTTAGATGCATTTCTGTCTTATTATTTATAACCCTTTGTGTGTAATTAAAACATTTAATAGGAGTTGTAAAATTAGGCATTCAATGTACATGAGTGTGTATGTGTGTAATTTACATTCCTGGTTGTTAACAATATTGAATACCTTTAAAATGAAGAAAGGATAAGATTTGGTGTAAGACCTCAAAACATGCACACACTTGTGGACCTAAGCTATAATTTTATTGAAGGGCATACCACACAACAAAGTCATTCCTGTTTAAATGAAAGCCTGGACATTTATTTCTACAAAAATGAGGGAGTTTTTCCTCCTTACTTTTTTTTTTTTTTAATTTTTTTTTTTTTTATTAAAAAGACAACAACATATTTTCAGCACCACTATAGCCAGAGGCTGTTTTTGGGAACATGGATCTTGCGTAAGAGATTTGCAGAACTATGCTGGAATGCATGTGATTATACTGTCTGGATAAGTAGGCTGGGGGAGATGGGTTGGCTTTGCAGATTTTTTCTTTTTTGCTTGGGTCACGCTTAGGAAAGTTATGTATGTCCAGACATTAAATTTAGTTATTTTCTTATCTGGCAGAACATGTACTCATATCATGTACTCAGTATGCTGTACTCAGTCAGTGCAGCATTTTGGTGTGTGCTCAGTGCAGAAGCTGGAGTTCCTGACCTCAGCTGAGGTGGTCATGGTGACGTCTGTGGTTAAACGTGGCTTGTACCAGCAGCAGCAGCAGCCTCAGCACAGCTCAGGCTGCTTCAGGGGACTGCCCCAGGAGCTGTCGGAGTGAGTGCTGATCTCTGGCGTCTGGCAGACCTGCTTCAGGATCTCTGCAGGTTCACTCCTCAGGCCTCATCTTACACAGATCCCGCTGCCTTTGGGATCTGGTTTCGCTGAGCCCCATGCAGTCTAGCAGAGGTGGGGTGCCTTGGCAGCCACACCACTGCTGTCCTTCATGCCCATACCCTGGTTTTAGTGTCCATGTGGTTTGTGACATGGTTTTGAAACCTCTGCAGGATTTGTCTTTGCAAAACCCTCATTACAGTGAATTTAGAGGATTATGCTCTTTGTTAAATTATTCAACCTGCTTAAATATTATGAAGAAAAATAAAAGTGGGTATTATTTTAAAATGCTAAGGAATGCCTCATGTGAAAGTTGAAAGTCAGAAATCTCCTTTTGACACTGGGCATACAAATACCGAGATTTGCTAGAATTTGATGTAGAGACGGCCCTCAGATAAAGTCCATTATGGTTTAATGACAGCACAATGGTTATCCAAACCAGTGATGAAAAACAATGTCTACACTTGAACTACCACCCTATGCCTTCTGTGAGTAATCTTATGGGAATGTTATTTGGTGAAGTATTTCCTTAACAAATATCTGATGTGTTCTTATCTCCTATCCCAAATTTTTATTCTCTGTTTGTTTCCTATCCTCAGATGGACTATTTTTTTGTTGTTGTTGTTTTTTACCTATTATTTGAAACAGCATTAGCATAGAAGGCAAAGTGTTTTGGTAATTGAACACTCAGTTAATTAAACCAACTAACACTGAATGCCAGTGTTATGAATTGACCACTTTCCCTTGGCATTTTCTCCCTGTAAATTTATCTACTTCCCTGAGATTTCTGAGCATTACACTCTAAGTGTGCTCTGCTTCTTGATGCTGATGAACAGAAGCAACCTTCCTTTAATAAGGCACAAAGGTGGAAACAGTGATCTAGTGACTTTTTAGAGAATATTAAATGTTTTAGTTTAATTTATTCCTCCCAATATAACAGCCTCCAAAGGCAAATCCAAAGAAAGATGCAGCGAAACTTATTTATCTGATGTTAATTCAGTTAGCACTGCAGTGAGCTCAGGTCCTTCCCCGAGGAAATTCCCTGAAGCCGTGAGTGGTTGAGGTAGGAAGCTATCCATCTCAAAAAGGGTTAGGGGACTTCATGCCAGCAGCAGGTGGCAAATCAAAAGAGAAGAGAGGAAAAAAAAAAAAAGGAAGAGAATTCTAGGCTAAAGAGAAAGTGATCTTCATCTAATCTTAACATGATTTTTTTTTTTTCCAGAAGGAGCCATCTTGTGTTTGTGTAAATACTTCCCCCACCATCATATGGCTGGTTTGATCCAGGGTTTCTGGGCCAGGCCAGACGCCTCAGCTTTTGCCACATTTTCTTTCCCCAGGTTGAAAGATATACCTTTCCTAAGCACCCTCCACTGATTACAAATGTATGCCATAGCCACCAAAAAGCTCAGTTCAGTTCTGCCTAGAGAGGAATGGTGGACAGGATAGCTATGAGGGAGAGAAGTTTGCCAAACTGGGAAAATGGACACTGGAGATCTGAATTTTCTGAAGTTTTGATCTGGCATATTGGGAAAAAAGGGGAAAGGTCAGGGCTGCTTTTCCAAAGCACACAATAGAGGAAGGGGGATTATTATTTTAGGCATGGTACACATGAAATGATCTGCAATAGGAGTTTTTTATGAGATAGGCATGGAACGCTTTAGGTAAATCTTTTCCTCAATGAGAAGCTCTCAATCTTGTTCTAGTGCCGCTAGTAAGAGCCTATGACACATCCTCTAGTGTAAACAAATACACAATGCCTTCCACTGAAGATTTCAGAAGAAAACAGGCTTCTTTTTTCCTCTGGAAGCCCTGTTTGCCTTTATGTGGAATTGTGAAGGCAGCTTCTGCATTGTTAAAATAAATTATTCCTTGACCATTTATTTTTCTCACTTTCCATTTATTATTTTGCACCTTCTCTATCTCCCAAGGTTTTTCTGCAGGAGGAGAGATTTGGCTTATAGTGTCCGTCATGTGTAATTGATCTCTGTGGTTATAGACCCTGGAGTGTGATTTCAATGAGAAGCATAAGCTGGGAAAATAATCTCCTATCTTTCAAAAATCTGCAAGCTCAGTAGGGAAAGAATGACAAAATTCCAGCAAATACTCTGCTGTTTGTATACATATTGTTTCCCTGCATTTTATTTCAATTTTTTCTAGAATGGAAGTCCATCTTTTAGCAGACAGCTCTCTCCTCCAGTCTTGCCAAGCCACAGCAGAATAAAGGAACTATATTTACATTACTATCTATTCAAATTGTTTGAAAACCTATTAAAACACTACATATACAATTTGGAGATCATTTAGAATTCTTTCTGGGACCTATTTGCAATTGCTGAGGCTCCAATGAAACAATCCAAGGGAAAACTGCTTTTATACGGTACCAAGTTGCATATTTCTTACAGCCATTTTAGCCACTATAGGTAATCTCATATTTGAATATTCAGTGCACAGGAGAGACATCAGTACAGCTATTCACTGCACATCCATCCCAAAGGAAAGAAATAGGGAAGCTTATAGAAATGAGCACCTTTGTACCATTGTTCTGTTTTTTACCTTGTCTTAAATTCCACAATGACCTTGGTTAATTTGCACTAGTGCATGGCAGTAATGACTTTGACCTCCAGAGTCATCCCAGTTACCACAGGTCGTTTGGAATATGAAGAACCTAAAGGTCACGGGGTCTCATTTGGAACCTGAAGGTCGCAGAGCTTTTTTAAAAAAGGCTTAGGTTTCTCTGTATGAATCCTCATTTAGGGTGTAGATGTCCTTGGATCCTGTTATTTTAAAGACTTTCCTGTAAGGACTTAGTAATGGTGATACACTTTCATACTTGACCATATTTCAACTTGCTTGCCCAACACACCCCCAGTTATCTGGCCATTACAGGCACCTCAGCTAAAGATAGAGGAGAAGTAGTAATCCCTACGAATGGCAGCTGAAAATTTCTCCAGGAAACTGCTTGCAGATAACAGGGCCATGAATATGAAGGTAATTAAGGATGACCTCTACATCCATGCTACGTGTGAAAATATGAAGACACCCATCAGTACCATGACTTTTCTCAGCTGATAGCTGACTCTACTTTGCTGAGGTATGTAATATTTTTCTTTTTTTTTTATTTGTAACAGGGGAGGCTCATTTTATAACATCAAAAATATGTGATTTTTTTTTTAATTTCAATAACAAAAAAACAAGGACACTGGAAAAAACTAGACATTTACTTGTGACATTTTTAATAAACCTTTCCCTTTAAAAAAATCTTTTAAAATGTTCATTGCCATTAAATATTAATTTGGAAATATTTTTCTGATTTATGTAGAATGATCAGAAGTCTTTTATAAAGTTCTTGAATTGAAATTTAAAAATCCTGGTTTGGGTAAAATGAAACATTATATTAAGTGATTTTTTATGTTTTTGAACGGTTTGATTCACAAACTGTCATCAAACTGTCAAGAATAGCATCAGCAAGCACATCAAAGACAAGAAGCAGCAGCAGAAGTTATCTGCCAAAAGCTGTTTAGTGTCTTTATTTCTAAGGTGTCTAGACTAGGTTTTCACTTTCCTTTTTCTTACCTTTTATGCAGTCATTAATAGTTGCATGTTTTGCTAAAGAACTCTAAATGCTGTTTTTTCTTTTTATTAGTGTTAAATGCAAAACAAAACCAATCAATAATGCTGTCTGCTGTTAAATAGATCTAGACTCTGGGTGCTGTTAACAGTAGACAAAATGAAAAATACAGATTAACAAGTATTTTGGTCACCTTGCTTATTAAATTCAGCCACAATACAATAGCAGTTTGTAAACTTAAACAGGATTTTTTTTTAAGAAAAATATACATCAAAGATCTAGCTTTTGCTTTTTGCCTGCTGTCTTTTCAGATTTTGTATCTTTGTGAGTGTCACACTTTGTTTACACATAGCCACTGCAATCATCCATTTTCTGTATTTATTCAGCATTAGATACAGAGGGTACTCAGGAAGCCAGTGCAATAATTTTGAAGAGCCTCACCAAAGCCTATTGAAGTCAAGAGAACATCCTACACTGACCTCAGCAAACGTGTTGTTTAGAAAGAAGTTAGAGATATCAATTGAACATTTCGACAGAGTCTTTCAAGTGTAAATTCCATAGCTGCATGTCCCCTTCTCTTCATGTCACTTCATTATGTCTCATTGCAAAAGGTCCAAGCAATAGCAGGTAATACATTTGCTTTTATTAGAGAGCAGTGACAAGGAGCTGTTGCTTATGTTTGTTTTGTCCTGATTGTTACTCTCCAAGTAACTGAAATACTGCGTGGAAAGTAAAATATTGAAAAGAAAATCAGTAACTGTGAGTTTCTGCCCTTATCTACTGAATAGTGAAATGTTTCTAGAGGCTGTGTTCCCTGTGGCAGGTGACAAGCTCTGCCTGGACATGACTGAACATTAGAAATGTCTTTTTTTCTTTTTTTTTTTTCTTCTTTTTTTTCAAGCTGAATCTTTATATCTGAGTAATTATGAAATCTCCAGAGCGGGGAATTCTTCCAATCAAACGTGCATCAGAGAAAAATATTAATCCCACAAACAAGACACGAGCTAGCACATCAGTCCGTTTGTAACTGGCTCCTTTATAACTCTGCAATAGCCTGTTCCTGACTCATAAATGTCACTCAAGAACACAAAGTATTTTCCACTTTCTAAAACATAGAAATTTTACATCCCTATATCTGAAAGCTTCAATTTTTATAATTCTATTACAAGCTGCAGTAAAGAGTTGAAAATTCAAAATCCCCAGTGAAAAGGGGCACTTACACAAAGTTTATCGTTGAGTTAGGCATGACACTATTCTTTGTTCTAAAACTGAAGCACTGTGCAGGAATGCAGCCCTTTTATTTTACCTCATGTTACACTTTTATAGCGTATGGTGTTACGTAATATATTTTGAAATATGAACTTATTTTGAAACCTGGCCTCAAAACATTTATTTCTGGAAAAAAAAATAAACCCTCTAATTTTACTGTATCAAAATAAAGATTTTTTTTTCCCAAACTCAAATCTCTTCTTCAGAACAAGCTTAAGGGATCATCATGTGTTCCCTCAGGTTATTTTCTAGTAGGTCTAGTATTTTGACTGCAAAATTCTTGCTCAGAAGTTGCGTCTGTCCTGATCTGGATTTTAGATGCTGCCAGAGTGTAAATAAAGGTTAGTAGCAAAGAGTAACCATAAGCAGCAAACGTAAGAAAGAAACAAGGAAGTATGTATTTGCTTTAGTGTAGGCAGCTGCACACGTCTACACTTTCAATTCCCTTGTGGCCAGGTTCCATTTAGCTTTTAGGCTGCTTTCATACATATATATGTTTTTCCTGAGCTAACAAATATTTCCTTTTCTCCTTAAGGACGGCTTTTAGGTGTAAATGAACATGAAGATAGCACATGTGAAAGGTGTGACTTTGAGGGCTGTTGAGCCCTTTGAAACATTTTAAAAAGTAGCTAAGTAGAGGTGAAAAAGCTAGAACAGTAATGTGACACTGGACAGCAGAGAAGGCTTTGAGGGCCTCCTCTCAAAAGGAAGAGTCAGCTAAAATTCCCTATTGAACTAGCAGGGAAAGAATGCTAACGACAAAGAACAAAAAAATCCTGCCTGGTTTGCCAATGTTCTGCTTTATGTACTTCATCAGGACTCTCTTTTTGTTTCCCCTCATCTTTCCAGATCTATTGCTATAGATGAAGGATATTTCTATAGAGGAAGTGAGCAGCTGGAATTAACCTAGTGCCCATGAATTAAGCAAAAAGGAAAAAAAAAAAGAAGAAAAAAAAAAGGGACAGACGGAATGCAAAAAAGACATATGAAAATACATACTGAAGTCAGTTGGCTGACTCAGGTCTTTAGCCAGAAACCATGGTGATCATTTTGTTGTTGGTATTTGAAATGAAACAAACTAGTCCTCTACAGATCAAAGCACCAAGGAGAGAAAAGCAGCAAGGAAAGCAAAGGTTGGTATTATCTAGCCAGTTAAAATGCCTGCCTTATCTGAACATCCACCCAAACCTTGAAACTTGCAGCATTACAAAAGTGGGAATAGGATTATTTTCACACTTAAAATAGACATAGGTCTTTCTGATTGCATGCAACCGTTCCTGCAGCCAGCTGGCAGGGAGCAGCCACCACCCAAAAATGTAGTGTGAGGCATCAGCATGACCATGTGGTGCATCAGGCACCGCTGCCTCACGTGGTTCCACAGTGCTCTGTCATCATGCCAACTCCACTAGTATTTCTGAGCTGTAAATTGATTTTAAAAGACTCATAATGACCTGCTTGCATCAAATCAATCAAAATTCATTACCAAGGTAATAAAGGTGTGTTAGAAACTGTCATAGATTTTCTTAATCGCTCCCTTGGATTTCCAGGTCTTTGGTTTCAGACACATTTTCAGCAGCTGAGCACTTCCTAATATCTGCATAAAGTAAGTGAGTGGAGGTGGGTCAGGAAAAAGCACAAAAATATCACACACTGACTCTTCAACAGGCTGCTTCTAGATTACAAAACAGCTGGTTGAAAACAGACTCCATGGTGCTGTGCTACATACAAATGTATATTTAAATGGTGTAGAAAGCCATGCTGAAAAGAACAGGTCCCTCTGAGAGCATGCTGGTACCCGGGACTGCTGACCTGACCTCGGCACATGGTGCCTGCACACTTAGCATTTACTGATATTGGCACAGGGATGCTCCTATCTTCCTTGTATTTTTCCTGAGCCTGGTGATATTGCTGCTTTCAGCCCTACCCAAGTCAGTAGAAAAAACCCCAAAACCAAATCCCCTCCACCTTCATGAGTTTATTCCACTTCTTCCTTTGAATCCAGTCTGCTCACCTCTCCTTGTTAGTGGCAGTTCAATTGCCAGCAAGCTGCCCAATTTTAGAGGTCACAATTCTCACAGGACTAGGACAAGCTATGCTTTTCTTTGTGGGCTGACATTGAGGTCCCTTTACTAGGCAGTGCTGTTTCTAGATGCTAGAGTTAGTACTAAAGAAACCTGGAGGTGAGAAAAGGAGTCTAGAAATGGTGAGTGATTTTGGGGTGGCACTCAAAAATATGGAGGAGTATGAATACAGAAAAGGATAAGAGGTAGGGAAGAGTTATTGTAAGAGAGAGGTGTACAGGAACACGTAGAGAAATATGTGTGTGTTTGAGGAGTAGAGCTACTTGTCTTTCTGAGAAAAACAGGAAGCTGATTATATGTGTTCAAAGGTGAGGAGTGCATGGTGAGAGCTGGGGAAGGTTTGAGTGGCCTAAGATGGGAGGTTGAGAAAAGGCAGCAGGGCAAAGCAGCAGAGGTAAACTCAGTTCCTGGCTCTATTATAGGCTCCTGACACTGACCAAGACACATTGTTTAGTCTTCTCACTACTCTCCCACTTCTGATGTCCCTGTTTCGTGGAGTTGTTGGGACAAGAAATATTCATCAAATATTATTAGGCCTTCAAAGGGCTTGGATTATAAGACTTATACACACAGCCACATAGGTGAGACTTGTTTGTCCACAGCTCCTGTGGCATTGGGTCAATACCAGTCTCTGAGGAGGAGACAGAGGTCCATGGCTCTCATGTCCTGGCTAAGAGATCTGGAGCTTGTAGCCCAGGCAGAAGATGGTAAAATGATCAGAATGGAAATCTTCAGTTTTGAGAACCTATCCTGTCTCTGGAATTCTGGAATTAAAATAGCAGAAGATAGGGCATTTAATACCTTTTTGTATCTCTAGGCAGTAGGGAAAAGTACATGAGTCTGAGCATGAGTAAATTTGGTGGAAGGGGAGTTTGCAATTGTGAGTAGGTTCTGGGACAAAGCAGTAATGCCTTGGAGAGAGCTTTGTATGTTTAGAGAAGAAAAGACTGCCAAGAATGGAAAGTGTGTCTGAGAGGAGGCAGGAATCAGAATTTCTGAGGCTATGGAAAGGGATTATATGAGAGTTTTGGTAATGAAGGAGATAGGGTAAGAAAGAGGGTGCAGTGTGTTAGAGAGGGCGTAAGTACAGGGAACCACAAAATGGGAACATGAGAGCAGAAAAAGAGTTCTCTAAAAGGAGAGAGAAGTTTTGAAAAACACTAGGAAAAAAAAGGGAAAGAAAAAAGGTGAGATAGGAAAAGAAAAAAGAAGAAACGGCAATTAATTCTACATTGGATAGAAAAAAATGACCTTAAGGAAAAAATTAATTTGAAGGTATCTGCAAAGATAAAAGATGATGAGAAAAGAAAGAACAGAACAAAATGAAGTAGCAAAGAGAAAGAGGGAGACAAAGTACATGTAAACGAAGATTTTAATTAGCACAAAGGATAAAGATATCTACAGAAAAAAAAAAGTGTGTGGATGAAATATCAGGCACTCATTTATGTAGGTCCCTTCAGGCTCAGATTTTTATGCCTCTTTTTCACTACTGACATTTTAAAGTTGATCACAATTCTCCCCTCTTGGTCATGCTGACTATTTTATTCCCCTTGTGACTATATCATTACTTCAGTAACAAGGAATGATGTAATACACATTTTGCACATTTATATTTATGTTTTTGCTCATTTTCTTATCACTGTTTTCTACTGACACAGCTTTCCTCATTAAACAAATTTTTTTTCTTATCTATACTGACTATGGGTTTCTGGATGACAACTTCTCTTTTTTTCTGGGAAATGTATTTTGTTAGAACTGTTGGTATCCAGTCACTGTGCATTTGCATTGCAACTCTCAGCATCACTTACCACGTGTACCTCTCAAGGAATGACGTATCTTTCTAAGGAAACAGAAGTGGTGAAAGCTTATTCAGGCTACATTTGCCATGAGTTTCTTCATGGACAATATGTTTTATGAATACTATTGCAGATATTTTTCCACACAGATGACTCCTATGAATTAGCTTTTGTCAAACAGACACAGAGTCATAAGTTCCCATTCCAGTCCCTGATACTAGCACAGTCTGTGAATTTGAACTCTTCATTAAAGAAATTGGAGGATAAAATACATCTGTCTCTGAAAGTGGTTTAAGTAATGGTGGTAAAATATAATGACAATCTGAAAGCCCTGATAACTTTTTTTGTTCTGTTTTGAAAAGCTTGACATGCTGTTTTGTGTTGTAGCTTCCTTTGATTCCCTGCTCTTGTTAGGAGAGCTGGTGTAATGAGGGAGGCAGAAGGGTGGATAATAATCCTGCCTTTAGCATCTGGATGGCAGTGTAGATTTAAACATAGTTTTGAAAGGGTACCACAGGTTTGCTGTCTGTATTTTTTTTAGTGCTCTTTCAGGCTCTGAATGAATTTAATATGCACCATGAAAAATTTCAAAACTAAACTTTGCATGGAAGGGGTGTAATGAGGGGGACCATTGAGCTATCTCATTAAACCAAATGGGAAACCGGAGACCACAATTCTGTGAATTTTATGTGTTGTAACTTAAGGATTGACCCCAGAATAAGCAGTTGCACTTGCACAGACTTTGGTCTAGCTAGCACAGGAGGAAATATAGTGGAGATGTGGTACTCCAGACCTCAGCACTAAATGAGTCCTGGAAACTTTGTCCAGCTCATAGCAAAACTCATGTCACCTTGTCTTCACTTCTTGGGTCCTGCACATAATTATATGTGGAGGGGAAGCTGTAACTAACTGTAATAGAAGATGGGATTTCCAAATGGCCGGGCCATTCCCAGTGTTCTTTTTCCCCCCATGCTCAGGAGGCAGTGAATGATGCTATCCTGAAATGCATGTCATGCAGAGCAGGCTCTGCTTCTGCCTGGGCAGGTTTTAACAAAAATAACCTTAGCCTTCTGTTGTGAGAAGTGCTGAGTATGCATGCTCATGCCCATGCTCTTTACTTGGGGCTAAAGGTTCTGGTCCCTTGGGGGGTCACCCAAGATCATGGAAATACCTAGGCTGTAAAACCTTCTGCCACTACCAGCAATCTTATGTGATGTTGCTGGAGTTTTTTTCCATACAGGTTCAATATCTAAACCATGCCCCTCCAAACCAAGAGGAAGGAGACCCAAGACTGCAGTACACTTGGACAAAGCTTGCAAGGAGTTTTCTATTCTGAATAGGAGGACTATAGAGTGGAAGGAAAGCAAAAGCTCCAACCAGCCAGATCATGGTTCAGGTTTTGAAGCACTGTCAGCCAAAAGAAAAACCTGGGAATACAATCTTCTGTTAAAGATCTCCCACAAACAACATGGTTTCAGGCCTACTTGCCAAACCAAAGCAGATGGTTGGCATGTTTGGAGGGGGATTAGGTCTTTTTCTACCTGTAGGCTTGTTCTGTGTGGGACTGGTGAGAGTGGCAAATATATTAGAGGGGGAAAATGAGTGTTAAAAGCTGCAGGATATGGATGTTCCTTCTATCTAGCATTTAATTACTGATAGCAGTAAATGCTGTTAGATTTGCAAAGAAATATGGACATGCTTATCATCACCGCAGGTAAGATGACACATGAAAGCTACTTGAAGATTGAAATAGTTCTCTAGAAGTAATTCCGCGTGTCACACAGACAATATCCTTATACATGTACATACACACGTAATACATCCCATTAGGCTAAAGGAAAGAAACTATTGTTTTCCCATTTCCATTCTTATAATTGTGTAATTATATTTCTGTATAAAGGAAACAGCAAGTAGAGTGAAAACTAAGTGCAGTTGGTTTTGCATGTGCATACACGCATATATTGTGTGTATGTGTATGTATACAAAGGTTTCTCCTACAATAAAGCCAGCCTGGCCAAACTGTTTGTCTTTGGGAGATTTTGTGTTAAGTCTTACTAGCCTCACAATGATCTCAGATAAGGAAACTGCACCTTTGTGAACTGAAGAAAATTTATTGCTCCGATGTTTATTTATTTGCATATTTGGAAAGAAATGTGACCTCATTTGTTGCCCTGTTTAATTCTTTAGTTTATCTCTGAATATATTTTCTTTGACCATCTCTCTGAGGCAGATTACTTAACCTTAATGAGAGGAAACTCACTAGTTATTATTAAAACTGTTTAAGCAATGCAAGGTTTCATTTTCTTGTGTAGGCTCCTCTTATTCTTAATTGTAGTGATCTTATTCCCGACAGTATCTGTACTTTCATTATTAACTCCTATTAATAAATTGTATTAATAATAGACCATACAAGTCCCAGTCTGAGCTGAAACACTGCAAAACAAACCCAGACAGGGAGGAAACAGTCAATATGTTTTGTTTTAAAAAGAAAGCAGAAGTATTTCATTTAAAAGTAAAGAAAGCCAAAGACAATATTGTACTAGATTCTCCATTTTGCTGACACCTTACTCTTCTTGTCCTACCAAGAAGCACTAATCATGCTTTGAACAAACACCAGAGTGACCCTGCTTTGATAGGCTGACACACTTGTGGCATGAATTGAGAGCTAAGGTCAGATGTCCCTTGTGTAGTGCAATGCCAAACCTGAAATCCTGACTGTGGGAATATCTTCAGTTGAAAAAAATTGTGGCTGTCTGGAATTTCTCAAAGTTCTCTACAGAACTTTGCAGAGAACAGAGCAGCACCAACTCACCGAGTGGCAAAACATAAACAGCAATTACATCATAAGGGTCTGAGTCAAACCGTGGACTGCTGCGCTGCTGTAGACAAGCACTACTGCAGCAAGAGGCATCACTGAGCTGGCATCACCTCACTGCAGCTGGTGTAAAAAGGTTTCTGCATATAGGAACCACACTGGTGTCCTCCTGCAGTGCGAGGGAAAGAGGGGAGGGGAAAGAAGCCTGGAGACAGCTACAAATTCACTGCCATCCAGCCATGACTTAAGCCCCCATCCAGATGTACATGACTGGACACAGAGGCAGGCAGAGCTTGCACCACAGGCAAGGAAAGAAGAACTGGGCTTTGTCCTTTAGCCCCTTGAGCTCTCCAGCCCCTCAGGGCAGCCTGGACAGGGGTGCAGACCGGGGTAGGGAAGAGGCATTGGAGTGTCTAGGTGACAAAAGTGTCAGAAGGAAAGACTGAGTCTTGTTTCACTAGGACATAAAATCTGTAAATAATTGTTTCTAAAATTAATGTAATGTTTTGGGTTTTTTTTCCTATATTAGTTTCATAGTTCTAAATCCATAGGTGGATCACTTCAGCATGTTGTCTTTCTTGTAAGGCATTTCATAGTGCCTATTTTCCCCATGCTTCCTGTGAGGACTTGAGCCTGCATTTCAATTTTAAGCAACATTTTCTCAACATCTGACCCTTTCAGCATTGCTGCTGGTGATGCTGGGCAGAGAGAAGCAGGGACTGATCCCATGTAGAATTACTGAGGGGCAGCTGAGAGAGCCCTTGTCGAGCTCAGAGCTATGCTGATGCCTCTTGCCAGGGAGGGGCCTCCCTGCCATGTCTTGGGGAGCCTGGCTGCATGTGTCCTGCAGGATGTGTTATCAGCACAGGGCCTCTGCTTCCACTTCTGGCAGAGCACAGCGAGCACAGGGATGAGCTAAATGCCAGAGCCTGCGCCTGGTGCAGAGATGATCCTCTTGGCTCTCTCACTAAATATTTCATTTGAACCAAGTTCAGGGCTCAGCCGGACTGGCTCCAGAGCCCTTGAACATAGCCTGCATGAATGAGATGACAAACTCAGCTCAGCTTAGTTTGGCTCAGCTCATGCTTTCCAGATCAGCTCAGCTCATGCCTCCAAGACACCCCAGCTCACTGGGAGTGAAGAATATGCAAGGGACAGCTTACTAGCTTTAGTGGTGTCCCTAATAAGGCATTTCCTTCTTTTGTGTCAGCTGTTGCTTCTCCCGCTAGGTCTTTTTCCCCTCCCTGCAGCTTTTCTAGTTTGCTTCTTCCTGAGGCTTTAATAAGAAATGAGGTTGAGGGAGGCAGGAGCAAGAACAGTTGCACAGAAAGGATATCAGTTATCTGAATTCCTCCTGTGTAGATGAGTACTTCTTAGCAAATATCGTCAAAAATGTTTGGTGGAAGCAGCTTTATATTTGATAGCATCAGCTTGTTACAACTGGGACATTTTGCAAGAAATATTGATTATAATGATATTTCACTTTGAACAAAATGGAAAGTAATGAAGCCACCTTCTCACTTTCAGTAAGGCACCATTTCTCTAGTGTTTTGAAATGACAAGCTGATCAGACTGGAACCCCTGGGCTCCATTTTGGAGTGGTTTTCCTTTTAAATGAAAAATTATAACTGACAAATGTCAAAATAGAAAGTAACATTTTAATTAAAAGCATTTGTAGGGAAGATTCTGAAAATAAACATTCTGTTCTGATCTAATGTGGAAAAATTCAAAATCCTGGACTGTCTCTGAGACAGAAATTCTGGCCCCTGCATAGCTCTGATAATATCCAGAGCTGAAGCAAAGCATTGATCCTGGATTCCTTGACCAGTAAAACTGCTTTTGTCTCTGTGTGTGTGTTTTCTGCAGATGGCTTCCATCCCTCTTTATTGTAGCAGTTCCTAATATCAGCCAAAAATATCTGCACAAAAGCCTCTGTTATGTCTCTGGGCTTGAATTCTGGCCAATGTTACATATATGGAGAATAGAAACCCAGTATCTTGAATGGCTATCTTTTGCATTATACTGACAGAGCCCGAGCTGGATAAAATGCAGTGTGCAAACTGAAATTGAATGAGCCATAAAGACTGAAATTATTCATTTGGGAAGTATGTTCTGAGTGTCACCGACACCTTAGAGATCAGGGAAAAAATAAATACAAGCATTTTCTCTTTTGTTATTAGTTTGTATCTTTGCTTACTGAACTGTGTGCCGGGAAGCCAGAAAGGTCCTGCAAGGGACAGAGAATGTAAAATTTCCATTAAGCTGTTGCTCTGTGGCAACATTTGGTATAGGTGAAGTGCCTTCTAAAAGCAACCCCTGCACAGGGAATGCAAACTGTGAAGCAGCTTGCAAACTACATGGTTTTCACACACTTTCATACTCTCATTATTGCAGAAATAAAACTTCCTTTTGGACATTGCCACAAAAACAGGGGTTCCAGATGCAGTTTTGTGTTACAGACTGGCAACAACAAAGATATGTATTTTCTAGAAATACAATTTTCCATTCCAACAACCCTATTAAATTCTATAGCTGTATGTGTTCCTTATTTTAGAATTAATATATTTGGTAAGAGGATTGCTTGTCGGAATCCTCTACAGTGCCAGGGGAGAAAGGGTGCAGGTTTTTAGAGTAAGATGTCAATTGGAGTACTTAGGCTTTTCTAAGCTATACACATTTGGAAAAACCTCTATCTAGTAGTCACTATTTTCTTTCCATTGCCTGTAGTTCATAAGGAAGGAGAATATACAGATTGAGAAAACAAAGCTGAAGCCATTTATTAATTATTCTACAGATTTTTGCTGCCTTTCCTTACAGTACCAGAGGTTTCCCATGGCATATATCTCAAACACCTCTGCTAAGCCATGCAGGACTCTTCCTGGCAGGTGGGCTGCTCTCAGCAGTAGTGCAGCCTGGTCAGCACACAGCTTCCCCAAATGGCTGGGTGCCCCAGCACTAGAGGACGTGGCAGCCCATCAGTGGTCCCCAGACCTCCAAAGCTGTCCTTGCAGTGCAAACAGGTGCTTCTTGCTGCAGCCCAGGCAGCGGGATGTGCCTAAAGGCTTGTCAGGGCTCAGGCATTGCATTGGTGTTTTAGTGATGATTACGAATTACAGCAAACCCTGTGTGCTGTCTGAAGCACGTGCAAGCTCCAGTTGGGAGATTCTCATCCCTTTTCAGTAAGCCCAGGGCATCCTGGCTCATGGAAAGGACTGCAGAGTTTAAAGTATTTTCATATCTCTGGATTATGTTCGGGAGAGAACGGTCTCATGCTGAAAGCTTCAAACCAACATGGAGGAGAGCAGTTTGGGCCTGGCAGGAGGAGGGATCTGGCCTTGGAAACATCCACAAGCTCCAGAGAGTGCCTGGTCCTCCATCCATATTGCAGTGCTGCCCTAGTGGAAGCCCACTTCCCCCCAGCTGGGAGAGGTTGCAGGAAGGGATGGCACAAGACAGGCCTTCAGACATAAGGTTTCCAGCACATTGTAGTGACAGGGAATTTCTCTCTGTCATGGGATCATGCGAGCAGCCACTGTTCCACCCACCTTTGTCATTACTGAAACAATGGATGGCATATCTTGCCTGCTATTGTCTGGGTGGCAAATACACTTCAGGAAGGGAATGAAAGGTGGGTGTGAAAAAGCTTGACTGCTATAATTGTCTCCTATTAGCTTAAACGTTTCTTCTCCTTTTCTGCACGTTTATCCAGACTAAAGACAAGGGACTGAGTAAAGATGTTATCTGGGGTTGGTTCACTTCCTTTTTTTGTGCCCTATTTGTTGCTTAAATTTCTGTTTTTTAAGTTGGAAATGAATATTTATACTATCCCGTATCAATTGTAGCTTTAATGAAACAAAATCCTTCAACTCTTTTATCCTCATTTTAATTTCTACCAGTCCCTAAGAAGCTCCCCTCAACAGGTTAAATGCTTAGATTTAAATGACATTTCCTTATTCACAAAAGCAATGATTTCTTATGTGATTTGTGTCACTGGGAAAAGTGACATAATTCTTGGGAGGGATGGGATCTTGTAGGTTAGGTTATATTAGTCTTGAGTTATCACATGAATCTTATTATTCTATGTAGTTTCCTCATCTTTTTTTTTATGTTTTCATCATATTCCACTGAAGATTTTGATGTACATTCAGAAGCAGATTGAACTGTGGCAGGCAGTTTCCCCCTCTAGCTTCTGCCTTATGCTTTTCTGGGAAACCTCTGCCCCCACATATGGACTATGGGGCTTCTCCTAAATCCATGCAGTTAACTGCCAGGCTTATTAAAGAAGATTTTAGTCTGTTTTGATTCATGGCAACATACAGCCCTCCACAATGTGATGGTCAAGAGGTGGCTCAAAAGCCACCCAGTCACCTCAGCTACAGGGACAGCAGCTTTCAGGAAGTGACAGAGTGGACAATGTGAGTAGAGATCACTTCAGCAGCAGGACTTCAATCTGACAGTAAATGTGTGGCAAGATCCTTGAAACCTCCCAAGGAACAAAACTTACAGGACAGCAAAATACTAATAAACTTTTTCCCCTATCAATGTAATGTTTCTTTCCTCCATGTCCCTGCACAAGTTCTTGGTCTGATGACAAGGATGGTGTGGAAAGCTTAAGCCATTGTCATAGGGTGACAGCCATCTGCAGCTCTTTCTTGAATTTTCCAATAACATTCCAGTATAAAATCCAAAGGAGGAATAGCAGCATTGTCTGTCATATGTAGCTGCTATGAAATTGTGTGACACCAAAGCACAGGAAGGAAAACAAAATCTTGAAAGCTGATAATCCCTGCACTATGTTGGTTACAGAAAAGCCAGGTTAATCCCAAAATATTGCTGCTGTTTCTGGTGCTGACATACCATCTGCTCTTCCTCATGCTAGACTTGACCGGGTATGAACTTTAAAGCCCTTCTTGTAGACAACGCTTGTTTGTGTCTTCAGACATTTTACCTTCATGTAATCATGCTTTTGCTTTTGCTTGTAGAAACCTATTTGCTTTAATGATATGGTAATTACCAGCAGCAGCAGCAGACACTAGGGGTTGGTTTTTGAATTCTTTCTGGAAGGGTTTTGGTGGAGCCTGATGCTAGTTCTCAGGTGTAGCAGTGCGCTCTCCTGCTGGTATGGCAGTGTGTTTGCCTTTTCCCAAGTGGTAGACAGAACAAAGGCTGCTGAATTTTGGCAGCTATGAATGGGAATGGGTAAAAAGTCTTGCTGCAAACTGGCTAAGGTGCTTAGAACAGCTGCCCCAATGTAAATCCCCTGCAGTGGGTTGTCTTTTAGCAGAAAGTTGTACTAGGATAGTACAGTGCCATTTCAAACAAAAGTTGATATTAAGCCTAGCCAGACTGCAAGTAATCCAAAAATTACTCTATTTCTATAGTAGGACACATTTTGAATGCAGCTGCCTGACCAAACTGGAATGGAAGTAAAAAACATTTCTTTTGGCTTAAAGGAAGCAAAATTACTTTCTGAGATTGGTACTGCACCTTGCTTTAGAAAGCATCTTATTTTTTAAATTTTCTATAGCAATAAAGCAATTTATTTAAACTACTTCTAGCAACCCACGACCCAATTTTCCTTTCTTATTACAAGTGTTTATGACAAACACATCATCCAGGATTTTTCTGTGCATGCAGACATGAATACAGCTTCCCTAAGTAATTCAGGGATTGCCTGTTTTATGCCAGATACACATTTAACACATACATTTGTAATGCAATTATTGATGCAACGGATTTAATATGGAAACTACTAAACCCCAGAAGAAACTAATTTTCAGTCACTGATAGGCTAGAAGGATTCATGTACACTAGGAGGAACTAGTGTAACAAATAGGAAATGTAAACTGTGACTGTATTCCTTGATTTATCAAAATTATTGGAATAAGTCTATGCCAAGAATACACTGGTTTGAAGCTCTATTAAACCACAATATTTTAAATAAACTTGAATACAGATGCATGCAGAAATTATGTTAAAAGAACAGTTTTAAGATTGCAGAGTCACTTCACAAAAAAATCAGGAAGTGGCAGAATTACAATGATTATCAGGAGATAAATGTCCACTCCACTGCGTCTATGTATCATGGCATAGTTTTTATTGACACAGTTGCATATAGATTTTTTCCAAAGGACCATACCTCATTCATCATGCAGGATGGATGCTTCTCACTTAATCAGCAGTTATTCAGTCTCTTGTTTACTCCATATTACACAGATGAGAGGACTCAAGCCTTATTTGCTGCACACTATTCAAACCCTTCTCTAAAGACAGAATTTTCAGTTGCCTCCTGGGCTTTTCTATTGAGCTCATCCTGTGGTATCTGAGCACTTTGCAACGAATGCATTTATTTATACAAGACCCTTGTGAGAATGGCAGATATTATAAGCCCTATTTTACAGATTCACAGACAAAATTCTCTTTTTGCAATGTGAGGCACCTATGGCCAGCTTTTTCCAGTTAGCTCAGTTTTATCTGTTAAAGCAGAGTTCAGGTCCTATTGAGCTCAGTTGCAGCTAGAATACTCAGCATTTCAGGAAATCAGGCTCCCGAGTATGAAGTCAGATACACAGAATATAAAAGAGAATTTCTTTCTGCTTTGAGGAACTTTGTTTTTTGCTGTTCCTGATTTCTTGTCCAATCCCTTCCTTCTCCGTGGCCCCTTCCCCTATCCCTGACTGCTGCCCTTTTTCCTCTCAGGCACAGTGAGGGGAACCTGGGTCAGGCACATCCATGAGATGGCTGGGCAATGCAAAAGGCAGAATTCAGAAGGTGGACAGCAAGAAAGAGTTCAAAGGAGGGATTTAGAAACTTTGGGAGGGTAGGCATGGTGTTAGAAAAGCAGTGCTCAGCTGGAGTTGATATTTGGGAGGGATATCAAGGAAAGCAATAGAAGTTTCTGTGCTACTTAGCAATAAAAGGATGAACAAGAAAAACTTGGACCCATTGCTGAATGGGGCAGGTGCTTTAGTGAGACAGACATCTGCCTGGATATAAGAGAAAATGTTTCCCAGTGAGAACAGTCAGGCTGTGGAGCTGGTTGCTGAGAGAGGCTGAGCAGGCTACATCCTTGGAAGTTTTGAAGGAGGTTAAATGGATACAGCCTTGATAAGCTTGATCTGACTTCTTCAGGGACCCTGCTTTCAGAGGAAGTTTGGACTAAGGAAATTCCTAGTGTCTTTCCCACAGAATTACCATGCAGTTTCATCACCACTGTATGTCACAAGCATGCTTTTTCCAAAAAACAACACATCTAAGATTTTACTGCGTTCTTTTTAACGTTTGCACTACAGTACTCTTTCAGAAACTTAACTTCAAGAATCATACTTTAGTCCTGGGCTGGCTCATGTCCAGTAGGGTGGGCATTTGGCATTTACTTAAATTTTCCCTGGGCATATGAACGGAGAGATTCTCTTCTGTTCTTGCAATGGGTTACAACATGGCAAATTTTATTTGTGGGAAGAGGAAAATTACATTCCTGGTGTGAGGACCACAGTTTCTTTAAAATGGGAGGATGTGGGTAGGTTTCAAATTGAGGTTGGGTGAAGGTGCCAAAAAAAAAAAAATCCCAACAGGGAAAAAAAAATAGTAATCACATTAACCACAAAGAAAGAAAACCACTAACTGCCACCACCACTAGTGGAAGGAATACTTCCACTAAATATTTGTAGCCTCCCAAAGCTGTAGGCAATACAGGTAACTAGCCGGTGTTGAGAAGAGTCTTAAAATATATTGTGATCTCCAAATCATCTAGGAAAATGGCTTTTGTAGGAATCTTTCTGCACGTTGCTTTTCCATGATAAAGATACAGCAAGCAGGAAACAGCCAGAAAAGAATGACAAATCTAAACCCACCTCAGCTGTGGTTCTCTTGAGTCCACAGCCCGAAGCATCTCCTTTTTCTCACAGAAACATTTCTGCATCCTCTCTTTTTGTGTGCAGTACTGTGGGTCAAATGAAAATAAGAAAACTCCTTTAGAATTTTTCCATATATAAGTGGATTTCAGGAATTTCAAAGTGCATTGCCAATAAAGATGTAGTTTAAAGGTTTGAAAATACAAAAGATTACATAAATGTAAATTGTACTCTGTCGATTCCTTGCTCATTTTCTCTCAACCAATGGAATGGTTTTAAGCTTCTGTGAGGGCAGAGGATGTTATTTTGGTATGAGTGCGCTTTGCTTTAGTTATGTATGCATAAACACACACACACACAAACACATGTGAAGAAGCAGTTACACTAAACTAAGAGAAGGCACATTTACCTGAGGAACACATTAGTGCAGACAGATTTCCATCATTAACTAAGCCAGTTTTAAACCCATGGATATTTTTCACCCTTCAGTAGATGCAATGACATAAATATTACTTCCTTAGCTGAATGCTTATTGAGGTTAATGCTGAAATCCGTATTAGGCAGTTACCTGTCTTCCAGACTGGAGGCCCCTGCAGAACCAGTGCCAGTGCCACTGCTGGGAAGCTGAAATCCTCCTGTAGTGTCAAGAACCTGTGCATCCCCTCTCCACTCCTCTCCTAACATTACCATTTTTTAACATGTGCAGTCAGGGCTCTCAAAGTGGATGTACATGTGACTCCAATGACATTGTTGGGACCTAGATGGGGCTGCTTAACCCCAGCTGCTCAGCAAACAACCAAGGTACTCAAGTTGTGGACAATATAATCTTCACAAACATCCTCAGGTTTTAACATTTACAGCTCTGGTCACTGTGAGAAGTGATGAAGCCCTTTCTAACCCACAGGAAATAAGTCAGGAAACCACTTTGTCCCTTTCTCAGATGGGTTCACAGTTTCATGCTGAGCCATGCCCTGCAACATGACTGAAGTTCAGCCAGGAGATGAATGAATGAATGCCTAGATGTCACAGCAGGCTTAATCCCTGTAACTTTAATTTCCTTTACCTTTATAGACTGGCAAAAGGAAGATGTAACTTTTTAATTTGTTTTTAAGGGAATGAATCCTGTGGCTGTAGGGGATGGCCTCCATTGAAGTAACTTTCTATTTACTTTTAAAAAGGGAAAGCTTTTGGTTTAATGGAATCATTCAGTGAAAAAGCACAGATAGAGCAGGTCATCCTCCTATCTGTCATTTCCTCTGCTTCTTTTCTACTCCCTCATATGGTTTGAAGGGGACTTTTTGACATCTGGTCTTCAATTTGGGGCTGGTTTTGGCACTAATTTTTAGTTTCACTGGGAGCATTTGAACTCTTGAATAGCATTTCTCTTATCTGCACCACACCAAGTAGTTACTGCAACAAAAGGGGTGAGAGATAGAGAGAGGTGCCTGGTACTTCCCAGCAGAGACAACTGCAGCTACTAACCTGCTTTTTGTACTGAACACTGAGTCATGCATTAGGGTCGAAACAAGATTTATTTATCTGAGTTAGAAGAAATAAATAAAAATTGAGAGCAGACAGTATTCATTGACAGTCGGTTGGTACCTAGTGAATTATATTCTTGAGTTAGCAAGGATTTATATGTTCACTGAGTAACTTTTTTCCTAAGTATGATTGCTCTTGGAGACATCTGTGATGGTACTAATTCTATAATTATAACCCTCTCTATCTCTTAAACCTCTTCACTTCCTGCCTGATAATTTTGCATCTTTAGAGAAGCCCAAGAAAAATATCTCTCTTCCACCAGAAGGAAGCATCATGTGCATTGTGAGAGTGTCACTGACATTCAGGTCCTTAAACCTGTGATCTCTTAGTCAGTTTACAGTTTTGGGTGGGGTACATATAGTTTGTCAGACCTTGCTCGTGACTTGGTATGGACATTTTTTTCTGGGGTTTCGGTTGACAAAGTGCATTAAAAAGATGAAAGCAATTAATGAACAATTATTTGCTGCAACACTGCTAGCTGTTTGTGGATCCCACTTGGCCCAAGGTCATCAAACCAGGGGCAGGGCTGGTGTGGGATGCTGCTGTGAAGATGAAGGTGCTGGAAAATCATGTGGCTCTGCGCTCCCAGAGAGCTGATGTTGTGGAAGAGAAAGGAAAATCCTAGCCAGTCTAGGATGGTTTCTTCAAATGGGAGGTAAATAGCTGAGGAAAGGTTTATAGGTGGAGGCTGTCCCGTGAAAGGAAGAAAGATTCACAGTAGTTTTCACTGGTAACCTTGTTCTTCATTTTTTAAACAAACTTCTTTGTTCCATTAAGAAGAAAAGATGAATAAGAAGGGGCAGGATGGTAGTATAGAAAACAATGAATTCTAGAAAAAAGGTAAATCAGTTATGCATATTTACTGTAGGACAAACATGCAAGATAATAGGATATTGGAAATGTGTCGGTCAAAGCAAAGAAGCCAGGGAGAAAGGCTAAATACAAGTGAGAGTTACCTATTTTCTGAGTTCAATACCCATAACAGGCATTCATGAACAAGCCTAGACTGTTTTTTTTAAGGTCTGCAATAGAGCTATTGCACATTACATTGATGCCAGGGCAGAGGTGACAGGGATTTGTAAAGGGTCAAAAGTACACCAGCTCAAGGTGACAACTCAATTGTCTAGATCCATTCAAACATGCTACAAAGGCAAAGACCATATGAGTGACATCTTTGTAACGTGGTAATCCAAGGCCCCTCTATAAGCTCATGCAGATACAGGGAAGCCCTTGGGCCTTGGCTTTGTGAGAAGTGTTTGCTTCAAGGGTGGGGGGCTGTTGTGGAAGCTGGAAACCACCCTGTGCAGTCAGCAATCACACAGGTCCCCACAAACGGCTGTTCTTGGGCAGAGAAGAAAAAAGGTCCTAACCATGAAACAGGGAGGGCAGAAAGCTTGCTTGGGCTTGGGCTCTGTCTCTGTGCTGCCTCATGCATCACACAGCTTCCACAAAGTCCTTGTCTAGTTTGGCAACAGCAGCTGACAAAGGGCAGAGGGCTGGTGGGGAGTTACTGCTTCTGCAGACCCTTGATCTGAAGGGAAGTGAGTGAGCTGCTGCCCAGAGGGCCTAAAAGGGAGTAGAAGTTTATAGAGATGGCATTTCACTTTATGGGAAGCAAAAGGAAGGACATGATCTATCACTTCTGGATATTATCTTAAAGGCTCCTGGACTCCAGTGGAATACAGAAAAACATAGTCATGTCAGAAGTGAGGTAGTGGCATTTAAAGTATATCACTGCTGAATCTGGCTGGGGAGCAGACCAGCACAGGCACTTTTTTCTGAAAACTCTGATGTGAGCTTTACGATGTTCTTGAAATGGACACTCTGAGAAATAAAGAGCTCAGAAGTTATGCTACTTGGGAGCTTTGATTGGAATAAATTACAATCAGGAACATTATCTTTCGTAAAAGAAGCTCTTTTTGGTTCAAACCCCTTCTGCTCCTTGTGAAGCATCAGAGAGCAGTAGAATTACTTTGGTGTAAAGTTATTTATTTCCAGACTTCTGGTTGGCTGTAGTGAATTATAGTTACTGAACCAGCTTTTATCAAAGGTTCCTGCAACTGAGCAATTAACTTTCTGACTTATACACTAAAGCAATTCTTGTAAACAGATTGTGGGTATGAAGCAAAATGTTTTGCAAGTCATAAATTGTGAATCAGTTGTTGATTTGTCCTTTTCTTGTTTCTTTTATTTTCTGAACAAAACATAAATTTTCTGTCTCTAGTGGGATAATTTTTTCCTAATGTATTGAAATGTGCATAACTTTACAGTGTAGAAGAATCCCCAGAAAGAGTCTCAACCCCTGGCAGTTTACCATGAGGGGTGAGAGGATGCCTCTAAGGATCAGGCATTTGGGGAATCATTACAAACAAGATTCCATTGGTTATGATGGAATATAAATTTATAAGCAGGAGAAGATTACCTTGCATTTGCCACAAACAAGAAAATATGGCTGTGCAGGTAATGTTAGGTAAATCAGGCAATATAAATTAATCTCCTTTCTTATCCCGCCTACTTCAGTGAGTAGCCAAGCCCACAGGATAAGTAATGTATCTCCTTTGCATGATACCTCCAATCCTTTGTCCTTGCTTTGCAGAGCTCAACAGTATTGCCACATAAAATGTCATCAATATCATAGAAGCTTGCCCCTTTTGACTAGACAGGACACCTTCAGAGTCCCTGAAGATACAGGCCTTGTTTAATTTAGACTTTGGCTCACAGCTGCAAGAGCTACCTCGATGGCAACTTCTAGGGAATTGTTGTATGCTGATTGACTTCCTCCAAGACTAGTCCTTGAACCCTCCCTATAAGATATTGCACTATGAAGATTATGGAGCAGAACAGGATAAAAAGGAATTCTCTGACTCCTTTGACTGCTTAATATTTAAGTACATGACCCATGTTTAGAAGAAAAGCTAAGCTAACTAATGCAGTAGATTGTATTGCCTATAGTACAACAATTATGTAAAAAGTAAATTTAGGAATTATGAAGATGGAGTGTGGATAAAATGTTCCATTGTGCACCATCACAAGGATTATAAGAGCACTTCTTTGCAAATGTCTTCATTCATTCATTCTATGGTACTCTGCATCACTATGTAATAATTTATAATTGTTTGAAAAAAGACTTCTGGCCCCTTAGGGTGCAACTGAGCCAGAGACAAAAAAAAAAAGGTCAGTGTTTCAGCGAGGACTGAAATTTTATGTAGTAGTACAGCATGTTCCCTAGAAGTGGAAGTGTTTCTGCAACACCTCCTGCAGGAGGGCTCATCCCAGTGGTCTACATCCTATGTACTTTTAATCCAGACTTGAAAACTTTTCTGTCACCTATTGCATTTGCAGTATTTTTGTCCTGTTATCTGAAAAAAAGTGCTCCTGGTCGATTAAAACTCAGAAGTGTCTTCTATCAAGTTTCTGAAAGTAATTAAAAAAAAATCTTCACAATATCAAAGGAGTAAAACAAATGTTGTTATTTCCATTTTCAATGTAGAGCTGTGAAGGAAAAGAGGAATTAATCTTCTCTGGGTGCAGGGTTGTTACAGGACTGACAATGGTCTGCCCAACAGCCATGCTCTTAAACTCTCTTGTGAGTTTATATGTTGTCTCCATGGCAGGTTGGGCTTTTTTTGCTTTAGGTACTCTTACAAGCACAGAATTGACTTTTTGTGATGGTCAGCTGGAGCCTTTTGACAATTAACTGAACGGTTAGTGTAGGAAGAGAAGGTCCTTTTTCTTTATGAATCTTTTCACAGGTGTGGACTATCTCATTAGTTAACTTTGTTATCTGACAGTTTGAAAAGTGTCATGAGGTCTGAATGACTGCAATTACTACTCACCTTGTTCCCTGTGCCTTGACTCAAATGCCTTTAGGTAATTTGCAAAATCTTGAGATAAAGGCTGATATGCAAACACCATTCCTGAGATAAATGGCAACAAATGTTATGTATGACATGCTTTATTTGTGAGGCACTCAGATAACACAGTGATTGGTGTCTGGTTAGACAGATGGGGTTTTATTTTTTTTCTCTGATCCTTTAAAGTTGGATATTCTGTTTTGAAAACTGATTTGACACCTGGTCAGACTGCTCAGACCAGAGGCTTGAGAGAGGTTGTACTATTTCAGTGTTACAAAGGCAGGCAAAATGCACAAGAGTGGTGAGGGCTAAACTGCACTTGCCTCAAGGAGTGAGAAATGACATAAAAAGTCTAGACCATGCAAAGTCTGGGGTCAATATGTCCTGTCAGGGTGAGTGAGTAGTTAGAGGTGTCTGTCTCTTGGCTGCAGGTCCCACCAGCCAGTGGTGATCAGGGCTTTGTATCAGCTTTTGGACTATTGACTTTTGCCTTCATCAGGAGCCTCCGTGCCTACAGCCCTGGCATGCTGCTGTGCTGAGACTGCGCACAGGAACCACCCTGTTAACTGCAGACAGGGAAGAGTAAATCAACACTCACACCATCCAGCCTGACATCTGGCCAAGTTGTGCATCTTCAATCCCAAATCAGAGCATTCCAGGCAAAAATGAAAACTGTTTCAAGGTCAAATCTTAATCGTTCCCAATCATACCATTCCAGTCAGAGGAGTGGTGAGAATTAGCCGTGTCTCAGATGTAACTGCCATTTTTCTTCACACAGCTTTGCAAGACATTTCTCAAGTAGTGTTTCTGTTGTGAATTTGGAGTGACATCCCAAAATGCGGAAACCACCTCTTAAGTTATTACTGGTTTTCTCTCTAGATTAACAATAACCCGGTATTTATCGTACTTTCCCTGTTCCCACAGAAGAGTAGTCTCTAATTTTGTAGTTGCAAATCCAAGTCTGAAATCTATGACAAGATCCTTTCCCCACCAGACAGTGGTTGGGCCTGTAGAGAAGTTCCATGTTGCATGATTTGAACAATAATATATTCTTTCATCCATGATGTTTAATGGCCTGAAGATATCCGTGGTTGGCCAGTGGTGATGAAAATGTTGCAGCCATCATCTGTTTTGGTAAAACAGTCAGGGTTGTCAACCTAGATGTGGGTGGGAAAAAATATGTTTTGAGTTCTAAAATTACAATAGGATACTAGGACCATGCTGTACTTTTTTCTTTCCTCCTCTCCTCTCCTCTCCTCTCCTCTCCTCTCCTCTCCTCTCC
>WBMY01002657.1:525972-569829 GCA_013397315.1 Donacobius atricapilla
ACGCTGCGACTCTCCTGTCCTCTCCTCTCCTCTCCTCTCCTCTTTTTTTCAATTTCAGTGAGACAGCTACCCCCACCCTTTTTTTTTTCCTATTAGCCTATAATAATTAATTTAAGTGGAGTGATATGGTTTTAGAGGTCACACCATTGAATTTCAGACAGCTGAGACTAATTTAGCTGGCATGTCTACATAGGCCTACTGAACAATCAGTGGAAGCAGAGATACTTTTGCAGGGGCACCTGAAATTTGAGTCACCTCCTGGAGGAGTTGTCTTTCTGGGTTAGTTATGTTAAGGCTTTATGAACACTCAGTGCTGGTGAGCACCCTAATTTCACCTGAACATGAACAGGCTTCTCTGTCTTTCACACCAATTATTTTCTACTTTCTCATCTTTTTCTAACATTTTGATCAAATGAAAAAGCAAACTCTGATACTTAAGAAATATTGATATACAATATTCCATTTTGCTGCATTCCCCATTATTTTCCTGGCTGAAATTATTTACTATATTTGATAAAATTTGTGAAGGTTTTTTTTTTGTTGCCTTGGAACAGTGTTTTCTAGCAAAGTTACCAGTCTACTGTCAAAATATTCAAAGTTAAAGCCAACTATAGAATGAAGCAGATAGCTTCTGTTTTTCCCATCATCTTTGGACAAACACAAATTCCAGTTTCTCAAGCTGTTAACTTGGAATCATTTACCAGAGGGGAATTCAAAGAGCATATGAATAAAATGCCAGATAAACAGAGGAATATCTTCCCTCTTTTAGGATGCTGACCACACCTTAGTCAATCTCCTGTGAGGGAAGAGAGTTGAGTGTACTAATGACAAAATGGCAAATGTGCAAACTCCCTCAAGGAGCACTTAAAAAGCTGCTTCATCACAGCAGTCTGACACAGACATGAACAGAGGATTGTTCTCTTACTTCAGATTCTAAGCAGCCATCAACTTTACTGCACATTTCTACCTATGTGAATTACAAATTAGTGACAAATACGTTTGAAAGCTAGTCATTACCTCAATCAGTCAATTATTCAAAAGATGCATCTATGTGATTAGTTTCTCTCAGTTAATTACAGGAACAATAATTAGCTAATAAAGGAGTACCATCATTCATATAGTATTGATTTTCATTGTTTTGGAGGTATTCATTTTAAAAGTCCTTTGAATCTATATATTGAGAAAACATCCAAAAATACTTTTAAAATAACTTTTTCAGGCTACCGGCAGTGCTTCACTCTCTTCTAATGCTTCCAGAAAAACTTATGCTTCTCAGCAGTGTTGGAAAATAATGAAATGATCTTCAAATGTAGTCTTAGTAGTGAATTGCCTAAGAAGGTTGAGTGAAGGATGATTAGACCACTTGCTGCTTTTAATCACTTCACTCCTGTCCAAATCTAAACTGATGCCAAAAACTGGCAAAGAAAGATGGGTATGTCAAAGACATTGTATTTCATTCCTATAAAAACATAATTTGCTCTGAAATTACAGATTCAATACTATAGGATGTCATACTTCTCCTCCCTAAAACTAGCACCTGAGGGAGAATGCGTAGTAAAGGCATTTTTTTTTAAATGAGATTATGCCAGTTGGTTCCTTTTACTTTGTATACCATTTACTTTTTTCTCAGAACCTTTAATCTAACTTGTTAAATCTTCGACCTCAGTCACCTTCCCAAGTTTGAAAAACTCTGAGAAAAGAAGCAGATCCTCATGGGTCAAAAGAAGCCATGGTGACACCCCAAGAGGCATTTTCAAGTCCTACCCAGTGTGTCTGGCTTCCCCCACAGGGTCAAGCTAAGGACAATAATCCAGCTTTGCATGACGGAGCCACTAGAGATGACCTTTTAGACCTTTCCCTACTCCCCAACTCTCCTGATATTTTAAAAACTATATGATTATCTGATTTTTAAAATATTTTCATTTCACCTCTATCTTCACTCTGAAAGTCTCTCTTGATTCCTGCTCCAGTTCTAGCTGCCTGGGGCAACAACTCCATTAACATATCAATAATACCTTCCACTTATTTATTTAAAACAAAAAAAAATTGAAAAAGCCCAGTTAAATCTCAGTAGACTATGATCATCTTTAACTTAGCATAGTCTAATGGTTAAAGCAATATAATAGAAGGCAGGAATATCTGCATCTGACAAAAAATGCCTTAGAAAATATTATAAGCTATGTATCACAACTTCTTTATATGTAAGGTAAGATTTATACCTGACAAGGTGTTGTGAAACATCTATATATGGTATGCGTTATTTTGGCCATCATAATTTCCTTATTATGGCTGTGGAATACTAATTACATGACTTGAACTCATGGTTTTGTGAGTCCCCTTGCATGATTTCAGAACAAAATCACCCTTCATTAACTGGTTTTCTTTCTCCATTGTATCAGATAAATAAAAAACATTAGGGGAACACAGAAATCCTGCTGTATTGAACTAGTGGCACCATTAATGCTTTAATCATCAAGAACATAGTGGATATATAGTTTTCAGACTGATTTTAAAGTGATCTTATTCAAATAATGAGAGGAATACCAACCCTTGTACATTCAAAGTGATGTTCTTCAATGCATAGATCAAACCATAGCATTTCACTGGATTCTTTGTAAAAATGTACAAAGGTCTTCAAGTTTCATCTGCATAAAACACTGTAGAAAAGTGAAAATTGTAGCACTGATTTGAGAATTTCTTATTGTTTTGTCTGGATGTATGTGAC
Organism: Donacobius atricapilla; assembly: GCA_013397315.1. Classification (NCBI taxonomy): domain Eukaryota; kingdom Metazoa; phylum Chordata; class Aves; order Passeriformes; family Mimidae; genus Donacobius; species Donacobius atricapilla. Next base: position 528,698 of record WBMY01002657.1, read on the forward strand.
ATGCTAGCAAAACTGCACCACCTCTGATTTCACATTACTGCTGTTGTTCCTTTGTTCTTTCTCTCTTATTTATTTATTTATTTCATGAGTCAGGCTTGATGGGTGGTATTATTCAAGGGAGGTATTACTGCTGCTGAGAAGGTGAAGTATATGCCACTGCTGGAGGGGGACTGATAGATGTGAGTGGATACATCACCGTCTCTCATACTGGGTAGACGGAGGGCAAAAGAATATAGTGTTGTATATGATAAATTGTTGGAGACACAACAACTACGTCATTCCCCTTGTACACCAATATAAGGGAAAAGGACTAAATTAATTTATTTGGAAGCTGATGTACTCAGGATATGGACAAATTGGGGTAGTCAGAATCAAGTTACACCCCTATTGCCATTCCCTTTATACAGCGCTTCAGGAATCACCACAGTGATGAGACTCAACATCTTTCTCCTGGATTAACAAAAGTCCCTTTTCAGGCCAAATTCATTATCTCCTCACACTTCTTCCTGTAGGCACACTCCTGAGGCAGAAGTAGATCATTGAGCAAACACTAAGCTCAGTCAGTGCAGTTGCTGCAAATGCTCATATTTGTCGTGACAGAGATTCAATGGGATTTGAAATGATAGCATATTCTGAGCTCCCTGAGCATTGCTCTTGCACAGGCCGTGTGACCTGACTGAGGCCAGTCTTACTCACTGATCTTACTGCTCTTTGCCCAGAAGGTTTTGCACCTGTATGATGAAATGAAATATTCATTTATTTTTCTGCAAAAGCATACCTTCTTATGCTGGAAAACAAAAGTGATTGGATCAATTTGTTTCAATTACTTTGTGTAATCTTGGATTTAGTGTCATTTATAGAAACTTAAAAGGAATTCTGAATTATTTTTCCTTTTTCTTTCTTCCTGTGCTCAGTTTTGACACTGGAAAGAACTAATTTTGTCTCTCTTGTCAAACAGTTATAGCAAAAATATTTAACCTATTTTAAACACACTTGCATTTATCAGAAGTTCCTCTTCTTTCAGATGCAATTACAAATACATACAAAACTCCATCAATCTAGTATGAACCAAACAAATATTCACAACATAATCTTCATGCGTAAAAGATTCTCTATGAATCAAATCTATCTTGGGTATTAGAACAGGTACTCCAATGAAGAGAAAAGAAAATAAGGAGAGTGTGTGATATAAGAACCTGAAAAAACAAAAACTCTGGCATGCTAAAAGACAGAGGAGTGAGGAGAAAACAAGTCAAAGGCCTGTCTCTTGAAATCTCTTCTAACTGGCAAATTACTTCTGTACCACCATGGTATTGCAGCACCATGAGGAGACAGATGCTCCCTAAAGCTATCAGCCTCCAAATAATTCAGTATATTTCAGGCCAAAGCAAATAACCTGGCTTCTGCTAGAAAACTACCCAAACCCCAGAACATTTCATAGTAAGCATGTCATCTTCCTCTTCAAAGCACTATGAAACAGGCAGGAAAAAGAGGGAATTTTTACTCTTTTTTCAGGGAAGGCCTGCATAAAATGTATATGACAATCATAGAATCTTTTAGATTAAAAAAGACCTTTAAGATCATCAAGTACAATCATTAACGTGGCACTGCCAAGTCCACCACTAAACCATGTCCCTGAGCACCACTTCTACACATCTTTAATATATTTACAGAGGTGGTGACTCCACCACTTCTCTGGGAAGCCTGTTTCAGTGCTTGGAAACCCTCTCTGCAAAGGATTTTTTCCTAATATCGAATTTATATCTCCCAGGTGCAACCTGCAGCTGTTTCCTCTTATGTTGTCCTGTGTTACCTGGGAGAAAAGACTGATCACCCACTTGTCTACAACCTCCTTTGTGGTAGACAACAACAGAGTCTTCCCTGAGACTCCTTTTCTCCAGGCTAAACAGCTCCTTAGCTGTTCCTCATCAGCTCCTCCTTCAGCAGCTCCATTGCTCCATGGTGTCAAAGGCTTTGCTGCAGCTCAGGTACACAGCCTTTCCCTTATCCATCAGGTGGGTCACCCTGTCATAAAAGGAGATCAGATCAATCAAGGAGCCCTTCATAAACCTGTGCTGGCTGGGCCTGATCCCCGGGTTGTCCCATACATTTATGTGATGGCACTCAAGATGATCTGCTCCATGATCTTCCCCAGCACCCATGTCAGGTGGACAGCTCTGTAGTTCCCCAGATTTTCCTTCCAGACCTTCTTGCAGATGAATACCACATTTACTTCTAGTGATCTGGGATCTCCCCAGTTAGCCAGGACTGCTGGTCAATGTCACCCAGCCCAAATTTTCAACCAGCACCCTCAGTACTCTTGGGCAAATGCCACCTGGTCTTGTAGATTTGTGTGTGCCTTAGTGGGATATTGAGTAGCTGACTGTTTCCTCTTGGATTAAGGAGTCTTCATTCTTCTCTCCTTCCCTCTCTTCCAGCTCGGGGGGCTGGGTACCTGAAGAACAACTGGGCTTTATTAGTAAGATTGAAGCAAAGAAAACATGAAGCACCCCAGCTTTTATCATGATGTTTTCCCTGCAGCCAATAAAGGATGGAGTCTTTCCTTTGTTGTTAATGTATTTATAGAAACTTTTAAAATTGTCTTCTACACCACTACACAGATTAAGTTCTACTTGGGGTTTGATCCTTCTAATTTTCTCCTGGTATAATCTCATAACATTCTTGTAGTCCTCCCATGTTCCTTTCCTTTTCTTTTAAAGTGCATGAGTCTCTTCTTTTAAAGTACTTTTTTTTTGCCTGAGTTCCAGACAAACTTCGTGTTTAGCCAGCCTTACCATTTGGGACATGGGCACAGCCTGTTCCTGTGCCTTTAAGATTTCTTTCTTGAAGGGTGTCCCACCTTCCTGGACTCCTTCACCCATCAGGACTGCTTCCCAAGGGACTCTGCAAACTGGTTTTCTAGAGATGCCAAAGGCTGCCCTTCAGAAATCCAAGGTAGTTGATAAGTCCTCTCCTCATTTCTCAGAGAATCAAAATTGTGATTACAATACCCAAGAGAGGTCCCAAGCACCAGCCCTTCCCCATTCACAAACAGCAGGTCCAGTGGGATGCCTTCCCCAGTTGGCTCACTCACCAGCTGTGTCAGCTGCATATAGAACATCTTGTCTGCCTCTTCATTCTGGCTAGGTCATCTGTAAAAGACTCCCAGCCTCATTTCTGCCTTTTTGGCCTTCCCTTTGATTCCTGCTCAGAAACATTCAACCCTATGACCACCATGACTCATCTCTAACAACCAAAACACAGGGCTACCCCACCATCCTTCTTTCCTTGTCCATCACAGAATTACAGAATGGGTAAGGTTGGAAGGGATCACTGAATGTCATCTAGTCCAACCTCCCAGCTCAAGAGGGTCCCCTAGAGCAGTGCTCAGAAATGTGTACAGACAACTTTTGAGTATCTCCAGTGAGGGAGACTCCACAGCCTTTTTCGGCAACCTGTTCCAATGCACAGACACCTGCACAGTGAAAGAGCTCATCCTCACGTTCAGGTGGAACCTCCTGTGTATCAGTTTCTGCCCTTTGCCTCTTGTCCCACTGCTCAACACCACCGGGCAGAGCCTGGATCCATCTTCCTGATACCCAGCCTTCAGATATTTACAGGCATTGATGAGGTCCTCTCTCAGTTTTCTCCAGGCTAAACACTGTCCCTCCTGAGGGGTTTAGAGCCATCCATTGCAGCACTCCAGGCTTGGCCTCAAAGAAAACTTTAATTTGACAGAGACAGCAGAGCATGCTGTAAGTGCTCTTGATACCTGTCGACTGTGATCTGCCAGAGAGCAGAGGAGGAGTGCTCCTCCACATCGTCATGGTGAGCACTTGCCCAGCAAAGGACAGAATGGGTCCCTCAGCTGAGGGACTGGCATAACTCTAAGTTTGGTGAAACAAATGTGTATTTTTCAACCATGGGACGTTTCCTGTGTTGAAGCTGGTCTAGAAGAAGTTCAGTAAATTCTGTGAGTGCGAGTCACCTTTAGAGACCATTCAGTAGCACTCACATGTCTCTCCAAGCTGTTTAAATTACTGCTGTCATCTAAATGCTTTAGCAATCCTGGAAATATTTCTTTATGTTGATAAATTTTGGCAGTTGTAATAATTAATGCCTGCGGAATAAAAGGTGTGTCTATAAATTGTTGTCTATTTTTATGTAGGTAGCTGCACATAAATGCAACCACAGGCATTCGATAATCATAAAAAAAAGTGTGAATGCTGAGTTCAGATCCAATGTGCCTATTGATTAAAATGCCAATAACAGCTATGTATTGTAAAAATTAGGGACAGATTGCAAGATTATTCACAGCAGACAGAAGGAAATTACTTGTTTAGATTATGTTATTATCCCTAGTGAAAGTAGTCTGCATAATTTTTCTGTCACGTTAGAAAAGTGTGGGGGAACCTGTTAACCCCACTTGTCTGACCTATTCCTGACAGAAATATCTTTAGTTGGAACTCCAGAATGAACAAACCACATAAAGTCTATACCCCCTTTCTAATGTTATTATCCCCCCCGCTGGTTTAATTTATGTGTTTAATTTTGGTTTGCTGGGTGCAATATGGCTAATTGCTTGAGAACTGTGCAACCTTACAAGTGAAATTTTGCTTTTATAATTTGTAGCACATCAAGTGTAATAATGTTCATTTAATTTCTGAAAAAGATAATTATGCTAATCGAACTATTTGAATAAAAATTCACACTCTACACAGGATAATGTCCTCTACCTCTAAATTTATACTAATGTAGGGCTGTAAGGAATTTTTAATAATGTATTCAACCCAGGGCCAGGAAGGGCTAGACAGAAACAAAGGACTGACAGGTCTTAAAGGGGACAAAAAGGCTTCATAGGTCTTTGCAGCAAAAGCTGTCAGAAGTGATGCAGGTATTGAATTTGGATAGATGCTACAAGATGCAGTAAGCAGCCCTGGTCACGTGGGGGGATGTGGTCTTGCTATGTTTAGATAACAAAGTTAAAGTAAGGGAGGAAAAAAAGACACTGCAGGTCAGCAGTTGCATTACATGCAAGCAGGGTATGTGAGGTGCAACCCTTTTGCCTCCCCAAAATGTGTGGCACCTAAGGAGGGCCAGCACAGTGTGAGACTGACCACGCAGAAGCTGCCACCCAAAAGGATGTGGCACCCAGCTTCTTCCACCACCCTAGGGAGGCAGCTGGATGGGAAGAACAGGGGCAGGAGAGTAACAGCACCTCCCTAGTCCCAGGGAAATGCAATCTGGTTTTAGAGCCATCTATTAGGCAGCAGTCCGGCGTGATGGCTTGGAACTGGCTCAGAAGGCACCACACATACTGCTCTCTGATGCCCAGACATCCCCCATGGTGGGCAAGCTCTGTTTCAGCATTTGGGCAGTGTCCTTGGGAGCATGGTTGACCAACCAAGAAGCTTTTAGGGCTGAGAAGGGTCATTCTGAGGTGGGGCTAGCCAGGGGGTCTGCTAAGATGTAGCCCGGCATAAGCCAACATCTCATCTGACCGTCAGCCTGAGAGATACACCTGCAGGCCATTTCATGCCTCCAAGCCACAGCTGAAGCATCCTGAGAGATGCCTTAGGGCTTCTGCTGTTCAAGGATGGACATCAATTTAATTTTCCTGGAGTCATTAGGATTGCTGCTGCATCAGTTGACTGCTTGCAGTGGGGAAGTCATGCCTGCAGCTAAGCTCCCTTTGCATTCAGCCTTTAGGATCCCTATGCAAATGAGGTCTTTGCTGTATTTGATTTTGAGATCAATTACCAGTGTGGCTAGATTTAAAAACATGAGAACCCCATCACTTTGAGTGTAAACTTCCGTCCCCTGGCTCTTGCATGTGTTTCTCAGTGAGAGGTTGGTGTCTGTCAACATACAGCTACACTAAAATCTCCTGCAGGAGAATACAGTTCTTGCTTTTAAAATTGTGCTGTTGGAGATTCCCAGTGTTGCTTATTGCATTTGTAGCAATTTCCTAGGCTTGGAATGAGGAAACTGTTGCAAATCCCCTGTGAATGGCTTAAGTAGGGAAGCATGATAAATGAAAGTATCAAAAGGTGATGACTTTCATACTAGAGTAATATAAAATACTGTGATTACTGCCCAGAATGTCAGTTCATGTTTTCTCCCTGAAATATTTCAGGAGGGTTTTTTTACATGCAATTACTATATTTGCAGGTGATAAAAGAGCAGGATTGGTGGCCTAAGAGCTTGAAACAATTGTTTATCCATGGAAAGGATGTTGTTATGAGCAGCAACTTTTGCACAATTCTGTGTTTCTTCCTTTTACCAGTGTTCTTGTCCTCTTTCTCCTACTGCACTAAGTTATTCATTCACAGAATTGATGATTTCAGGGTCACAAATAAGGAGACACTTTTTGCAGCTTCTCATTTTTGCTGGAAAAAAGGGGGTCTGAGGTCAAGCCCATTCATTTCACAAATGCTGACTGACATTAATATCTGAATGCTTTCTTGATTTCCTCTGTTGGGTACGGGAAATAGCTTTAATATCTTGTATACCACAATGTGGTAGCTATTGCCTTTTAATGTTGATCCCTGTAGACCATCAATCCCTAACTAGTGCAGCTCCTTGCTGAAACGGAGATGGTTTCACACTGATTTATAGGTAAAAGATTCCTCGTCTCATGACTAATTCCTCAAGTTGTATGGTTCCACTTAATTTTATAAATTCCTTTGGCCATCAACCACCACTGATTTTTAGGTAGAACTCTTTACTGATTTGATTGTGGAATACTTAAGAACATTATTGGATTATATGACCACATGCTTTTATGGAACTGAGTTACTTAATGATGTCAGAACATTTGTTTTTTGAGATTTTGTTTTGTTTTGTTTTCCTTTGATAGCTTTAAATACAAAGTGTTTTATAACTGAGGAAGAAGAAGTTCGTATGAAATAAAAATGGCTATGGATCTTCACTTGAAAGCACATAGTGAGGCTATTTTTACTTTCATTGCTGAATTTTGCAGAATAAACAGATTACAATAAACAGAATACAGAGAGACAATAGCATTATTATTATTATTTATACAGCTCCATAAATGTGCATTCTGCTTAACATACAAATAAAAGATATCTCAGGAGATCACTTCAAGTTCGACTCCAGCATAAAACACAACTTTCTCCAGAACATTTCCTTTTTTTCACAGTTGTTAAGAGCAAATGTTTCAGACTGGAGTGCATTAAACTTAGGAACTGAAATCCTTACCTAGGCTCAAAAAGAACATGATTTGATCATACTGCTTAAATGTATAGGCCAAACTCCATGATAAAAATCCTCCTGACTGCATGGAAGGCCAGAGTTGACTCAACACTCCCACCAAGGCTGGTGGAATCCAGGAGTGCTCTGAACTTTTGAAAATTAAGAAGGTTTTTAATGTTTTTAAAGGTGAGGCCTCACTGTTGGTCATAACACCTCACAAAAATTATTGCAATACGTCAGACTTTGTATTAAGCACTGTGCTTACTTTCAACTGAAACCTTAATAATTTAAAAAATTTTATTCTCTTATTTTTTAAAGAGAATAAACACTGAAGTGATTGGGGCCTAGAGGAGCTCTGTGAGGAAGGAAATGTTGGAGACTGAATACATTTAGAAACCCCAGTTGGAGCACTGATCCAGGTGATAAAAGACAATTGTGTAAGCTCACCTCCCAAGGTGTTGAGAACAAGCACATGCACTGTTGTTACCCATAGATATGAGCTGGGAGCCACAGGGGTGAAGGGAAAAATCTCACCCCAGAGGAACAGAATATTCCAAATGAACAGTTTTAAAGGAAAGTCACTGAAAATACTAACCAAGTAACACAACAAATTAATTGAAAATGGAGTGTTAAAAATACTAATTAAAATAAATGTCTATATAGTATAGTGTTTACAGATTTCAAAGGGGGAAAAGAATGTCGGAAGACTTTGTAATTTGCAAGGCAATAGGAGACACTGACAGGTTCCAAGCCCCTTGGGGATAAATCATGGCCAAGCTTCAGAAGTCAGGAAGGAATATGAGTTTCAGTGTATCTGTAACTAGGATCTTCGTCAGGATATGATGTTTTGTGTGCCAAAGGGACACCTCTTCAGAACAAATTCTTTCTTTTAGAACTTAATTGTTAACATAAAACCCCATTAATACAATTGTGGCAAAAAGATTTATCTAACTTTAATATCTTGACAAATTGGGTAGTACTTCTAGGTAGCATTTTTTTTTAACACCTGTGGAAATTCACCCAATCAAATAAACCAAATTCCATCCTTTTGAGCAAATGATTTGTGCTGCTGTTGGGGCACTGAACATTTACTGCAGCAACAAGCAACTAGAAATAGTGTCCCAGTAAGAATACCACCCTAATCATGCAGCTTTTCATCATGACACAAAGATAAACCCAAATGAAAACCTGTCCCCTGAATACAAATATTCACAGCAGGTTCCCAGAGCCATTTTCATCTGTTGTCCCTGTTTTCTCACACAGATGTCACAGGAATGCTGAAGCTGGAATTTTGTAGCTCCCCTAAACATGAGATAATGCTGTTCTTTGTAATCATCACTGTCAATTAGCTAAAAATTCCTGAAGTGCCAGCTAAGCAGTGATGGAGGATAGACTTCAATATATTCTAAATCTGTATCAGAGAACAGGAATACTACATTTTTCTCCGTGCAAGAGTTTGTTTTGAGCATATGCACAGTCCATATCCTGAACTCTTCATTAACTGCAGGAGTAAACACGGTGCTGCATTACGGTGTTGAAAAAGTCCTCCAGATACTTGTCTTTAAGTCATGAACAAAATTGATTTGTGAAGTCTGTATTGAATACTGTCTTTTCAGTAAGAACCTGTGGAAGCCTGTTTTTTAAGAAATGGAAGGGAAAAAGGCAAAGTCCTTGCTTCCATCCAAGTATGACCTGAAACAATTTCAAGTAAATATGAGTGGTAAAAAGATGTTCTACTACTGCATTACATCCTCAAGTCGCAATAGTTAGTAGACTGGAAATGTGCATCTTTCCAAATCTGAATGGATGAAATGGCCTTTGGTTCAAGGGTTTGTCCATAACAATTTACACCACGTTCAAGTTTGGGAATTTGTCCTTTTCTATTAGTTTGACCCAGGGGTTAGGAAATAACTCTACTGGAAAAAATTCTGGACTCCTGTGAATTCAGTAGAACTTTTGTAGTCTGCTGTGTCTGGAGTGGGATTTTCTTGATTGTCTAAAACAATGGGAAGCAAACAGTGCAGTCTGAAAGAAAGTTTTGTAAAACCAAGGAGAAAATTTCTCTTCCAGGGATTAGAAAACACAGAAGCCAGTTCTGTTGAACTGAGGCCCATCTTTACAGTCCTTCCCAGTGTGATAATTGATTTCACATACCTTTTGAAAACAAGGGGTGGCATCCAAAATAAAGACTGGTATCAAAATATCATCCAAAATAAAGACTCTGGTATACCTGGCTGGCATTTATTATTACAATCCAGTTTCTGAGGAAATGTTTTTGGACCCAGTCCTCCTTCTGACTTGAAAAAAAAGATCAGGAAGATTATAAAGTAGTTCCAAGGAGGGAAATAAAAATTTACCTGCACATTTTGTTTTAAAAGTCTCAATCAATGAATCGCATCTAAATCAACAAACAGCCCCTAAAGCAGTTTGAAAGCCTAATACAAAATTTCTGTTGAAGATCTAAAGGAAATTCTCTCTTGTCAGCTAGTGTCTCAAGGTCTGTTACAGATGTTTTTAAATCTACATGTTCTAAATCTGCTTTACCTTGATAATCCTTCTCAAGATTATCCAGGAAGAGGTCTGGGTGCTCTGAGAATTCAGAAATAAAAAGAAGTCTCCAAAGTGATCTTAGTGCTAACTTCAGCTGCCTCTGGCCCTCATCCAGCAAAGCACTTAAATCTGTTCTTCTCTTTGAAATTGGCTTGGCAATGTCAACAGGGCTTCTCACATATCTGCAGTTAAATACCAGCATAAATGATTATTTAGATCTAACCCCTCTCTATCAAGGCTTCAAGTACCACAGCAGTTACTGTAAGGGAGGGCCTTGTTTCATACTTCTGTTGATCATGTTAACATGTTATTTTTCTCTTTCTACAGACTTGTTTGACTTGCCACACACTGCTCTGGTTCAGGTTCCAAAGCTTCTTTGTCCCAGATTCATCCCTCTTAATACAAACATCCCCACTCAACCCCTTCAATCACCTCCTTGGTACCCACACATACTGCAATGGTCTGTGTCCATTGCTGGGGAGTTCTCACCTTCAGTGAGGCCAGCAATGACTTCTACTAATTAAAGAACAACTCACCTTCTCTAGCTTTGCCCTTCGACTCCTCCTAGAAATCCTTTTCTCCTTAATAGAAAAACGTCTAGATGATGGAACAAAGCACAGTTGTCTGGTGACCCTTGATTGTGTAGAAATCTAATAGCTGTCTTGCAAGCTGGAGATACACCTTTCCTTTCTTTTTTCCTGAGAACTTTGTAAAAACTAATTGGAAAGCAATCACAGCCCAGCGCTTAATAGACTTTCACATTTAAATAGCAAACATTTTTTTTCTGTTTTCAAGAGGCACACTGGGCAATTTGCTCCCTTTCATAGAAGGTGGGTAGTTTGATCTTGGCTAGGGAAGAAGGCTACAGTATATCACTTTTATTACCTTCTTTATATGAGAATAAATGTTTTATGAAAGTTCTGAAAATAATTTCTTATGTCAGGGAGGAAGAAACTTAGTTCTAGTAGTCAAAATGCTTTAATTAGTTTTCCCTGAGTCTGTTTTCTCTGTTATCCCACTACAGCTGAATCAGTTTTATTACCCTGAAAAAATAATTTGCTCTTATTAAGACCAAGTACTCTGTTCAATAATTTAATATGTTACATTCATCTTTAGCATTAAAAGGCCTGAGACAAAGTTCACTGAAATCAATGGAAAGTCTGCTAGGGACACCAAATGGCTTTGAATACTTTTAAGGGAGTTTTAGTCTGAAGAAGCATCTATATTGTGGTTATTATGTGCAGCATATCTGGCTTGGATATTATTAGAGGTGTAATTATGGTAGTCAAGGGCTCTGTGGGGCCAAATAGCAAGTATTTATGCAAGTTCTTGAGCAGGTGGAGCCTTTTTTAGTCTGAGTTCTTTGCTGCCATGGTTACACTACTACAAATACCTGCCCTTGTTAGCTTAAATTTAGTTTACTTATGGTTACACAACTGGAAGTCACTCCAGTATAGCTGAATTTACTCTCCCTAGAGGTTTCTTGTGTTATGGTGATTTCATCCCTTGAATCAGAGATATATCTCTGTCTGGTTTTCCTTCATCACTGGCTTCATCACACTACTGCTTGTCAGCAGTCACCCGGAACAGACAGTCTTCTCTAGCAGTATTGTCATTTTCACTTACAAACTATTTTCTCATTTCATTACTCAAAAAGGTTTTAATACCGCTCCTTTTCCGATAGGTAGTTTTTGTTCCTAGCCACCTGTGTTTCCCTCATGGATCCGTTAATGGCAATAAATTGATCCCTAGATGCATTATAGCATGGTTGAGCACCACTGTATTGACAACTGAGCCAGAAAAGCCCTTCTTGCTCGGTTCCTCAGTGACTGAATATAAAAAGCTATCCTAGAACATCCTACACTGATATTAGGCAATATAAAAAATCATATTGTGTGCTGGAAATATTATTCTCCTCCAATTGATAGTGAAGTCTAAGGATTATCAAATATATTTTGGAAGTATCCAGTACACTTACTTACCAGTCTGAGAATCATGAGCATCTTTTTTAATTTCAGGAAAAAAATTTAAATGCCACAAAAAGCATCTTAAACATTTATTTAACAAAAGCAAAAGTCCCTTATCATGTTCATTGATATTCAATAAGGCAAAATATGATGTCTGTAAGTAATCCTATGTATCAACTATAATCTCTTTCTGTTATGGTCTTGTATGTCCAGTTGAAATTCCTTCATCATAACCTACTGGGACATTATGGGCCAGATCCAAAGCTGGATCTAATCAAGATTAGTGGTTGAACTCAATCTTAGAAGTGTTTTCTATCTTAAATGATCCTGTGATTCTAAGAAGGGGCAGCTTGATACTTAAAGTCTCTTTTGCCTTGTACACATTTCAAAATATAATGAAAATTCCTTAGGACAGGCAATTTTGTGTCCTCATTTTCCATTCCTTTAGCTTTTGTTTGTTTGGTTGGTAGGTTGGTTGGGTTTTTTTGGTTTTTTTTAAGCTTAATAAATAATAATTTATTATTATTTGCAAAAATAATTTCTCTAAGTCTTTTCACAAGTGTGAAATCCTTAAATTTTTAAGGAATGCCCTGAATCATGTGAGGGAGGCATAGAGTAATCTGGCTACAAGAACTGGTGTCTTGAACGCTGTAATTAATTTTAAAGTCATGGTACTGGAACTCTTCCACCATCTGTGTCCTCAATGCATGGACTTCATGAGAAGTATTGCTACAGCCTCTAAATGGAAGGAAAAATGAGGGAACAAATTGCACAGTTATTAAGAATGGAGCTATTTTTCTGATGAAACATGACTCATGCTGACAATGGAGATTCAAAGTACTCTGCAGATTTAATAGTCACAAGTAATATTTCACTGGTGATAAGTGATGCTTGAGAAAGATAAATTTTGAAGGGAAAGAAATTCTGCCTGAAGAAATACACTTGTGTATCTTTTCTCTTGGATACCTTTACCACAACATCTATAAGGAACCAATGCCTGGGCTTTGGGGATAACTGGGCTTAATTTCTCAGCCTAATGCATGTATGCCCAAATACACTGGTGTTTTGTTCCATACTCTTTGTACTTTTTTTAACTTCAGAACAAAAAAAGTAAGAATATATAGATATGCCTGCACTGATTAAGGGAATGACCCTGATATAACCAATTAATAATGTATATTCTCACTTATCTTGAAGGGTTAAGGAAGACAACTCTTGGTAGGCAGATTTATAACACTCAAAATACCTGATGTGAAAGCATGAGCTCAGAAGCCAAAGGAGGCATAGGCAGACTTCATGTCTTACTGTCTATTCTTTTTTGGGAGATTCTGAAATATGATTCAAAAAAGCTCTTATCATGAGCGTTCATTGGTGAAGATAGGACTTATTATGTATTAATTATAACCTACCACAAACCCATCAGAAGGCTATTGCTGGACCAAAGAAAAATACCCCTTTAATGTAATCTTGATGGCATATGAATCTATATCATAGTTCCTGCTATGTATGCAAGAAGAAGTGTATTACAGTATAACTGTAGTGAAGTGGGTTTTGCAAAATTTCTCAGCTTTTCCAGAGGGTTTTAAAAGCTAATATCAGCGTTGATGTAATATAAAAGAAAGATTTTGTTCTTACACTTTTTAAATGTGAAATGCATGTTTGATATTCTTCATACAATACCAGTTTTTAATGAGGTAAAATCTGTACAAAGTGTCTATTTCTTGACTGATATGAAAGCCGAAGAAGAAATTAGTATTGTGAGAGAATATTATTTGCTTCTCTTGGCACTATATTTTTGTCTTCATAGCAGAACCCTTTATTATTTTCATTCTTGCTCTATTGAAATCTTGGGGCAGGGAATACTTATGGAGCAGAATATACCTCCAAGCACACACAGGTGTACTGAAAAGCCTTATGTGTGAGCTCCTGCAGTGATTCTTTAAATCCTTAAGCTAATCTATTGTCCATCTCCTCTATACCCATTGCTCTGTTCTTCTTTTTCTCTGTTTTCAAGTTGGACAATTCTATTTTCCGCTTCACCGAAATGAGAGTCAAAAACCTTTGATTTATACCCCCAGTTCTCTCATTTACAGATAGTACCATTACAGGGATTTTTCACTATCCATTCTGCTTTCAGGTAAGGTTAGAAGTGCTCTGGATCTTGACAGCTGTGCAGCAGCAACAGACTCAGGAGAGCTGCTAGAATGAGTCATGTGTTCTCTGGTGGCAAGTGGGGAGGAATTTGTAATCTTGAGCAGTAAGAGGTGGTTTTCTCCTCTTTTATTTCTAAACAAGACTTATTCCTAGGTGTTCTAGCCAACTAAATTGGTCAGCAAAGCCACTACTTTTAGGTCAAGAAGAAAAAGAATATGTTTTGAAGTGCAAACAAATGTACACCTCCTTTCCAATACGAGGATGGCCGCACTTCTGTCAGTGTTTCTCATAGGTTGCTTCTCTTCCCTTCACCCCCATGGCCTGCTGGAAGAACTTGCTGTTTCCTGAGGTTCCCAGAAGAAAGTAGGTACACCTCTCCACTCGCGTGCTCCTTGTCCAGCCAACCTCTTTTGATCTGTGGTCCCCAGAGGTGTAGAGCGCAAGCTGCCCTCTGACAGCTGTACTTATGCTATAAATATAATTGTGCAAGCTTCTTATCCAGAGCAAAGAGCTCTTGGTGAGCCAGCCTTTACCAGCTGTGGGCCGCAGAGTGTTTGCACAAAGGGACAAGTGTCAGGTCATGTATATGTGGTGAAAATGTCAAAGAGATGCCCAAATCCTTCTGAAAGTTGATAGGAACTAAGCACTTAACAGACCCTTTCTGGTCCAGCATGCCTTGTCCCAAGACAGAGATGTGTTACGCATGCAGGGCTCAGTGCTTCTAAGGCGTGATTTATTCCTGTTAAAAGTGAAAGAAAGAAAGGAAAAAACTCAATGACATTGCTCTCCACTAAGTCTAATCAGTTTCCTAGTCGATATTTTTTTTCCTAGCTCAACTCTTAAATTTATTTAGAATATAAAGTACTACAGAGAAAATCAACAGGTTTTATTTCAATTCTCTGACAACCCCTGATTAATATTCATTGCACTGATACACTTTAAAAAATTATTTTTCCTGTATTTAAAAGGGTTAAAAAAGTAAGAAAAGAGGTTCTGCTTTACAGATAATGATAGAATTTAACAGCTCCACGAGTGCCAACATTAATGCTATGCTGAGGTATATGGTGAGAAGGAAAGCAAAGTTTTGAATGTTTTTCTTAAATGTTTTTTACAACCAACACTCAGCCAAACTGGGAATAAGATGGCAATGCCACATTCCTTTATGTCCTGCTAGCTGTATGACACCTCTGTTTAAGGCAGCCTACCTCCAGCACACTGAATATTTCAGCCTCTTTAGACACAGCTGCCAGAACTAATGTCAGGAAGGCAAGTAGAAGACCAGGCATAGGCATATCTTTAGGCTGACAGTCAGAGAAAAAACTCTTTCTGGAATTATTTTTGGGGACAATTTGTTTTGTAACATCACTTTAGGGCAACAGGAAGGGTCAGAAGTTAAATGAGAGAGCAATTTGTTGACAACATGGGGAAAATGCTGCTAGTGGACTTTGAAGTGGGAAATGTTTCTTAAAAGCAGACCAGATGGAAGTTGATAATTTTGATGCTTGCAGAACACAGAATAGACATGTTGTCAATTATCTAAAAGGCTGCACAATTTGTCAAATATGTGTTGGACAAGAAGTGAAAGAGAAGTTATCCATATAGGGAAGTTCAATGAACAAGTTAGCCCAGCTGAGTGAAAATCTCTAGCAAGAGATCTTACTTTAAAGCATAGATTTGATCCCAGATAAAAGATTACACTTTGGTGTAACAGTGTGTTTTCTCCTGGTCTTGTTTTTAAGCTGCATTTCCCAATGAAGTGTTGTTTAAACATTCAGATTGTCTACTTATTTTTTGGTATCATGCCTTGCCTTTTAAATTAACTGGTGATTTTTGACAAAGGGACAGAGGTCTCACATATGCTCTCTTCCTACACAATTACTGCATACAGACAGTTTGATAGAGAGCTCCCTGATAATGTCTTCTTGTTGCAGTATGAGCACAAACCATATCAGGCACCAGTGAGTCTGTACTGAGGCAGTGCGCCCTGAGAAACAAAGCCAGAGAAAGGCAGGTTTCATTCTTTGTGCTGCTTATGAAGTTTTTTTTTTCCATAATCTGCTAAATTCAGTAGCCAGTTTATGCAAAAAATACTATCATATTTATAAAAAGGCACACATTAACAAACAAATTCATTGTTATTGTTATTATGATTATTATTATTATTAAAAATATTTGAAAACTTATTATGGTACAGGCTTCTATACATATCTAGGCATCCACAGAAGAAATGGCCTGATTCATTTCCTATTTAAGTCAAACTCAGCAGTTTATTTGCCTAAAATACTGTGCTACATCAGATCATTGTTAATGATACTATATGGGAAGTACATGATAGGTGAGCCTGTAATGTTGGCTATGAGCCATCAAAAAGCTTGAGTCTATGTGGGTTTGACCAAAAAAATAATCAAAGTAAGTATCTCAGAAAAGTCCAACAGATAAGAAACAGAGAGAGGACTCCTTAAACATTCATGTATTCACACATGGAAGTGGAAAGAAATACATATGAGGGAAAATGGGATAATTTTGTTGTGTCTGAGAGCCACACAATTATTGATGCATAAACCAGCAAGCTGAGATATTAGTGAAAGATATCAAACAGGACATCAATCTGACCTAGAGACAGTACAAACAAGCTGGTTTAGACAGCAGTAATGCTCAGCAAACAGAGCTCTGTGTCTGTGTGTGAGTGTGGTACACTCAAGAAGTGCCAGATTGGTGTTAAACTGCAGGTCATTTGTTTGTAGTTTAGGAAATACTTTAGCATAAGTCCAACAAGAAGCATGTGGGATTATCCATGCAAGCACAATCCTTGGGGCATCACAAACATCTTTGCATAAAGCAAGACCAGCTGGCAGAAAGGAAGAATAGTTTTCTCTAATATTTGAATTTATTAGCCATGAAGAAAGGCTGACAAGAAATGTGAGGCATGACCATGTACAACAGGAGGCAGAGGTCAAACAAATGCTGCATATTCTGAATTCCCCAGGAAACATCCCTTCAGAAGACAGCAGTTACAATCTTCAGGGACTGTACTGATTAAAATGAAAGAAGAAAATACAAAGACAGAAGCAGAAGCAGTAGCAGAGAAAACCAACATATTCTGAGCTGGCTGCTATCAATCAAGTTAGTACATTGCCCCTCATCATCTGGAAATTCAGTTTTCCCTCAGCAGAGCTGACTACATGTACTTTCCCAGTCTACTGCAATAGAAAGTTCAATCACCACCAGAGAGCAAGTTGCAATCTCAAACAAATTATATAATTAAGAAATAATTTTCATAGCATTGTTCTATGTTGTTTGAGACACAGCCTTATTGAAATCTTTGTTTCTAGGCATCCTTAGGCTCTCAATGAGGTTTAAGGGATTTAAAAATATAGATATTAGAGACCATGTGAATATGGCAAATATTCCACAATGTCTGTCCTAAGGCTACAAACCACCAGACTATTCTATCTAGCAGAAAATAATAAAAGAGCCATTAAACTCAGGCCTCACTAAAGTCAAATGAAAGAGAGGAAAAACACAAACCCTCCAAATGTTGATGTGTTCAATGATGTGTTTCAATGAGTGAAATGACCGGATTTTGTACCCTGTACATTTATGTACTAAAGCACACATCTAAAAAGAGAGGAAGCATAGGAAAAGAAGAAGAAAAGGAGAGACCTGAGGGACAAAAAAAAGAATAGCTTAGTCTGAGGATCTTAAAAGACAGTGACAAGATCCAGATATGCAGAGCTGAAGGAGCTCTTCAAAGTCAGTGCGAGAAAACCGCTTTCTACTCAAGACTACACTGCCCACACATCTACGATGCATTTTCTCTCACGCATAGCACAGACCCTGAAAACTGAGTTGGATGTAGGGAGTGTGGGGTGGGGGAAGGTATGGCAGACAGCCTGACCACACCAGTGATGAGCAGTTCACCCACCTGCCACTGGCAATATCCTCCACCCAGCAGGCGCTTCACATGAAAGCAAATGAGGTGTTAGCTGACTCAAGCAGTGCAGAGGTCACTGCTGATGAAAGACTAGTGAGCAGGAATTCAGAGGAGCAGCTTGACAGGAATGCAATGGCATGACAGGAGCCAAAGGAGTTGAGCATGCAGCCTGCATTTATTCCTGAAAAACAGAACAGAGAAAGGTGAAGAGGCTCAGCTGTTTTTGCATATAATGTAAGGAGAGAGGACTCCGTGAAGGAGGACTGAAGATATCAAGGGAAGGTTGTCCAAAAGTGATGACAGTGGCAATGTGCTTTTTGCTGAGCTTTGTCCCACCATTTGCTGAGGTCATACAGTCCTAGGGCTGTGTCCGGCAGCTGTGGGCCCACACAGCACCTCGTGTGCTGGCACTGGGGGCTCCAGGTGTTTGCAACCACAGCTCATCACATTATTGAGGGAAGGGAAACTGCTGCTTGAACACACGTGCTTTCTTGAAAGCAGGGGAAGCCAGTAGGTGAAAAAGAAGGATAAGAACAAGATTTTGGGTACACTTAAAAACAAGGCAAAGCTTAGATCTGCTCAAAACTTTTTTGTCACTTTACTGACAGAAAACAGGATTTTCAGCTAGTTTATATATTCCTGAAAAGAGCTGATTTTTTATAAAAAAAGCTTCATATTTTTAGGAAGGGGATTAGGAGAAGATGAAATTTTTCATGCAACTGAAAAGACTACAAACACTTCTTGATTGCGCTTAATGTTGTCTCAGTGTAAAGAGCTGCCAAAATTTTCCCTATCACCTCCATGACTGAGTACAGAAATGAGCCACAAGCCAATGAAATCTATTTTAAACAAAGCCTTGTAGTCAGCAGTGCCAAAACACATCTTTATCTTTAAAATAATAAATAACATTGACAAAATTTGTAAAAATAGGAACAATTTCTAGGTTATGGCCCAGTTCAGGGAAAATATGTGTCAAAATACCTGAATGACCTTTTGAAAATATTTCGTGCAAAAACCCCCCAAAGTTGAAATTGAAATCATATCCTGATCCTTAGTTCATGTCACCATGTACAGGTAAGAAAGAAACCACTTGTTCATAGGTCTGGAAAAGAATGCAGGCAATAAATCAGATTCATTATTTTTTCTTTAGCAAGCAGTGCAACACTTCAGCCAAGAAATCTCCAGCCACCCTCGATTGTTGCTAGCAGCCAAATCTAATCTGAAGACTGGGGACATGGAAAAAAGTGGGATACAATTTCTGTCTTATCCTGAAGTCTATACCAAGAATAGCCTTCACTTGATCCAGAAGAACAGTTTATGGCTCCAGGACTTGAATACCTTCCCTGTTGCTCACTTACATGCTTTGCTTGCAGGAAATCAGGTTCCTGCTGCCAGTTATGTTCATCATCATCACTCATCCACAGAGAGTTAATAATTTGAGAGACTTTTGTTACTCTGAATGTGTGTTGCTAGTCTGAGCTGGTGTTTAACCACTTCTCTGCCATGTGGTCAAAGAGCATACACATCTCTAGGGATATGGAGGGACAGAAAACTGATGGGTGAATGGGTCAGCTGGAGATGCTTCTTTCCTGCCCCACCGTGCTTTATGTCATGCCTGCCACGGTCAGTTCTGTATGTCAAGGTCTTTTTTCTTGAAAAGCTCCTTTAATTTCCCAAAGGGCATCTAGAAATACCTAAATACAGGCTTGGTATAAACATTCCAGTTCTGAAAAGAAGAGGTCTGTTCACTATTTTATTTCTCAGTTAGAGACAAAACGGTAGAGTGTAACTGCTGGTGCTGTGCTAGGTAGCTCTTATGCTGCCTGGCACACTTCTGTGCTAGAATGATGTTTACTGAGCAGTCAGAAGTAGCAGGCTTCTGTAGAAAGACACTGCCTCAGATATGGCTGGAGGTCAGCTCCTGAGTCTTGGAGTTTGACTCCTTTGAACTCCACTGTTGGCGTCTCTTTTACTTTTAGACTTCCCATTCTGATGGAAATGTCCAGCATCTTAAATCAAGGCTGTATTTCTTCCCTTGCAGAAAAAAAGAAAGTGGGATTAGGAGGGAAAGCACTGTCCTTCCTTGTTTTGAGTCACAGTGGAACAATGCCTCCAAGCAGCCTTTGCTGACTGGGCCTCCCAAATAATGCTGTCAGCAGGACAAGGAGGCCCAAGGAAATAAGACACAAATATTTTCAGGTGCATGAAATAATTCTTTCATCATGCTCACCAGGTCTCAGAGGTGCTCTTTGTAAAAGTCAAATATTGATTTCTATGTAGATGGATATCTGTGTAGAGAGATATCTATGTAGGCACCCACCCCTCACAGCCAACCTTCATGAGGTATTTGCTGCCTGAAATGTGTAAGCCCCTTTCAGTTACTTCCCTTTTCCTATTCAGCTTTTCCTAAAGATTTTTAGTTGGTTGATCATCTTTTTTTTTAATTTGCCTGCCCTTGTGCTTAGATTTGCTAACTCCTCTCAGGTCTGGCTAAGCTGGCTTTGGTTGTATTGCCATTGTGCATTAACATATGTAAGATTATGCAGATACAAAAAAGTTTTCAGAGAAAGAGGATCTTGCTATCTGATTGCGGTGACAATTTACAGGGAGGGATTCCTTTCGTGGGAGACAATTCCTTAAAAGAATAGGAAAACATGAGGAACACAAGAAAAGGACATTGTAGGAACACAATGGGCCGAACTGGTCCTTTTTGAGGGAAAACAGTTTAAACAAAACTCTGTTAAGAATGAAGTTTGGTAGCTTCATTTTGGTATCTGCACAGTTTTTGTAGAATGCTGGCACTGCTTGCAATGACTAAAATTTAAGTGAAAAGTTTTATTTTGTCCTTTTCTGTTCACAAAGGTCCAGCCATTGCCCTGTCCCCATAAAATGATATGAAAAGGAATCCTGCTGCAAGGCTTCCTAAGCACAATAAATCCATTTATCTGCCAGAATACAATGTCCAGGCCCCAATTTCTGTCTCCAAAATTTCCAGTTACTGAATTAAAGTGAACAAGGACTGTCTGGATGATGATGCTTAGCTCATTATCTTAGGATGGTGATGCATCGCACAATCTCTTTTTTCCTCTGTAAGCAGCCTTTGAAATTTTGAGATTCACTTTGTTTCATGTGCTTTGGATTCATTATCCAGAAAGTTAGCTTGTTTGGGAAAAAAAAAAAGTTAAGCTTTTCTCCAGGTGTAGAAGGTGTGTTTTCCTGTGCCTATTTCCAGTGTGAAAACTGACAGTGGTTAATTGTCAGACCTTGATGGGTCTTGTGTTTTGCCACCCACACTTTTTACTGTTACTCTACCTTCAGGATTTCATTTACATTGCACCCATTGGCCACAAGTCTCCCATAGAATCTGTAAAACCTAGGGAAAAATAGCCCCTAAAAATCTGGTTTTGGATTCTTCCCACAGACTGTCTAGCTGTTTCTATTTGGCTTTCTGTCCTCTATGTTGTTTTTGTGTACTTTTCCTTTAGGGGTTATTATTTGCTTCTGTTTTACTCTGATTTGCAGCAGATACTTGGGTCTGTCCACTGGCATTTGAATGAGAGAATCCCTTCTATCTAGAATTATTCCCATTTTTTTTTCCCATAGAATTATTCCTGTTATTCCCGTTGCTGAGTGCACTGGAATCTACTCCCTGGATATTTCCTTTGCTTTGGCCATATAACAGTTAGTCACTGTATTTTACTCTGGCTGCCTCATTTCTGGGAGCTTGCTTCAGACTCCATTGAGTTTATTGCCTACACTGTGTCAAACTACAGTTCATTATTGTCATCATTTTATTAAAATAGTCTCTAAGTGCAGCAGATTCTGAACGCTTGACTGCAATATTCCATGGAGATCTACTTTATTTTTATATTGGTCAAAGCCAAGAATAAAGCTGCCATTAACAGCCAAACGAACACCTTTGTGAAGTGCTTCCATGCTTTTCCAGTACCTGGCATTTAATTGTTGGCTCTTAAATGCTGTATCTAGGCCCTGGGTGCATATTGCTTTTGCATACCACAGGTAAAACACACTTCTGTTGCATGGGAAGCAGCATTAAACTAGCTGAAATCCAGTTCTATATTTAGAACTTCATGCATTCTTTATAAGTTTTGTGTTATCTCTTCTCATCTGAAAAGGAAAGCAATGCGTTTGGCCTTTCTGCCATATATTAAACTCTAGAGTGTTAAATAGAAAGGAGAAATGTGTATGGTTTGATAAGTGATCTTTAATATGTAAAACACCCTGCTTACGTTCTTCAGATCTATGGGAGCGATACTATCTGGTTTGTGTGTAGCACAACAATTCAAAAGTGTGTGTATTTTAATGACAAGCTCATAGGGATGTGATAATGAAATGCTGATTCCTGAGACCTTTACAGCAAAGTAGGAGAAAGTCAAAGAGAAATAGCATTTGTGAAGTGGAGGTAAAATACAGAGCATTCTTTTAGCATTTTTGTTCTGTTGATATTTTATTGTTTCATACAGCCTGAGTAATAAAACTGTGGACGATTTGAGACCCTGTCATGCCTTTAAGTTGAGCTTTTCCAGGGAAAGTGGGAAAACATGTGTACAGTAATGTTTATCTTGTGTGTGAATAACTGTTCATGAAGCATAGTCATACTGAGAATCTCGTTTTAGTGCAAGTGAAACTCTTGAGATAATCATGTCTGGATATTTTTAATAGCTCTTGGTAATATCTTATCCCCTTCCACTCTAAGTGCCTTTGAAAACCCTCCAAGTGCTCCAGGAAAATGCTTTAGAGCAGAGGTATATGTGTAACAACTTTTCAGGTATTATCAAGAAAAACTTAGATAAGAAAAGATGTTCAAACCTAGTACTTTCCAGTCTTTTACAATTAAGATGCACTGGTTTAACTGCAAAACTTACATGGAGGACTAAAAATATGCAAACTCCTTACCAAACCCACTATAAATTAATTCATGCCATTAGGATTTTGAGACAAAGTACAACAGTTTAATCATTGGGAAGGGGTGGTGAGCTGAGTGTGAGGAAACAAGACCATGACCTCAATCAGACAATACCATCCCAGTGAATAAACTGACAAAATCTAGTGTTTGAGGCCCTGGCTTAAGCAAACACAATCCAACTCCTAATGTAAACAAAAACCACAAGATTTCTTTAATAGGTCAGCAATGAGTTTAATCAAAGAATAGAACCTTATGAGCATAATTTTGCTTCCATATCTTGTAAAAAGTATTACAGCCACAATAATAGATTCCTTTCCCTGAGACCGATTTTACAGCAACTCTGAGTAATTACATCCTTCTGATGATAATTTTAAAAACTGCAGCTATAAAAGGAGCTAAACTAAAGACTACAGATTCCCAGGGCTATAATAGATCAGGTTTTGGAGCCATATCCACTGTGTCACCCTTTAAAGGACAAATGCTACTGCAAATTTGGAAAGACTCAACTTTAAACTTATTTGTAATATTGTTAACATCCTTATTTCCAAAATGGTGGAAAAGAAGCATGAAAGTTTTTGTTGCACATCTCTAATTAAGTTCAACCCAAGTGCAACCAGTGTTGTATGGCAGAAATTTCACATCACAATGAACTTGACTGGTCACGTAGTTGACCACCATAAATGAATATTTACAGAAGTTTTCAGAAGCCCCCTCCCCACATATATTTGTATGAAAAGCTAATCCAAAAAATGTGTAAAGTATATATTTTTCATCATATAGTTAGAATCTGTCAAACACTCTTAGCTTGCTCCTGAAACCCTGACCAATAATCCATCTTCCCTGCTCAACTCAAATACCCCAGACATCTTGGTAGTGTCATATAGCTGTCATTTTTCAAGCTATCCATCAAAGAAGAGTTTCATTCCTTTCCCAAAATAGACATCTCTTCTCCCTCCACAATCCAAACACCACCCCCCCCAAATTTCCAGTTAGTAGTGGATTAGTGTTTGAAAAAGAAATGGGGACCTTGGGAGCTGTGTGCTTCCACCATATCATGAGGGTTTGGCAGTGCTTATGTTGATTCCTAGCTGTTTATCTTGCCATTGTGCTCTTATCTGAATGCCTCACAATCTTTTGGGTACTTAGAAGAACTCTGTGAGATAAAGGACAATTCCTCTGTCACTCCTTTGGCAACTAGATCCAAAATTTGGAAAGGCATTTCATACATTTTATGCTGGGTCAGAGGCAACCAGGGAGAAATAGAAGGAGGAGAAATGCTACCAATTTGAGCTCTCTAACAGTTCTAACACAATACTAGGTCTGACCTCATTATATTATGAAGCCACAGGACTTGTAGAATCATAATAGATTCATTAATGTTGGAAAAGACCTCTAACATTACTGAGTTCAGCTATTAACCTAACACTGCCAGATCCACTCCCAACAGTGGATGTTGCTTAATCTGTATACCTGGCAGGGAGAGGGAAAGAGTTCTCAGAGGTTCCCAAGGGTGCCATCATTAGCTTGCCCAGGCACTCAGTGCTACCGGCTTGAACCATTTCCTTCCTCTCTTGGAAAGGTGGGTCCCTGAGGAGACAACAATACCAGTGTACTGCTGGACCTCCTCCTCTCTTACTTGATGCATATATCATAAAATGGTTCACCAAAGTGTGTGGTACATGTCTTGTGCCTCACAGCTGTAGGAAATACATGTGGAGTTGTAAGAGCTGGCATCTCATGGCTAATTAGTCAGTTCCCTCGTCCAAAGAACTGAAACCCAGGTGGTGAACCAGGGGCTCACAGATGAACATTTCTGTCTGTGCTTCAGTTTCCTGTACAATGTAGTCCTTTGCTGCCAATGCCCATGATACAATACTTCCCCTTCCACACGCTGCATGTTTAGGAAAGACAGGAGGATGGCAGGGAAAGACAGTGCCACAGAACTTAATTTCAGCCCTTGGTACTACTGAGGTGTAGGCAGCTTCATGCAAAGCTACACTGGGGGTCTCCAGCGGCAGGATTTTCACCACCAGAGCAGCGTGGCCCTCAAAAGTATCTTCAACAGCTGTTGGGAAGCATGGAAGTTCTGCATGATGATTTTGGGGAAAAATGATTCTGCATGACTTGTTTCAGGAAAATACCTCTTGTGGCTCATGGATATAGGGTCACACAAAACCATAATACCATAGCAGAGTGCCTTGGAGTCCAGGCTAGACAGGCCCCCATTTTATGGGCTTATTGATATTTTTCTCATTTGAGAGATGAGTAGTTATTTTATATAACTGTTTACAGGGTATTTTTTTTTTTGTATTTTCAAAAGGCACCAGAAATGATTTGATGAGGGGAACAGAAAGAAAATCTATATGCATTTAGGTCCGTCCACTGAATTCAATAGTTGGCACTGGGTTTTGCATGTAGAGACAGATTAACAGAGCAGAATATCTGCCTTAAGATGCACATACACATGCAGATGGTATGTGCAGTACAGAAAAGAAACTTTTTATATGTCTCTGTTCTAGTATGTTTGGTGATCTAGCATTTGAAATATCTGTATAAAAATTCAGTCTTTGCCTTTTATATGACAAGTAATAAACCCATTGTCAAGTCAGGACAAAATTCTTTTGCCATGCATTCAACCCCTGCTTCATGGGGTCATGGTGATGGGTAATAAAAGAGAATATGATTAAAACCACATTCTAAAATTATTGTTAGGATTTTTCTTCTGGCGTACTTTCCTGAAAAGCCAGACACCTTACTAGCATCAGTCCAATTATAGGACCCACAGGGAAAGGAAATTATATATAACAATTTTAGAAATAGCCCCAGGATGCACTTTGTGTGCCTCTGAGTCAGGAAAACCCCAAAGGGCATAAGTCCGGAATATAGTAGCTGGCTCGTCCCCAGGCGGAGCAGCAGTCTCACTGAAAGCCTGACAGACACACTGTGATGCATATATCATAAAAGCATCACCAGTGGCACTTAGCCATTCAGATCTGGTTCTCAAAAAAACCCCTTGATTTCAGGTGAGAAAAACTGGCAGATATTTTTGGGGATGAATACTAAGTGTCATTGAGGCTCTGGTTCTGTATCTCCTTGGAATGATTTCTTCGTGATTATTGTTCAATATTATGACCTTAACCCTATTCCTTGAATGGCCTAAAGAGAAATTTAAGTTCATAGAATGACTAGTCCTGGGAACAACCAGACTTGCAGAGGCCTCAAGATCACAACTATACACACATTTTTGTAGCTGTGGCTCCTGGAACAACACTCATTAGTGAGGACTGTAGTGACTTTCATTATGAAAGGGGCTATTGTTTATTGAATGTTTTCTTTGATGCTACCAGGCAGGGCAAAGCATGCTCGTCTGCTTATGCTTATGCTTTCAGCTCTATCTGAGAAATCAATACTGGAACAGTTTTATTCCTCCATTTTAATTTCTAACTTTCCTTGCTCCATTGTGAAGTAGGATGGAGAAGAGAGGAAGAGGCACTTAGCATTTGAGTTTTGGAACCAGCTCTTGTAAATCTCAGCAGCCAGCCGGCAGCTGACATCTCCTAATGAGAATGAACCTTTGCTGCAAACAGCCAAGTTCCTTCTTCTGGGTTCTGCTGCTGCCAGCATTCTGCTACAGAAAGACTCTCAGGGGCAAAAAGTATGTTAGAAAATAGTAGCAGAAAGGGAAATTGTATTGGCTGCAATACTGTCCACCCCAATCAGATGTTAACTTCCCTCCTTGCTTTCAATTTAGTGAAAATGAGCTAAGGATTTGAAAATGTGACTTTTCATCAAATATGATCCTATTTTTCACTCTCTGTGTTAAAATGTGCCATTATATTAGTGCTGTTTTGCTTTTAAGTTTCTGAAGTGAAAGAAAAGTATCTTACTTTTAATAGACTGGAAAAGTAACAGCACAAGAGTCATTTGCACCTGAAACTTCCAAACTTCCTTCTCACTACCCTCAACACACCCCATTCAAATCCACAAAGGCCTTTTTAATGTTCAGCACGTGAAAATTTTTCATGCGGTCAAACTGTTTTTTTCTATGGCGCTGACAGTTCTGCCTGCTGTTAAGCTTTCAACATACAAAAGCAGGACATATTCTTTATATGTCTTTTTGTTTTGTTTTGTTTTTTTTCCTAATTTTAGATTAATGAACAAAAGTCAGAGCTCCACAGGGCGCAAGGAGAGAAGTTAGTTGTCTGTATAGATACATGCCTCTTGCTTCTTCCATGTACTGGGCTTTCTTCAGCATTGCAGACCTGGAAGCATGCAGCAGGACTTCCCAGGCTTTCCATGATGTTTGGAGCTCTCCTTAGGCTTCAGCTGTAGGAAGCAGGTAACTTTCCTGGGAAATGCAGCTCAGCTCCCTTTTTTCTTAAAGAAATTCCAAGTACTGCAGGTCTCAGAGAGCAGCCTCTGACAGGGGTACACCTCTCTCAGCTGGAGACTGAAGGCCAAGAGAGAGTATAATTAATAAGCCCTTGGGACCTTTAACCTGATATCTTGATTGTCTTATGGGGAGTGTTTGAACCAAAAAGAGTCCACAAATTTTATTTAAATGCTTGGGTTTGTCAGTCCTGAGCAGTCAGGTAGGCAGACATCTGATGTTTAAAATACATGATATCCAAGAGAAAACCTTGTCTCTGTACACACAGCACAGAGGGAGAAGCTGGCTGGAGGCCCTGTGCTCTCTCTATAAATTGCCAAAGGGAATGAAATTCAGAGTAAATGTTCAGACTTTTTGATTAAATCTATCCATTGCCCCTACCCAATGCATCTTGTGTTCTTTTTTATTGTAACACGTTATGCAGCAATAGTAGATACCATAAATGATCTCTGTAGTCTTCTGGACCTCTAGATGATATAAGGATAGGCTGGCCTTATTATCTCCAAATTTACCTACTTCTGTTTTACTTCAATCGGGTCTTTAATATCTTCTTAAATGTCTTTTATTTTTTATTTACTGTATGAGAAGGTACAGGAACTCATTCTGGAGATGTTTATATATTTGTGAATGATGTAGGTGTAGAGTCAAGCTGAACTGGATGCCTTTTTAAAATAAAATTGCTGCACAGAGAACTTACCTGTGACAGAAGAAATAGCAAAGAGAAGAGAGCAAGATTCCTCCTATGTACTTTTACTTTTCTGTTCCCTTTTGTCTATTAATCAATTTTCTTGCTGCAGAACAGGCCATGGTTTAATTTAGTGATGCAGTCTACTAGCCCTGTTGTCAGGGCCTGTGGACAACATTATAAATTAAAACTTCTGTTTGGGGAAATGGTGCAACAGGCCATAAGGTTGCTTCAGGCTCTTCAGGCACAGAAGGAATATTGAGAAACTAAGTCATACTCAATTTTTCCCCCTATCAAAGGAACATACAAATGTTCTTAAAATTGCCCTCGTAAATTTGTCACACTGAAAAACCAGTTATCAATCCTATATATATGTGGCCTGCAAATAGCATATACAGGCACTCAGAGCTGCCCAAGTCATCACTTCTTTGGAGCTCTCTGGAGTTGCACAGCCTGTCCACTTTCCTCATCCCCAAAGCATCAGTGAAAAATGCTCGATAATGTTATAAGCCCATTTCGGTTGGAGGCAGACAGTCATCCTGGCCTAGTGCCTATCACAAAAGTAAATGAGAAACACTGCAGAAAATTCCTGGCCATAAAATAGACACACACACACACACACACGCACACACACACGCACTGGGAAGAGACGGATAGACCTTTCAGCCTGTCTTTATCAGTTCAGTAGTTTTAAAGAAAACCAGGCAAGGCTCAGCATGAATAGCTGAATGCCCAACTAACTCTGAGACCTTGTGAAGCATTTCCACCGTGTACCTTATGTGGATGGATATGCTGGGAAAAAAATATCTGCACATGGATCAGATGCCCATAGCCTGGCCTTTCCTGGAGGCACATCCTGAATGTCCAGCCAGTCACAGTGGTAGACAAATTCTACTGATAATTCTCAAGAGTTAAAACTTGCATCAAACCAGCTGTGAATTTTCTTCTTAAGGTGGGCTTGGTTTTGCCAAGAGGAGCACTGTGCCATGGCTGCCCAGTTGGGGCACAGCTCCTAGTTCAGCACTCCTGGATGTGGCTGTGAGCACAGCTACTTGAGGAGAAGTTCAGGTCAGCTGCAACAGGACAGCTCGGGCCAGCATCATCTAAACTGGCAGTGACAGCCAAATGGTGTTGTGGCAGCAGTGTAGACCAAATAATAAACAACATCTACAAAAAACCTAAATAAAGTGGTTGGGTCCACAGGCAATATGTAAGACAGCGCTTGGCTGTTGCTCTTTTTAAGGAGGTCTATTTTAATGGTATTTTTATATCATGCAGATATTGCAAATATCTGAATGAATGAATTGCTCACCAGTGAACACTCACCTTGCAAAGATTCCAGCACTAACTGGATCTTACTTTTTCACATAAAAGGAATATATCACAGAAAAAATAGGACTATCTCCCACATGGTCAGGTTTCAGCAGAAATTAAAATCTTAAATATCTCCCATTTATTGCTCTGTTAACTGGTGAAAGAAAGAAAGCCTGAAAATATGTCGGTTAGCAACTGGTGTGCAGGAGAGTCAATATCTTATCTAGGTGGTTTTAAAGGCAGACCTCTTTAGCTATGTAACTGTGCTCATGCAGGATTATCTTGAACAGGAGAGAAAAAAAAATACATTATATCTTTATCATATTATAACTTAAAATTTGTGAATGTTTTGGGGTCTCAGCCAGACTGGGGCTTTATTGCATAAGGCCGGGTGCAGACAGGGAGTCTATGAGCAGTCACAGGCTTTGCACTTTTAGTCTGAACATTTTTTTTCTGAAAACTATAGCTGCTGCACTGAGATTACTGCCTGAAAATCTCACTTTATTTTTAAAGGAGTATGTTTCTCACCCACAGTGCCTGGAAATGAAAGTTCTAAATGCTTCAGCACCAGAACACACATAAAAAGACTGTAAAATGAAATTGTCTGCTTTCATGGTGTTAAGTCAGTCCTGTGATTGATTGAGAAAGGAGAGGGTGTCAGGAAGGGAAGGTGTTATTCAAGGTTTCTGAATGCTGGAGTTGGGCAGAATGGCAGGTCATCGTGCTCCCTCCCCATTACAAAATTTAGCAATTTTAAGCAGACACCATTTTAATCAGACCATCTGCAGCCAGAATATTGGCTAGTTCTCTGACACCAGCGTCTGTGCGCTGCTCTGTCACGACATAGCAGAACACTGGAACCCAGGGATGTTCAGGGATGTTTCATATGCTAAAAAATGCAATCCACATACCCCCATAATTGTGTGTTTCTGCTTCTGGTCTTTGTGAGAGCTCTTTCTTCAGTGTCTATCCTATGTTTGGCTTATGATGCAGTTTTGAGTTGCCACCCACTCAGAACTCACAATAGGTGTAGGCAAAATGATTGCAGTTCACCATGAGGAACACTAACCCCTGTTTCCATCATAATGAAGACACAAATTAGCTTTCATTCACTCACAGTCACCTTCATTTCAGCAGCTTAGTCTTTTGGGTTTAGAAACCAGCCTGATACCAATGAATCACACAGTTCTTGATGCTTGTTCTCTGAAGAATTGCTACCGCAGCATTTCTCAGGCATGATGAGATACTATTCCTTTCCTGCTTTGAAGATGAGCCATACTGCTGTTTGCTGGACCTCTTACTTCAGTATTCAGGCCCCACAGTTCAGAGAAAAACAGCTTCCATATGTTTTGCTTTCTGACACACTCCATTGGCCACTGCTCAAAAACATTTGAGTTATAGCCAGGCACCAGGCCAGGATGGCCTTCAGGTCAGCTGGTATGGACTCTCCATGACTAAGTCAGAGCTGGAGGAAGCTCTTGAGGTTGAAAAGTTATTTTTTACATAAATCCCCTTGTGAGGCTTATCCTGGAGTTAAACTTTGCTATCTGAGCAATAAGGTTAATCCAGTAAATTGGGCTTGAAAAGACAAGATTTAGGTAAATGAAAGGACATAGAAAGCTACAGCTAACAAATGAAATGAAAAAGAGAAAATGTATGATGTGTTCTTTTGGAACTTATGAGTAATTTTTTTGAAAGGAGAGAAATTTTTAAAAGTTTTTAAGATTTTGCTTGGTTTCTCTTTCAAGGAAAATAGAATCATAGTTTATACCTCTAACAAGATCACTTTTGGAGCCTTTCAGATTCAGACACCTTCTTCTGTGTTTTTGTTTGCTCCTTGTTTGTCTGTTGTGTGGGTGGGTTGTTTGGTTTGTTTGGGTTTTTTCCCCTCTTTGCCTCTGTGCTGAATTTATCTGATTTTTCACTCATCTGTCTACATTTCCTTCTGGGCTGGAAAGCTAGTACTGCCTGCCGACATCACCAGCCAGTTTCTCAAATGTTGACCTCAGAGCCTGTTTTTCATAGTTCTTTTAGGGTTCATCATAGTACCAGGACACTGCACAGAGCATGAGGCAATTGTGGAGCTGGAGGTGGGAACTCTTCTGTTTGCACATCAGAATGAAAACTGGGAACACCCAACACCTGCAGAGTCAAAGACGGACTGGAAAACATTCTATTCATGTCCATTTGTCCTGAGTTTCTGTTTGTTCTCCACCAGTACATTAGACATGTTTTTCCTTATTGTCTTTTTGGATCAGCAAACCAAGTTAAATATTGATCAGTGGACCTGATTTTTCACTCTGTCTCCTTATGCTGGTAGAACCAGAGTTACAGTGCCCAAGAGTACTATTCTATCACCTAATTCATGTAGTTTGATTTAATGAACTTTAGGAATGGCATAGTAGATCCTCCCCTGTGTCATGTCATTGATTTTAGATCAGTTTAATAAAAACCCATGAGAAGCAGGGCACAACAGAGCATTCCTTCCTCTGGTATTCACTCTCTCTGCTGCCATTGAGCAGTTTAGGAGCTTCCTGCACTGGAGACTGTGCTCAGTTTAATGGCCCCTGACAAAAGGGAGTTAGATCCATACCGGGCTCTAAGCTGAAGCTCCCTGGGTCTCAGCACTATTAGGTGCATGCCTAGCTCACACCAAGGGTGGAACCTGCTCTGCCTTTTTGTGAAATGACCTAGGGATCAAGAAATCTCTGCTCTCTCAAATCCATCACCTGGTGGCAAAGTGGGATTTCATCCCCTCTGCCACTGCACACCCAGGCCAGCTGGTGAGTCATTCCTGTTTGCTCTCACAGGGCCACAGGCTGCTCGAACAGCCTTTTCCCCTTTTGTGGGGCACAGAGTGGCTGTTTGGTTTCTTAGCAGCAGGGTTGGGTAAAAGGGGGAGCTGCATGTAAAGAAAGGTGCTTATTGTAGCTTGTGTTTGCACTGAAAATTTTGAAAGCAATGCAAACAGGGACATCAAATATGAGCCGTATCTCAAATATCGCCTCAAGTCTGACAAGTGTGAGAGAGACATGACCTCTACCTTGCTGGATGTTAGCGTTGCTAATAGGACTAACATAACATGTGCAGTTGTGCAGACACATCATGACGGATGGTAAATTTTCTAGTCACAAAGTTCTTTTTTTTTTCTTTTCAATTTGAAACACTGCATCATTTAATCCCTGATTAACCCAGTGTTTGTTCAAAGAGTGCCAAACTGTACATCATGAATGCTTTTTTTTCTTCCTAAAGAAACCATAAAAGCCATATGAGAAGCAAGCAAGAACATAAATAATCCAAAATTTAGAAGACAAAATCCCTCACTCTGAAGACGTGCCTGGTAAATATTAGAAATAGGCCATATAACTATATACCATGTAACTTCCACAGAAGCAGAACAACAGAAAGGCTGAATCGTGGTGAAGTTAGAGCGGGACAGGACAAATAATCAAGAAATGTCAGCAGGAAAATGAATCCTTGCAAAACTCCAGATGTAAACTAATAATCAGAGAAAATATCAGGAGACAGACAACCTGTAAAAGATATAAGAGATGAAAAATGGAATAATTCCAAAAGGATGGTGGTCTAAGTTTACATGATTTGTACTTAGTTGCTTTGGTGACTGTAACACTGGTCACAGGGCTCTTCAGTCATTTAGTGGGGATGAGCAGGTGCTTTCAAAGTACACAGCAAATATACATGAAGACCTGCTGTTGTACTGGTCCTAAATAAGTAAAGACTTGAGAAAGTAGGCTTTGGCTAAGTTTGCTCTGCCCCTCATATGGCTCTGCCAAGCAGAGCCTCTGGTTCTTTGTGTCAGGACGCTTGAAAGATTTTGCTCATTCTCTTAGCAAGATTAAGGTGCTGAGCATTGCCTGGCATTATTTTCCTCAGAGGACTAGGATCCTACAAATTTTACATCTAATGACTTTGAAGAAGGAGCATCTGAAATTAGTACCTACTTGGGAATGGGTCTCAAACCTCTTCACTCACAAGATCATCTTCTATGTCAGCAAAGTAATTAGGTTTAAAAGAAGAGTGAGCTAAATAGTAAGGGGACTAAAAGCAATACAGAGAATCTGTTCAATAGAAGATAAACAGATCCAACACAAGGGTCCTTTTTGAACTGGAGATACTTTTGAGAATTATATAGATACTCAGTTCTTCTGCTATTTCTGAAATTCTTGTTGTAGAACTGATTTGCTTTCAGAAAACACTGAAATGCCACAAACATCCCTTTTTGGTTT
Organism: Donacobius atricapilla; assembly: GCA_013397315.1. Classification (NCBI taxonomy): domain Eukaryota; kingdom Metazoa; phylum Chordata; class Aves; order Passeriformes; family Mimidae; genus Donacobius; species Donacobius atricapilla. Next base: position 562,081 of record WBMY01002657.1, read on the forward strand.
TGGTGGAAATCTTTATTTTGCAACTACTGTGTTTAGGTGACCAGATGTAAAGAGGCACAAAACCCAGCATCCTTTGAAAACTTCTCAGTTTTACTTAAGATAAGCAGATACAGATGTGTCTGAGTTTCCAGTATAATTTGTACTTTTCTCTACTTACTACAGGAAATACCTTGAATATTTTAAGCACTGAAGTTATCTAACTGCAAAGAGCCACTCTCATTGGCTACTGGCAGGATTTTAAGAGTTTGTGCTGCATGTTTCCAAACCTCAACCAGAACTCCACTCATATTCAAATCATGGTAAATGAGCAAAGTCAGTTCTTTAAAGCACACAAATGAAGGTTTCTCATCCTAGTCTTCCTTTACCTCAGTCTTGGGAGGACACTTGGTCAGCTGTTCCGGTGTTTCAAGAAATGCCCTGGCAATTTGGACATGTCTGTCACAGATATTAGGAAATTCTGACACACGCAGGCTGCCACTTAAACATAGAAGAAAACTGCATCATTGCTGACATCACATGGGAAAAACTGAGGGTGAATCTGCAAGCCACCATTCTCTTGGGATATTCTAGGAGCACTCCCACGTATCTCCAAATGAAGAGATATGCGCTGCAGCCATCGGGGCTGCTCATCAACCTGCAATCAATGCACCTCCTTCAGTCACATGCAGGACCACAGCAAATGCAGCAGATGTGCCTGCACTTGTTTGTTGTTACAGCCGAGTGCTGTGGGGTCAGGGAAGGAGCTGGAAAACTGCAGAGACATTTAAATCTGGTTTGGGTCTTGTGTTTGTTCATGTTTTACTTGGGCAAGCTCAGAGAGTTCTCCCTTCTTTCTGCAGAAGGGCCTCGACTTATAACAACATGGAAAGGCAATCAACTAGACTCGCCCCAGTTGGATTACACACTATGGAAAATGTGTTTAATTATGAAAAATTAAAGACAAGGAGGATGTGTTTAGACTAAGAATGTAGACATTTTTTTGGCTAGAAACAAAGCTGAACAAAAAGGGTAAGAATTCTAGGACAATTGTGAAGGATTTATTTACATTTTTTAAAACTCTACACATGTTTTCACTTAAAGCTCTTGGGAGGGTCATTTCAAAGACTAGGACTCCTGGCTGTTTGCCTTCATCTCTGCCTCCATTCCCCCTGCTTGTAACTTGAACATTAGTGGAGAGACCATGGGGAAAGAAAATGCATGTCAAGTGTGACATATCAAGTGACACAAAAGTTCAGTCACAAGAAACAAATTTTCAATTGATCAAGTACTGTGAGGCCTTTTAGTAACCCTTTTTTGGTGTATTTTGCGAAGTTCAGGCCACAGGCATTTTCCAGAGAGTTTCTAGTCTCGCTGCCAATGAGATGTAAAATGTATAATCATAAAGTGTATTCTTTTTAAGCACTCCTGAATCACAAAATGAAAAGAAATAATCTAACCTTTTTGTTCACAATAATTTTTCTTTAAGGCCTTTGGTTTTGGTTTTGTTTGTTTGGTGTTTTTGGGTGGGGTTTTTTTGTTTGTTTGATTTTTTTTTTCTTTCTCTTTTGCTTCTGCTTTTTTTACTGTACCTTCAAAGTGGGTTACACTTAATCTCCTCTGTAAAGCCTCAATAATCCTTACCCTACCTTCCTGGAACACCAAAACCCAGCAGTATAGTTGATCTGCAGGGCCATTAGAGCTATTCATCACGAATGACTCAGCACAGTTTAAACAAGAAAAGAGAACAGATATACATGTCATCCTCAGTCAGATTAAATGCCGGCTGCCCTAACTTTCTGTCTCAGTAATGTGGGCCCCATGACCAATTTTCACGATAACACAGGAAAAAAGTCAGCAAAGGAGAAAACTACAGCAAGGGAAGGGGATGCTCTGGATTTCTTCAGCCAAATCTTCTTCCTTTAGGAGGGATGATGCTCCTGTCACAGAGCTCTCACTCAGGCTGCAGCTTCCCTGTGGAGCAGAGGCAGGGATCACCCTACCTATAGTTTACCTTCCCTACAGAACTGTTATTACTACAGAGACACCTTAGGCTCTGAATGTAAAGGTCAGAGCTCTTATCCATAGCTAGGAGCTGCTTGTGCTGCAGTGCAAGGTAGCTGAAAGCTGATTATTGTCTGAGTTCTGTGAGAGCCAGAGGAAGAATGACCAGGAGGAGGAGGAAGGGGGCACTGCCACATGTGTGATTTTGATACTGCGAACTTCAGAAAAAAAAGTGCAAAACTCAAAAAGGGCTTTAAACTCCTCTTTGAATGTTTTGAAATTTCTGTGCTAGGATAACACTGTATGTCAAAAATAAATTCCAACTTTCCTGAGCACTCTTTGCTGCTTGGCACATGATGTGTTGCAGACTCAAGATGACCAAAGAGAATTTCACTTGAATTTCAAATACAACAGCAGGATTCTCAAAGACATGGTAAAACCAGACATTTTGAGCTTGTAGTCATTATGAGATCTCAGAAGATTTGGGACATCTTTTTAAGTAGTAGACATTCACCTTCATACTCATGCACCTATAACAGCAGCAGGAAAGAGTAGTAAGCAGAACTAGGACAGTGGTTTTAGTGATGATCATAGTAGATACAGATACCTTTGATAACTAAATTCTACACTTGAAGCCCCATGGAGTCAGGTAGCTCAGCCACCCTCAGCTCAAGGATGACTTTTATGGTAAATTTTTAGTTTCTGAAGATCTAATTGATATAAGCATGTGGTGCACAAAGCAAAAAGCAGATGGGGTTGTCACCTGTGAAGAGAATGAGAAGAACTTTTATTTCCCTCAAGGAATCCTCTGTCTGTATGCCACTATCATGAAAATGTCCATTTTCTGGCTCAAAGCTTAAGCCAAAGATGTCCCTGCCAAGTGATTACCTGCCTGTTTTGGAATTCACTGCCTGCTTTGTGTCTCAGAGCCATACATTCCTGGAGGTGGGACAGGAAGTTCACAGGTTGGGATTATCTAGGTGCCTGACAAAACCAACACTGATGCTACTTCATACTGTCATTATTTCTCCTTAGCAATTAAAGGTGTGACCCTCCCTGTATTCTTGCAGGTGGAACTCCAGTGGCACCACATGGTACAGCTGCAGTATGAGCCAGAAAATGGACATTTTCATGATAGTGGCATACAGACAGAGGATTCCTTGAGGGAAATAAAAGTTCTTCTCATTCTCTTCACAGGTGACAACCCCATCTGCTTTTTGCTTTGTGCACCACATGCTTATATCAATTAGATCTTCAGAAACTAAAAATTTAACGTAAAAATGGTTTCCTAGATATGAGAGGAGGAAAAAGCAAAAAGTCCACCATTAAATAATGAATAAACTGATTATAAACTGCATCACAGAAAACATTAATGCTCATCATTTGATGCCACCCCAAAAATGGAAATATAAAGAACATTTTTAATTTTGGGAAATGAAGAAGCAGGAATGATTCCACTGGAAAAATGTAGTATTATTGTTTTCATCCTTGCTTGCTTTGTACTAGACAGGAATCCATTAACATCAAGTAAGGCCTATTTCTAATCCCCTTGCTAAGCCCCAACCCTCGACCCAGGAGAATTTGTATTGAGGCAGAAACATGTCAATCACTTTGGCCAATTAAGCACAATAATAAACATGAAGCAAGGAAAGAAAGGTGGGCGGTATTGCCAGGATAAGGAGAGCAGTGTCTACACATTTTGAAAGCTTGTATAGATTATGAGGTTAGCTCAATGAAAAATCATCTACAGCTTGTCTCCTAGGTCCAGGGGATATTCCTGATCTATAGGTTATTCATTTCCTGTGCTGATGACACATGCATTCAATATGTGGCAAATGGTAACAGGATTACATTTCACACATATTTCCCTAAGTTTTTGTTTCCTGAGTACTCCCCATGCTTCTCTAGTATGCTTCAGGCTAACAGCAATTCAAATGATCACTGGGTTTATCTGGGAGCTTGTGAAATAAATCAAGTGCTATTTGCATGCAGCAAGCTTACTAGATATGCTGGTAACAGCGGTCTCAGTGATGCTCTTAGCTGACAAGGAGGTATCTAAGAAATTTCTGTTTGATTTTTAGGTGTTCTTTAAGCTTATCTTGTAGATAGTAACACATTTTTGTTTGACATCTAAAAGAACAATGTCACTGATTTGCAGAGGGCATCAAAAATTCTACTGAATTTTTATTGTTTTTATTGATGGCCTACTTTTCCTGCCTCTGCCTGCTTAGTGACCCTTCCACATTAATTGAGTGGACCTGCAGCAGGGATTTATACCAAGCTCTCACGTAAAGCAAATGACAGGAAACAAAAGCTGTTCAAATTGCCTCTGATGGCGATGCACATAACCCCCTAAAATGTACAGGCTTATGTTGCCATGCAGTCAGGAAAGCAAAGGTGAATTCTGAATAAATTTAGTAGCCATAAAATGTAAAACCATCCCGGGATTAGTTGAAGACCTAGGCTCTCTGCCTTTAGCAGTAGCCCAGCTCTGAGATGATCAGAATTCTGGGCAGAAAAGCCCACATGCAGTGTGTACACATCCGTGGTGTCTCTTGAGGGTCAGAAAGAAAGTGGGAGAAGATGGGGGAAGTCTGGCTTGCTGCCAGATCACATTTTCATTTTGAACAAATGTGTGTAAAGAGTTTAGATGCAGTCCCTGAAGACACTGTTTATCTGTTCAGCTTCAAAGAAAACCGCCACAGGAGGACTGTGGTGAAATCTGCAATTATCCCTTTCAAAGAAGGAAAAANGACTGGCAGATAGGTGAGTATGGGCCTGAAAAGTCTTTTTATTGAAACATAGTAAGACATTTATAATTTCCATTTAGGGGGACTTTGATCTCTCCTTTGCTTTCTAACCATGATTGGTAGGCAGAGGAGCCATTTCACTTGAGAAGTTGATCTGTAGTCTCCCAGCTATAGGTCTTGACATATGTTTATGCAGGCTTGTTTGTAGACTAGCTCCCATCCATCAATTATGCTTTTATTTTCCTTTTATCATTCCCTTTGGTTGAAACAGTGTCTGTAAACACCGTATCACCCAAACACTGAAATGGTGGAAAACTATGCAGGCATATCCCTCTCGCTCTCTCCCTGTCTCCCCAGAAAAATAGCCCATTTCTGGTTATTCATCCTAAAGTCACCAATGTTTAAGCTAGTGGCTGGCAGGTACTAAATAATCAGAGGAACAAGAAAGACTTTTGGGGATACCAAGTCCCTCCTGCAGGCTGAAAAGTACTGTTGTGCTTTGTGTTGGTCACAAGCCTGTCTGAGGTTTTTCAAGTTCCGCAAAAGGTGATCTTCATAGCTCACACAATACCCAAGTGAAGCAGATTATACTCAGAAATGATTTTAACCTTTCTAGCTGTATCACCAGTGATGCTGACATGATGCCATTAACTTACTCTTCACATTTTAATACTGACTGTATATGCATACTTTGTATAGCTGTTCAATCTAATCTACATTAGCTTCCAGTCTTCCCCCGCCCCCCCCATCTTCTATCTTGATCTAGCAGGCAAACCAGTGAGGTTGCTCTTTAGATACAGAGTCTTTGGAAATTAGCATGACTGAAGAAAAGATTGTATTAAAAGGGAGGGGAGAATCATCGCACTTTTACAGTGAAATACTGCCAAGAAGAGAGCACAAATAGTACAGGAAACCTTGGGATTTGCTTATATTCCAACTGGCAGTAATACTGACTTTGGAGTAGGTTACTCACCTGAGCTGGCTAATAATGCTGAAGGTTTTGCACTGTGCACTTAACCTGGGCTGCACAAGCCAAGCAAGGATGCTAAGGATGTTCACACCAGCCAAGGTAACCATCAGCAAGGCTTCTGTTACTGGCAGCAAAAATAGCCAGTTTGAATTACTTGGCATGCACCCGCACAGAGTTTCTACAGGCAGACAGGGGCACAGCCAGTACTGACCTGTTTAAGGAAAACAGCACAATCCCCCAGCAGCTTACTGTAGATGGATGGACTACGTACAGTTCAGCCTGGGGAGGGTTTTTGTGCTCTTCATCCAGACTATCCAGAGCCAGAGTTAAAATCCATCTGTACCATCTGAGGAAGCAAAGTCTTTCCTTTTGGTTCAGACAAAAGCATGAACTTCAGCTTTCCAAGTTATGAGCCCTGTAACCTTTGGCTGTACAAATGTGTACTTAACATGCCTGTGTTAACATAAAATTCACTCAGGGCCTTAACCAAAGGCCACTGTAATCAATGTAAAAAATAAGAGCAAAGTAAGCAGGTCTTCATCTTCTAGGGATTTTTCAGTGGAAGTTGGGGTCCTTTTTATTTAAGGTCAACATGAAGTATGTTTTACTTAAATTGAACCAACTTCCCTAGCTAGGAAAAGAACAAAGTTGTCATCAAAATCAGCCACTTTTTGACTCACCAACCAAAATGATCAGTTCATCCACCTAGAGCCTTCTCAACTGGCTGAAGCTGCATTTTGGCTGAGGCTACAGATGGCCTTAAAAAGATGTCTAATCTTGTAGTCAAAAGTCTTAACCTGATATCTACCTTCTAGTGATACAGCCACATGAGACTCCTGATACACACTCAACACCCATGTGGGAAAGGTTTCCTTATGTATCAAGAAAATGCCTGGCATGACAGCCACTGATGCAGACTGAGGCCTCACCGCTGAGCTCTCACTCAGTGCCAGTGGATGCATTTCCTGGTATGGATCCAGAGAACAACATGAAAGGGAGCAGACATGTGTAAGTACAGCTCCTGCACCCTAGGGGACATGCTCCACCTGGCAGCCAGGGCTGGTGAGCTTGGGAGCAATCTCAGTCTGGCTTCACTGGGAATCCACATAGTGGTTTCCTGATTGCCTGCAGACCAGAGCTCCCCTGCACAGGAAACCAGAAGTTACGAGATATATGGCACACACCCATCTGACACCCAAAACACCTGCGGGCAGGATATGCCCAAGATGCATAGGATAGGATATGCCCTATCCATGATATGGAAAGGAAGTGAGGAGATCTTCGTGTCTCTCAGCCTTGACATACTGGTCCAAGCCCCAAAAGATAAGGAAATATAACTCTGTTTCTGATGCTTTACACTTTTCTTGTTCATTCTAAACTTTCATCATGAGTAAAGATCCATCTCTTTTCCCAGCTCATTCTAAAACTCTTCTCTTATGCTGCATAATTGGATAGAGTTTGGTGCTATGAGCTACAAACAGTTTTAATTACAAAGGAAAGAAAATGGTTACCTCCCCGTGATGCAATAGCTCCAAAGCCAGGATACTTTCTTGTGTTGCACTGGCAAGAATTGCTTTTATAAAACTATCCATGATTTTGCCTTCCAAAGATGTGCCCTGAACAGGTATGGACTAAAAAGCAAGTGAAAATGGCTCTGAAATTAGATGAGGCAAGCTTTGGGAAAAAGGTGTAGAGGATATATAACTGAGGAAGTATCCTTAACATTATCTCTCATAATTTAAACAAGATAAAAGTGCCTGTGATAGGTGTTTTGCTTCATACACTGGATACCCTCCACTATCACCCAGTACCATTATCCGAGTACCCAAGATACTGTCACTGAGTATCCATATCCTCTCAAGGGGATGGATTTATGAAAGCATGGTAAAATGGTTCTTATCTGAGAGCAGGATACTGGTTATGCACCTACTGATTGTAGTGGTTTCATGTTCGCCGAATTTTGTTAGTTAAATTCAGTGTAGTGGTCTAAATATTTTTCTACTATGGAATAGGATTAGAAGAAAGGCAAAACAGGCTTAACTTGAAGAT
>WBMY01002657.1:569860-608874 GCA_013397315.1 Donacobius atricapilla
TACCATAAATCAAAGGAGATTTACAGCCTAGAACTAAGGCAACTTGTCATCTCTTCCACTTAAAAAGTCACTCTTCCTTTGCTGACTTTGATATCTTCATATTGTCCCTTTGCATATCTCCAATTTGGCCTTTCCTCTCTCTTTGAGAAGGGTTAGAGTTTAAAAAGTCTCAGTCTGTGTTAGGAAAGAGTTAATATTTCCTGCCCCTGAGCCTGCGGGTGGCCACGGTGGTCTCTGCCAGGGCGGCAGCTGTGAAAGTCTCCAATCCACGTGTGGGAAAGGCTCAGAAATGGCAGACAGGATCTTCTCTCCCCCTCCACCCCTCAGTCTTATGGGGTGGGTTTGGCCCAGTCTGAGCTTGGTGCTGCTTTCTGGGGTCCCGTGGGACATCTCCCCCTGGCCCGGCCGGTAGCACGAGCAGGCCTTAGGATCGGCTGGATGATAACAGCTGTGATTTCCCCGTCCCTGCCAGCAGCCACCAGGCTCAGGGGCCCAGCTCAGCTCCAGCCAGGACCAGCACGATCCCGGCTGCCCCAGCCCAGCCCCGGGGGTGACAGGGCCTAAGCTGGGCCCTGCTGCTGGCCTCCTCGATATTACCTCATGGCAGACCCAGGGTGAAAGCAGGCAGCCTTTCCCAAAATCCCGCCTGTATTTAAGCCGTGTGTCCCAGAGGTGTACACTTGTATCTGATTGGCTATTCTGGCTGTCAGTTTTAAAGAAGATCACTAATCGGTTTTTGCCATTCATGCCAAACCAATACACTGATATACAGCATTATTCTGGAGGCTGTACTTTTTAGATTGACAGATTCAAGTTTTTCAGTCTTATCTGCCTGATACTTTGCTTATAGCCCCCCATCCACCCATCCTATTCTCCTTTTGTTGTAAAGTGGAGCAGAGGGGATCTAGAGAAACTGAAGCTGGAGGTGCCTAGTTCTGGTGTTGACAGCTCAAGATTTACTGCAGCTCTGGACCACCCATATTCCCCTAAACACAGCATATACACCCATAAACACAGATTGGATTTCCTTAAAGAGTAATCCTTTTTTGACCAGAACATCAGGAACTGGTACTTGTTAACGCAAGCTCTCCCGGCTTCCCAGACCATTACCAGTAAATCAGGCCCATTTCCCACTGCACAGAGCCCAGCCTTCTCCCTGCCTCTGATACTCTCATCTCCCTCCTCTACAGTAAAATTGAGATATTCCAATCCTCAGAATATACCCATGTTTTCATTGATGCACCCCCTCTCTCTGTTACCCCATCACGAACTAGAAGTGGAGCCACTTAGTAATCCAGTGTAAACTTTCATCGTTCCTGAGCTCAAGGAAAAAGGCAGCTGCCTTCTTCCACCCTCAAATACAAGCAATAATTATCCTCTGGAAATGCCCACTTTTTTTTTGCCTTGATAAGCATGGGCTATGTTCCATGTTTCTGGGTTTCTGAAGCTTGAGAAAGTAGACTGCATCCTGTGATATTACGATTTAAAGATTAAATGTAAGGGCATTGACTATTGCTAGTCTGTAAAAATATTCAAGAAACCTTCAGTTTGCTCTGAAGATACATTTTCACACCTGAAAGCTCAATGTTATTTTGCTCTTTTATATCCAATTATGCATAAATCAATGTCATTTGTGCCACAGCACGTAACTTTTCCCTAGTAGATTAACATAGGTTTCTTTTAATAATTGAAAAATATTTAATTTAATGAGTGCTTCATTAGCAGTGATAACTTCCTTTATCCATTCTGTAAGTCATCCTAACAAGCTCTTTTGTTATAGGGCTATCTTTTTTTTCAGTAAGATTTATATGAATTGTGATTTCTGCCCCATCTGCCTCTGAAAGCAATCCACAGACAGATATTTATATTTGGAAACTAGCTTGAGCTGTCTAGTGAATATTTCATGGCACCCACAAGACCACAGCTTCTGAAAGTCATTGGCATTGGTAGACACTGAGTGTATGATTTTTTTTTTTTTGGTGAGAGACAGATGAGTAAATGGTGATTGAGAAAGCTCAGAGAAATTTAAAAACAAAACTTGGAAGAAAAATAGTTAGCTTCTAGAAGGATCAATCTGGGACAGTATTAATGAATATATTAACTTTGCAGAATCTTTTATATCATATATTCCAGTTTGGAATATTGGGGGTTCTCCAATATTTTTGAAATATTTTTTTTTCTAAGAATGTCATTCTTCAGAAAAATGGGCATATGCTACAGCTGAGGATGTGTCTTTCAAGAAATACTTGCAGAACAGGACATGCTGACAAAGCATGAAAACCACAGCTGGACATCAACCGGTTAAAAATATCACTCTTTCCTACACCTCCAGCAATGAAGTACGATCTAAATAGACCTTGCTCAGACACATGATACTAATAATACTCTTCTAGCAACATTCAAATAAATTAATACAGAGCAAGAAACTCATTGAGCCTCTTCCAGCGGATGCCCATGTTCCACTAGAATCACCTTGCCACGTAATATCCACATTAAGTGTGATGGATGTTTGTCTTTACAGCAACGAAAAATACATATTTTTAAATAGTCTTTTGTTAGCCCTTGCAGCCATGCAGATAGGAGCGTACAAAATACTGGATGGTTCTACAAAGGTCAGGAGCTCCTTTTTTTGGTTTTATCTTGTAGTTGAAGAACTAGGAGGAAATAAAAAAGGTAATAACTATCAGACTGATAAAAGGGAAAATTCCTATATTTGCTGACCTCTGCAAAACTGAGGAAAAGAAAAAAGGCTACAGAAAGGATTTAGTCATGTCTAACAATAATAAAAACACCCATTTATAATGAAAAATATTTATTATAGAAAGAATAAAAAATAATGTCATGTTACTCATGGGATGATTTTCTAAAGAAAATCCTTTTTCTTGCATTAGGCCCTAAGCAACTTCCAGCTTGCCTGGGTTACAAACTTCCCTCAAAGCCAATAGACTGAGTATTCATTTATAAATGTTGTAACTTTCAGTGAACACTCTGATGCTAGCTGCTATTGAGCACCCTGGAAGTATACTCATTGCATTGCTTTGGAACAAATACAAAAATATTTGGAGTGGAATCTTTTCCATGGTCTATAGACCTTTATGTCTGAGGCAGATCTGTAATCATCCTTGACAAAATGCTCGCTGAAAAAAAAAGTGTCTGATATGCTGCATGTTTATTGAACACATTTGCACATGACCAGGCTCTCATTCGGGATTCTGCAGTAGATGGGATATTGTTGGTGTTAATGGTTATTAACAAATAAGCCAACATGCAAGAAGCATTTTCTTCAGCTCTTTGGATCCAGAATCACAATTCCTACTACTGTCAGAAATGGTGGAAAAGGGCCTAAATGGGCTAACAGGATTTTCAGCTCCATATCCTTTCAGTTTTTTACAGCTGGTGAAGATAGCCTAAAAGAACAGTCTGTAGGAGGTTTATTTTGTCACTGACTGTGTTGTGTCTATTTCTTCCAAAAATTGGAAAACTTCAGTTTGCAGCATCTTTCTCTAGAAGTAACTTAATGCCAGAGTTTAAACAACATGGAAACATTTTACTGGGATCCTTATTCGTATTCTTATCTATGACTCTCGGCTTGTAGTTCCTAGCTACATGGATACTTGCATTTTTCATGCATTACTCAGACTTCATACCTTATGAATATGAACAAGAAATTGGCAAAACCTCACATCTCCTAAGACAAAATCCAAGTGTTCCCTTAAAGAAAAAACTCTGCATTCCAACTTTTAAGTCTAAAATTTCTTTGTGTACTTCCAACAGACTATTTATTTTACTGTCATACGGATAACAAGTGAAGCAGAAAAGATCCCCCAGCTAGGAAATGATGACAAAATTTTGAAGGTATTAAAGTATGCCGAAACACACATTATTGTGTTGAAAAACTAGTCTATGCCTTCAATCCCAGAGCAGTACGGACGTGCATGGGCTCATACTACACACACGGATATATAACTTTTGTGCCACAATGAATGCTTTGTGTTCTTGGAAAAGCAGCACCCATGTTGTTAATCATATCCAGACACCTCCAGTCCCCTCCAGCACCTATGGGCTCTGTGATGTCCAAACTAGGGACCTTGTATGTGCACAGAGAGAATTCTACACCACAGATCAGGGTCTGAGACCTGCACAAGATTGAGCAGGAAACCTTTTAAGACAACAAGGGAAAGCAAAGGTGCATCTTAAATCTCGGTGCTTCCTAAGATTTATGTGTGATTTCATTCATGATTTACAGCTCTTAACTCTCGGTCATGAAGATCATAATTATTCTCTCTTGTATTCAAGGAGGATAGACAGGATGGCCTGTAGTGAAGGACTTATCATGCTGGGAGCTTAAAGAGCAGTTCCCACATTGCAGACCGGCAGAGGGGTTAAACAGAGGAACATCTCACACGTATATCTACCAGGGCACAGCTTTAGGGTAGGTGACAAACTCTGCAGCGCTGTTAAAAGAGGTGTACTTGCACCTGTGGCCAGAAGCAAAACGCCAGTGCCACGTTAATGTCAGGTAATTCTGGGGCTTTGTTGTAGAGAAAGCCTCTCAGCTGATCCCACCCTTCACACAAGTGGTTCTGCCAGAAAGACCTTTGACATGCAAGAAGCCTGTAAAGCTGTCAACTGAGAGAAATACCCTACTGCCTTACTGAAAATTCAAGGGTCTAGCTGTTGCTAATGGTTATCAGAGGTTAGGTAACAGAGAGCTACAAGGGCAAAGGCGGAAAAGGTCCCTTAGAAACAGAGACTGACAGTGCTGAGCATGGAATCTGCTGCACAGTGTGTTGACCCCCATGCACAGACCCGTGCAGGAACGCAATCACAGCTGTGCACTCTCCATTTCTGGGCTTCTCAGGTAGGCCAGGCAAAGTGTACAAATCAAGCTGTAGGCAGAAGATGTCTATTAAAATCTTCCACATGGAAGAATCATAATTGCCTTTTACACAGATGAGCAGGGGCTTGGAGAGACAGGTGCTCTCTCGCAAGGCTTTCAGTTTAACAAAGGATATGTCTGGAGGATAGTGAGTGAATGATAAAAACTGAGAAGGGAGAAACATGCACTTCTTGGCTGGGAAGTTATCAAACCTGTAGAGCCTAGGGGCTCTCTTCAGATGCATGAGCAGCTCCTGCTGAAGACAAGGGAAATGGTGTGTCAGTGTCTGTGAATAGCAGTTGATCCTGGCCCCGGGTACTTTAGAAAGAGGTGTTTTCTTGCCTGTGTCTAAAGAGAAGGTACTTCGTTCCTCTTTCAAAAGCAAAAAGTAAACATCATCAAGCATGTTATTACAGACAGCCTTGATGTGGTCTCCCCACCCTCTAGCTTTCCTCTCCCTATGTCCTGGCTATTTAAAGAGAAAGTTAGATTAGCACACAACTTTAAAGTAACCTTATATGGCAATTTTGCAACAACAGTAAAAAGTGATCACTTTCTCTGTCAGGCAGCCAAACAACACTTCTGCAGTACTTTTTGCGCTGCCTTCCAATGTTACAAACATTTGGTCAAAAAGCATGTTTCTGTTACAGTCCCCTTCTCAGCTATGATGTCTGCGTTTTACAACACTTCTTTTGAGTGGAAAACACAGACCAAATCCATCCCTGATTAAAAAAGGAACAATGAGAAAAATCCCAGGGAAGGAATTCAAGCCAATTTTTGCAGCATGCCAAGGCTAATTCAGGTCCTGCAGATTTGAAGTAGGCAACGTGTGCTCTACATGCTTAGTACAGAAGCAAAGCGAGTGAGAATAAACTGGCTAGGCTCAAAATGCTCTCAAAGGTTCCACTGACACCTTCATGTACTTGGGCATGGAAATGTGGCCTTCCTCCATTGCCTTGGCTCTGGCAGGTTGCCATGATGGGAGAAGGAGGCAGTGACACCTCTGTGCGGTAGGGAAGGAGCCCAGCACAAACCAAAGCACTACGCAGGATGCCAGTCCATTGAGGGACCCTTACATAAGGGCAAAAGTAGTTTTTTTTAACTCGCATGATTCTTGCCTTCATGAAAAGGACACCTTAGTCACAAAACCTTCCTGCCAAGGAGTTGCAGGTGTTCCCTCTTTGCACGCACCAGAGAAATGAGAGACAGCGGAACTATAGCCCAGACCTTGGTGTGCAGCCCTAAACAACCAGCTTCTATTCATGGACTTCACTTTTGTCCTGAAGAAAGGTTACACATCAATTACTGTATACAGTGCACTTCATTGAGAGGTTACTGAACACTGTCAATGAGGCTATAATAGAAGTCCGCACCACAACAGGAAAATCCAGCAGTTTGACTTAGCTGATGGATGCATCATCCGTTCCCAATATCCTGACTGCAATTAGAAATGAAAATGTCTCTTCCTTTAACTGCTTTGGACATCTCATCTGTTCTTCTGGGTGAATGAACCATTAAACGTCACTCTGTAGATGTATCATTTTGGGGAGGGTGAGTAATAGGCTAAATTGTTCCTATCTGAGTGAGACACACAAATCTGAACACAGGCACATCACTAAACGGCTCAGCAGTCATAAAGACCCAGCGGCTGTAATGCTTCATGACATTGCAGGGTGCAACTCTTCCGAAATCTCTGACGGTGTTAACTGTCCAGGGATGGAGCACACATTGGTATGGGATTGTTGGCAGGAGGATTGAAAGTGGCCCTGATTTTCTGAACTTAAGTGTTGGTTAAGGGAGGTTGCTTTACTGAGTTTCACAATAAGCCCTCCTGGACTCTTATATCTTCAAATCCTTGTAAACTGCAGATGGTTTGGGGAATTTTTCTGGCAGGGGGTCCTGTCAGGACAGGACGAAAAAATGAATTAAGGGAACAAAGGCCTCCTGTCTGACTGCTCGGCACAAGGTGGCTGGAGTGGAAAGAACTACAATATTTTTCTCCTTAAACAAGTGATGCAAATGTGAGGAGGGTACATTAGGATTCCTGGGGCATTTTTAATGATATCAGAAGAAATTGTTTAGCCTCAAGAGGTTAACATTTAATAACTAGGTTAGAACCTGCTGTTATCAGACTTGTCAGTCAGTCTTCTACCACTGAAGAAATATTAAACATCTGTAGAGGCCACAAACTGGGGGGAAAAAAACTCATGCCTCAAACATTCGGTAAAAAAAAGTATAGGGAAAACATTTTCAGAAGTAACCAGGATCATTTAAAACTGAAGGGTTTAGAAATGAAGGTTGATGCCTAAAAATAAATGTGTAGTGAATTAAAAATATCTACTGGAACTTTTGTAGGTGATGCGAGGTATGGGCTTAGAAAACTCTTTTTCAGACTAGTCTGAAGTTATTTACACATCTTGAAGATTTTTTTGCCTTAAGCAGCTAGCTCCTTTTTCTCATCTAAATTTGCTCAAGTCCCTGGGTATCTAAGGGAGGCTTAGTCTTCTATATAAGTAAGGGGCCTTAAAAATTTTGCAGCAATTACTTTTGCTCTGACATGGTTTGAGAGTAAATGGAAATTCACTGTTCACTGACATTAAACTAACAGAAAGGAAAGCGGCAGCATGCAGGAAAATGGTGTGATAGGAGTCTTTACAGGATGGTGTTTACAGGAGTCTTCAGTGTACATGCAGAAGAGTCACTGGTAGATTAAGGGTTAAAACAGAAACTGATGTATAAAAATCACAGAACTGGATGAGGAAGCACTTGAAAAACAGACACAAAAGTAGAGCTTGCACCACATCTCAGACCAAATTAAAGCCGACCCGTGGAACATCTGGTCCGGAGATGGTGTGCTGGCAGTTGAGTGGCAGCATGTCTCACAGCCTGCCAGGCAGTCAGGAGCAGAGATGTCTCAGGCTGGCTTGGAGGCTCTCCTGCTCAGCCTGGCTGGTGGGGGGATTCCTGCTCTGCTTGCAGCCTGCAGTGGGGCCGTGATCTCAGACAAGGCTGCCCACGAACAGGAGGCAGGAGAGGCTGTGACAAAGACTGCAGGGAGGTAGGGAGACAGGTGTGCAGCAGCAGAGCACACAAATGTGTATGATGGGGACATGGTGGCAGCAGAGAAAGAGGTGGGTAACACAGGAAACACGGGGGATGGTGCAGATGGGTAAAGGGGCAGAAAATGAGGTCCAAAGCTGGTATGCAAAAGTCTCACCTGCCACTGAGCTGTGCAGCCTTGAAGTAAACCAGTGCATTATGGTAAACTGCTTCCACACCTCCAGGCTAAAAGAAGATGATGTGTCCACCCTTCACACAATGCTCAGCCCAAGCTGCGCCACGTCCCAAGAGAGGGCAGCAGCTGTTTGGACAAAATGGTCAACAGAATGGATCAATGAACAAGACCACAGCCAGGGGCCGTGGCAAGGTTAACGGGGTGGTGAACTGCTCAATGTGTTTGCCAGGAAGGATTAGATCCCCTCAAAGGTGGAGTCACAGTCAGCCATGCAAACCTGATTCTTCAGTGCTGAAGGCAGCACTAACTTTACCTCTGAGACCTCTGAGACAGCTACAGTCCAGGCATCCTGCTCCACCCTCCTAAAGCCCATGGAGCTGAGACAGCCAGCTACCCTGTCTGAAACTCACCGGACCAACCGGAAGCAAATTGCCACATTTATTCTTTTTCTCTGTTTCAGAGATCTGACTGTCCTGAATGTCAGTTTCAAAATCCTCAGTGGCTCATGAGAAATGGAGCTTGCCTCTGAGTGCCTCATGATGCAGAAAGAGGACAAGCTTACTTTAAACCATTGGAAAAAAAGGGGAAATAAACAGCAGCATAAGTACAGACTACATGAACTAATTTGTAAAGTCACTTTATCCAATGTCCCAGCTTTATGCTGGACTTCTTCCATGTGGTCTTGCATTATCTCCCTTTCTTCTCACCTTGTAAATGTTCCAGTCCTGCACAGATCTCCACATGTGTTTGTGAAACGTGCAGCAGTTGCTTTGGTCTGTCAGTGTGATTTAAGTTGTAGTCTTCTCATGTTGGGGCTCTGTTGCTAACACTCCCATGTTTAACTTCCTCACACAGCAGAGTTTAGCACATATGCAAGAGTTGGCAAGACTGGCTATTTGCTTGAGACACATTATATGAGAGCTATAAATATTTGAAATGTAGCCAAGGACAAGTTTTGAAACTACAAAAGTAACATTGGGGGTGAAATGACAACTTTCATTGTCAAAAGGGCAGCGCCTTATTACAATTTATTGGATTTTTTATTTCCTCCTAGAAATTAGTGAAATATTGGAAGCAAAATATTGCAGAAGGTTTCTACATTTTGCTGGAAACAATCATTGTCTTTGTTTCAGACACTGAAAGAACCAAGATATACCAGAACACTCAGAGAGTCTTAGCTGTGCATGAGCATAATCTGGAAGTATTATGCTTGTGGCTTAAAAGATCATTATTTTTAAATGCTTCTGTTTCAGCCAGTGTATAAAAATATCAGGAAAATCAGAATGATCCTGGAAAATCAGCTTTGTGATGCCTTCTCCATTAAAATTACTTATTCATAATCATGCCGGAATTGATTCAATACTGAACATGCTCCAAGTCATACAACATCTCTGCTTGTCTATATGTAACAAATCACATCTTCTGAAAAAAAAAAAAATAGGCATAAAGGAACTCACAGAAGAGATTGTAGGAAGGAATGATTCACAGAAAACAATATATGCAAATGACAGGAGAAGGGCAAACAATGCATCTAACACTATAGAAAGGGAAGGAAGGAAAATTATTGAAAGAAAGAAGCCCACAGCCTAGCCATTAATGCATGAAAGAAAACAAGATGAGCCAACAGCCAGTGAGTACTTGTTAGAAAGAAACCATACCAAATAACTCATTCATTTCAGGAAGATGATAGCATGTTTTTCCTTTGTGGTTAGGGAAAATATACACATCATGTAATTTAATTTTAACCCATTTTTGGTGGGGTAACTCAAGAAGACCACATGAACAAGGTAGGGCAGTACAGAATGGAGGAACGTATCAAGGGGAGTAATAAAGATGGTAGGAAAGCTGTATTTGGAGAGAAAATGTGAGTGTTTTTTTGACAAGTTATGTTGCAATTCTGGAGTTTTAAAAGTGTTTGTCTGTGATGCAGTGATACTTAATATTTTCATCAATGACTACTAGGATGAAAAAAAGAGGATGATTATTAAAATCTGATGATGATGACCAAACTAAGTGGACCTGCAAATGTGTCAGAAGACAGGAAAAATCTGAAATGCCCTAGAAAGGGGATAGAAATGAAGGTATGAAAAGAGACTGTAAGTCAGTAGGGACAACTAGAAATTACATGGGCAGAAATCATCACCATGAATAAACTCAGGCTCAAAAATAACCCTAAAGGTAGTATTTCTACAGAACAGATATGGAAATCTAAATGCTCAACAAAAGTCAGTATTTTCATGCTATTTTGGAAAATATTGTATCAGAGGGTATAAATAGGAATGAGTGAAATAGACTTCGACCTCTATTCAGAATTCCATAAAGCTTCAGCTGAATATTAGAACAACTGTCTAGTTTTGGGCAGAATACCTCAAGAACTGTAGGGATCAATAAAAGGGAATGCAGTGGAGTTCATGAAAAAAAAAAATATAGAAAAGCACAATCTCTGGCAGCAGATTGAATGAGTTCTTATTGTAGCAGAGAGCAAAGGCATGGCTGACTCTTTAAAGCCCCAAGCAAGGCAGACAGGCAGCGACAGGCTTACATTATGACCAGAAATATTTGGGTTAGCTGTAATTTAGAAAAGTTTTAAAATTGAGAGTACTGAAATGACAGAATAGATTTCCTGGAGATGAGTTTTGTTGGAGGTCTTTAGGGACACGTTAAAAAATATGTGTGATGAAGGAAAAAAAATACCACTGGTCTTTCATTCAGGAGAAGAAGTGGAATTCTTAAGGGGACATAGAGGCAATGATATTAATTTATCCTCTAAAGAGTTTTTATAAGCCTTATATAAATAATTGAGTTTGAAATTGTTACCAGTGTTTTACTCCTAGAAGAATGCTCAAAATATCCATTCAGGAACTGGATCCTCATTTTAACTGTCACTGTGAAGTGAAATATTCCCTTGTGTATCAAAAACTCCAGACAAAGTCTTAGAGTCTGGATGAGCTTGCAAGATCAGGTCGCAACTGACTCTGCTAATACTTACCAGAAACTTCTGCCTTTGTAAGGGCTTTTGTTGGAAATGCATATAAACAGATCTGTTACCTTGCTCAGTCCAAAATTATGACCTTGGCTGAAGTGATGTTTGCTTGAATCCATTACTGGAAAAGTACATTACAAGAAAAAATGCATGCAGCAATGTCTTGAAAGCAGAGAAGGAGCCAATATCAGAATCACTTCCCTATTCTGGAAATTCTACCCCAAAAATGAGGGCTTTCAATCATGCAGCTAAAGTACTGAACCCAAGAAAGACTGAAACGAGATCAGCAGAGTTGTTTCAGGAAGAGCTTATTAGAGAACAAATTCTGTACCAGACTTGATAGATTATGATTTAGTGACATGCCCTCTATACTTTACTATGGCCAGAAGTGCCAGTCCTGAAGGATGAACCCACACCAAGCCCACTCAGCATTTCAATGGTGTGGGCCCAGAAGCTGAGATAACCTCAAAAAATCAAACTGGCAGAGGAGAGCTTGGATGGGAAGAGGTGGATCTGACTGCAGGCACTCCCCAGAGACTTGGTATAACTCCTTCTGGTCAAGGCACTGCTATGACAGATAACTGGCATGCAGATAGGGCATTTATGTGTAGGAGATGTGAAGCCATCTGCTGAATAATGTATGAAATCATTGTAACTACTGGCTGAGTGGCACGTGTGACTAAAGGCAAAAAATCTGAAAAAGCAAAAGAAAAGGATAATTGCAACAGCAGAAATTATGAAGTGAGGTGCTGAGTCACTGAAATTAGGAAGAGAAAATATTATTAAATCTCTGTTCCTGATAATGTAGGGCTTTTCCCTTATGATACAGACCATAGTGTATTACCAAAGCTTGTTTAAAATAAATCAGTGGCCTCTCATGGGATGCAATTCTACTAACTATTTGTATGTCTTTTTTTTTCCTGATACTTCTACCCAAGATTTTACATCTTACTATCTTAGCCCTTGGATGACCTGCATACAAATTCCTTTCCATAAATGAACCTTGCACCTTTTAAAAACCCCGTACATTGTTGTCACACTGCCCTCCCATTTCATTCTGGGTTCCTCAAAGCTTCAATATAACGTTCATTTTTATTTCTGGCAATTTCCTTCCATAAATCAGCCCCTCCAGTGCCTTAAACGCATCTGTTACTTTTCTCTGAACGTCTTCCAACCTATCAATATCTTTCTGGAATAGAAGAACCTAGGATTATATCCAGTGTTTTAGGAGAACCGTTACTTCAGAAGGACTTGGCGTTTTTAAGTCCTGTAAGTTATTGCAAAAAATTAAAAAAGCAACATTGCAGTAACCCTGAGTCATAAGATGTTGGTGGTCTGTTCTGTAGGGTGTGCATAACAACACTGTGTGCCTCACATGGGACATAGCGTGGGAAAAAAACCCTGATGCTCAAAGCAAGCTGGACCTGCGTCATGGTCCTCTGCAACCTTTTTGACCTGTGGAAATGATAAACACCTCACTGATATTTTCTAGTCCAATTTTTAAATCAGATATGGTGGTGAGATTCACTCTGTGCTGATAATCTGACTGATACCTAAATTTCATTTTGAAACCTGTTTTGAAGAGGGAGATGTCCTGAGAATGGCTTTACACTGACAGTATATTTACCCTTAAAAGTTACAAAAGTCAGTCACCTCTGTGCAAGCAGACCACAGACTATAATAAAGCTGATTTTTTAGTTCAGTTTTATGGTTCTTTTCTTAGGGAAAAGCATGTATCCTGCAGGGTATGGTTTACATCAGGCACCAGGAAGGAGCAGGAAAGGATGCTGCGGTGGGAAGACTATAACACAAGCATCGTTCCAGGCCCCTTCTTTTCTATATCACCTTGAACTCATCCTGACCTGGCTCTGGGATGTGTGTTTGGCAGAGCATTTCTGTCTATATGCTTTCTTTGATTAGTCAGTCTCATCTGCTAGTGATTCTGGCTGAGGTTCTCATTAAACATAGGCAGATATAGAGCACCAGCAAACAGCACTTCTACCTTTGGGTGTACAGGCCATGCCAAGACTTCAGCTAACACTCTTCCCTTCTTTCTCAGCCTGACCAAGGATGAAGCAGTGCCCTACTTTGCAGCCAACTCTAAAAGCAAGTGGCTGATTCTCCAGGAACATTGCCAGGGTGGTTATCTCCATGTAAGGTTTTACTTTCAAGGAAGCTGTGATCAGGATACTTTTACACAGCTCCTTTGCATGTTTCAGTTCCTTCCTGACAGTCAAATTTTGAATTCCTGGAAAGAGGGAACTCCACATGCCACCATATGAACATACACCATCAAATGGTAATTTAAAATGTGCCTATTCCTTTCTCTTCCTGTTCTTAGCATCCTGCTTGTGATTTTTCCCTTTCTTCCTAGGAACAAGAATAAGGGTAAGACACAAGCCTGATAATTCTTATGTGATAAATAGCCCAGTCAAAACCAATGGCAATGCCTGAGGTTCTGGAGAACTCTTGTGTGGAACTGTAAGCGCAGACCTTCTCCTGCCTAAGAATCTGTAAAGCAGATTTAGTTGCTTTAAAAAGACAGCTGGACTCATATCACCTGCTGTGCTTGCATTCTTCCCATCACTGTTGATATAACTTAGATTGGAATCTGAGTCTGTAATAAAACATTTGAGTGTTTTATTTTGCATTTTATTTTGTTGTGTTTTTTCAATGCACATCAAAGTAATTCATAATTCCCAGAATTTTCTACGCTGAACTGTTTGGTTAAGCAAAGACTTTAGTTATGGTGTGAATTATTTATTTATACTGTCTTCTTTTAAGTTGGGGCCAACATTAATTTGGCTGGGTCACTGGCATTGTGGATTTAATTGCCATGTAAATATCTATGTAGTCTATGTCTTTAATTAGTGTGCTAAATTCTACACAATTTATGAATAAAATATACTCATTTTGACATTTTAAAACAGTTATTTTATTAATGAAGAATTTATCAGTGTTATGCCCATTCCCTTGCCTTTTGTTAATTATATGCCTCTCTTGCATTTTCTGATATGTAAATTCTGTTTGGTATAAATATTTGTCCTCATTAAGTTGAATACATTGTCAATGTTGACTCTCTTTTTTCTTCCCAACAGATAACTTAAATGAGACTTTATTTTTTTTTTTTTTTTGTCTTGTTACTCCTACTGATTTGTAAGAATCACGTACCTCTGTTCCTTAAAGTCCTGTTCACCCAAGGAATGGCCTAGCTTTCTCTTCGTGGAATGCATGCCATGTTGAAAAGGAGGATATTGGATAGGATTTAGTTAGCTATGTTTTTTCCAAGAGGGAATAAAGAGAGAAGTTTTACTAAGATACATTGTCCCTTCTGTGAACTTCTGCTGCAAGTTTGGTAATTTACACATGATGTGTACTGAAAGGCCTAAAGTATGCAGATATGGAACAAGGGGCATGAATAGGAGAAGGTTGTGGTGCCAGAGTGCTTCTTGAGCAATGGCAAAGCCATAAACTATACAGGAATAGCTATGTCCTTCTGAAAAGCAAGTGCTTTTTTAACCTCACATTCCTGGCTAGGGTAATTCTGACTCCCTTTCCCTCTTAAAGAATAGGAAAGCAAACGGCAAAATAAAATTGACATACAGCCACAAGTCTCTTCTGTCACACAGTTTGCTTATTTTTACTTGCACGTGAACTGATATTGTGCCAAGACCACCAAGGAGGTACAAGGGATGTACTTCTGGAGGAAGGAGAAAGTAGGGACAACAGGTGTGAAATGTTCAGAGAAGGCAACAGCAAGTCTGCCTCTGCAAAATTGGAGGGGTGGGAACGGCAGCTACAAATAGTTGTTTTAAGAACCAGCTTCATTTTGAAAACACAAAGTCCCCTGTTTTTATCAGGCATCTACACAGGTGTTTGACGTGAAAGCTGATAAGGGAGGCCAGGCTGAATGCTGAAGATAAAGTTTGCCGATGACAAGGAGGCAAAATATTGACCCCTAGCATGATTTGGGATAAGAGTTCAAGAAATGAGACAGGGGATCATAGAATAAAATCATAGAATCATTAAGGTTTGAAAAGACCTCCAGGATCATCGAGTTCAGCCTTTGACTGAATGTCATATTTTAACAAAACTGTCACTTTTTGCTCTTTTCCACTCATTTCCTGAATGCCTCCACGAATGGTGACTCCATCACTTCTCTAGGTAGTCTGTTTCAGCGCTTGACACCCCTTCCAGTGAAGAAAGTCTTGCTGAAGGAAAGAGGAAACAAAGTACTTTTGAAAGCAAATTTAAAAGAAATAATAACTATGTAATGATTGACTCAATTAATGTAGCAAAACGATGAAAAAGAACCATGCACTTGCATAATTTTTACAGCCAACAGAAAACCCTGAAATTGTGTAACTTTTATAATGCTAGGAGTCACTGACGGGTGAGCACTTATAAACAAATGTTGCTTAAGTTCCGAATACCACCTTGCAAAGGAGTCAGGCTCTCGTTGCATCAGGGGTAGAAAAGCTGGTATGTGCATCAGCTCAATGCTGAACAAGCAACACCTTAGAGCAGAATATTTTTTTTCTATGAGCCAGTCACCTATAAAAGCCACATTAATAGTGACAATGAAAAGCAGATGTTCTGAGTTTATTACACTGCTTTGAATGGACTCTATCAAATATTAAGCCAAATTCAGCTGAGGTTACATGAACTTGTACCTCTTGGCCTCGTATAGCTGTTCAGAAGGATTTGGTACTTCTACCACTCCTTGTCAGTACATGTAAGTTTTCTGTTGAATTATGCCTTTCCTGTTACAGCTTCTAACCTATGCTAGGTCACAGAAAAATGTCAGGAGAAGACAAATCAAAAGAAGCAGTCACAGCTGAGGGTCAAAACACAACAGTCACACTGCTAAGGACGCAAACAAGTCTGTGGATGCAAAACTTGACATGATTCCAAGGACACATATGAGAAAAGCCACTGGAGATTAGATCTACTGGGAGTTACAGGCAAACAACATCAGAGTCAGGAAATCCCCTAAGGTAAATATATTTGGAGGCCTGTACAATGCTCAGGGAGTGTTATGCTCACTTGTCTAGAAGCAGGGAAAGGAGGAAGGAGTGGCCTGAGCCTGACTCAGAGAGGCTCTTCTCAGGACAGAAGGGGTGTGCAGGGCAGGAAGTGCAGGACTCACCAAGCCACCAGCCCACCAGCTGTCTGTGTGCTTCATAGCTGGTGCACCACAGCACTGGCAGCAGCTCTGTCACTTGGGTCGGGCAAGATAATGCACCCAGACAATGGTGGCATCTCCCTGGAGGAGGGCGAGTCTCCTCCTGATGAAATGGTGTGGTGAAATGGAAACATACTTGGCTGAAAGAGATGTATCACTTCTTGGAATGAGCTGTCAGCCCTAAGACACCTCTGCCTGTGAGCAGTGTGTATGCCAGTGCGGTTCCAGTGGGAATGGCCCCAGGGCTGGACTGAGATATATCCCGTAATATGGACTGGGCCTCCGGCGTGAGATCCCTGCCTATCCACAGCAGCAGCTCGGCTCAGCAGGCTGGGTGTGCATCCATTTCAGAGATGAGGAGCTCTTAATTCTCAGTTGCCCTGAAAGTCTGGAGACTGTGTATCCATGGATATGTGTGTGTATGCATTCTCTTCATGCTTCACTGACACAGAAGCCATTTTGACCTGAGGAGCTGCATCTAAATATCACACCTTGGATCACCCTTTTAATCTGAAATTTAACATCCTCACGGACTCTGTATTATTTTCAAGGTTATGTAAAAATATTTTTCAGTTCCTACATAGTTTTTCTCCCACAGATATGCTGTAAGTAAGTAAAAATGGTCAGGTTTGCTTATCTACTGAGGTGAGATTATATGTCAAAAGACAGATGGAGAATCTGGGCCTGTACATGGATGTAGATCCTGACTGCTGTAAGTCATCTAGAAATATGAATAACCTCTTCTGACTACTGAAGTCTTTAGCACGTGGATTACTTTCCATAGCAGACAAATTTCACATCATCAGTGCTTATTTCAGTTACAGTAAAAATGATGATTTGAACATAGATTTAAAAGCAATCCAAGAATAATCCACTGAGCTCCTTGCTGAGCCCTCTCCACCTGCTTACACTGTTTGAATTTTGTCATTTTTGGACTGTGACTATGTTCACGTTTTCCTTTCTACTTTCATTGTATATTTTTCTATTATGCTGCCAATTTAGCATGTTTTGAGGTGCTTGCAGGCTTCCTCTGAAATTATTTGATCACATACATTTGTGGAGTGCTTTAAAGTCATCTGCTACTTACTTTTCCAATGTGCATTTTAGACAACACCATGATTTGTTTGAACATTAATTTCTTTTGTGGATGGAAGCCAGCATACTGTTTTCACATCACAGATCTGCACTCAATTGTGTAACATTTGGATCTGGAACATTCAGGTTTAAATATGTTTTCTAAATGTCTTCAGAAAGCTTAACATAAGCTCTGCTGCAGCATTCACACTTTTCAGGTAACTGATCTCAATGCTCTGAACAGCAGGACTTTGAAGACTTCAGCCAGGAGGTGACATGACTAGTTAATCTTGCTTCTTTTCTATGTTTCTTTTCATCTACTCTATTTTATTACATTTGAAAATTAAAACAAATTCTGCCAAGAGCAAATCTGTTTGCACATTGCCCTTTGTTTGTACTGACATTTATATATTTGCATATGATTGCCATTCCTTCTTATGCTGAAATCAACTCTGCTTTATTGTGACACTAGAGTTTAAGTAAGGGATATCCTACCGCGACTTCAGCACAATAAAGACTGATTCAAGTGTCAGTGATTTCAGCTGTGTTTTGCATTGCAGTTACACATGCTCTACTCAATTCAAGCAAAACAATCCCAAGAAACAGAGATGACAGGATAAAGGTCAATAGTCAAAGATGTGAGCTCTTTAGTGAAGCTAACTGCCATAGAAAAAAAATTACTGATTATATTTGTGTGCTTCTCTTTCATTTACTTATTTTTTAAATGCAGTTAATGATATCCTGGCACAAAGAAATTTCTTGAAAACGTTGCATACTGTTTCCCAAATATTCCTGCCATTTGTCATGAGACTTGATTAATGAGGACAGAGATGAACAGGTATACAGAGAAGGATGCTTTAGGAAATTATAAGAACCCACATTATAGGAAGTCCATTAGTTTTCACTTCCTAAATAATTAAACAGTACACTCATTCACCTAACCTCAAGAAGTGAAAATGGATCTTTTGCAAAGGGTATCCTCTTTTACAGGAGAAAATATGTTTCTCTACACAAAAAGCAGAATACAGTTTGAAATGTGCAGCAGAAAATCTAAAGACCCTGTAGAAATCAATCAAATATCATTTAAAATGCACATTAAAAACTAGAATTTTTCATTACACTGGCAGTCAATATTTATGAAAGTCAACATAAAGTTGTTATCTATAGTTATTTATGGATTGACATCACTCATCAGAGTTTGTCAGACACTTTTCAATTCAATTTCAATGTTTTCTTTAAAGAAAAAATGTCACTTGAAAGTAAAATGTATGCAGAAATAGCTCAATTTCACTGAGCTGATGAGGGGTTAGAAAGCCAATTATCTCAGGGCTCTGCCAAATCACACCAAGCAACATTGCAAAGAACTTTTTTTTTGTTCCAGGATATTTTACTTCATTTAAAAAAAAAAAAAAAAAAGAAATGAAAGAGAAGTACAGAGATATAATAAGTAATTTTTCCTTTTGCAGTAAATTTCTCTAAACAGCTCATGTCTTTGACCATTGACCTTTATCCTGTCATCTCTGTTTCTTGGGATTGTTTTGCTTTAATGGAATAAAGCAAGTGTAACTTTGTAAAACAGAACACAGCTGAAATCAGTGACACTCAATCAGTCTTTACTCAGCCAAAGCTTTCAGAAACCATGATATTTTGACTCTGAAAGGAACTTTGGAAGCCTAGAAAACTGCAGTCAGGTCTCAGATTTCCAGATCACTTAGCTACTCCACTCTTCTTTGCAGGCTTTTCAGACTGATCTTTTATCTTTCACTATGGCCAAGGTTACAACAAAAGTAAAGAAGTGCTGATTATTCATTTTCATAATTAACAATTCTCACATGAGATATTTTGTGTTATCTCTTCATTCAGCAGTTGTAAATATTTTGATTTTCATTCCAGAATAAGAACAAACCTTTCACTGTTTCAGAACTTCCAACATTAAATCAGAATTTTGAGCTACTATAATCAGAGTACTTTAGCGTTTCTAAGTTTGTAATTTTTTTTCTGGAAATGTTTGTAAAACATTTGAAATATCCATATTATGAACATTTATGCCAATTAGCCCGAAAATTCAGACCAAACCCACAAGGTTTTATATATTTTTAGGTGTCCAATAAGGAAGCAAAAAGAGTAGGATGTGATTTTGATGCCTGTAGTTTGCAAAAAAAATAGTAGCAAGCAGTGAGTAATCAAAATCAGATTGCACAGAATGACATCTCTTTGCATAAATTATTTTCATATTATTAATATTATGATTTTCAAAGCATCGTACTAGTGGAGTACAAGATATAAATTAAAAAATATTGGGTAATTTCCTGCCTGGGTAACTGATAGAGACTACTAATGTGACCGGCTCTAAGAAAGACAATCAGCGACAAATTCTGATCTTTATGCATAGGGATACACATTCTGAGCATTTGAAGACACAAGGCAACTCAGCTTCAGAAAGGCAAACCCCAAGCCCTGAATGTGCAGCACTGAGTTGGCCAGATACTTTATGGGTTTGTGTCCCTTTCTCAAGTATGAATGACTGCCAGAGCATATGTGCAAAACTAAAGGGACAAGAATTTCCTCTGTTACTGCTGGAAAAACAGATGGAAAGGGTATACAGCAAACAACGCTGGTAATGATTAGTTGTAATCAATCGTACAAACATTGGCTCTAGTGGGTGCTCCTGACCACCTCTTGCTGACAATTGAGACCAGCAGAATCCTCCTGTAGCACTCCTGGCTGTTCAACACAATGAACTGCGCAGCTCAGAACCAAACTCTTCAATGTATCAAACAGTTCTCTCCCAACAATCAAGGTCTCCCTCTCCTACCTGCTAACCTGCTTCACCACCACACCACTATTTTTTGTTGTTCTGCTTTCTTTTTCACTGCTTTCCTTGTGACTTAGCAGCTGTGAACAAAACCTGAGTACTCAATCCCTGCTAAATTTGAGGCTGGAAAAATGTGATGCATGAAAGAATGGTGTCTCTTTCTTATCATTCCTGGTACATTTAAATAATTTCTTTATTCAAGTGGTTTAATCAAGGCAAAAACTGTCTTAAAGGTGCTGACCAGGAAAATTTTAAAATAGCAATATCTAGGATGTCTCTGAAGATAAATATAGCTGAATAAATTGTTCTGTCTATGGTTGTCTCACATCTGTTTCAATATGTAGCTCTAGCTATAGTGGGGAAAGTCCTGATGCTCCACACTGTCCATTTGGAGACTCCCTAAAATCCCTACTGATGGAGCTCCGGTTTTGGAAATTGTTAAAAAGCTACCAGCCATCTAAAAAATCTGTCTGCTCAAAGATATTGTTAGACTGACAAAACCTGTGACCTCCAAAGCCGTTTATTGGTTATGCACAATAATGGTGGCCTACAAACAGTCTTCAGGCTGTCCTAATTGCAAGTCATTGTGTTGCAAAGACTGAACAAATAAAGAAATCAGGTTATACTAAGTTACAGCTTTGTTTCTGCACTGAGATGTAGAGGGTTAAGAAATTAACTATGCATTTATCCATCTATGACCATGAAACATTATGAATCTTCTTTTAAAATACATCCCAATGCTAGAATAATTTAGTTTTTATTGTTGTTGTTTTTCTTAAATTTGGTGGGTTTTAATTTTTTGGGTTTTTTTGTTAACAGGGAACAAACAAACAATTTTTTTTTTTTTTATAATTAGCAGTCAAAGTTTCATAGTTCAGATTTCATTGGTTTCTGGGTCAGATTCTGTAATTAAACTCATCTCAATACTTCATTTAAAGAATTTTGTACTTCCACTGAGCCCAATGAGACTGCTCATAAAATCAAGCATGTCCTGAAAATGAGCTGGGACAAGTTTTCCCTATCTTACCATACTTTGCTCAAAATAGACACCTAGAGAGATTTGCAAATGTGCACAAGCAGGGTTCAGTGATAATTCTTATAAACTTGTCTCTTCTTATTGAATTCTGGAGGGAAAAAAAGCAAGTAATGTACTCCAGATGAACTAATATGTCTAGGTGTCATTAATACACCTTGTTTCCCCTGGAGCACAGACGGAGAAGCACAGTACCCCTGGCATGGATAGGCAGTCATAACCACTTCTGGCAGTGGGGTGCTCCCTTCTGCCACTTCTTGTAAGGCTGAACAAAACACAGACCCCTCTCTGATGACAGCTGAAGATGTCACTTTCTAAGCTACTCTGTCTGCAGCTGCCTGATGCGTCTCAGACTACACAGGCACTTTCTTTTATTACATTTTTATTGCACTTTCTCAATCAGAGAAAAACAAACCTGTTTGATAAGCTGAGAAAGCTGAGGTGAGCCTCAACTCAGCCTGGTCAGGAGAAGGTTTTGTGGAGACCTGTTTGAAGGGGGCTTGTGAGGAAGATGGAGAGGGACTGTAGTGATAGGACAAGGAGTAATGGGTTCAAGCTAAAAGGGGAAAGTTACGTTTATATAGAAGAAATTCTTTACTATGAGAGTAGTGAGGCACTGGAAGAGGTTGCCCAAAAGAGTTGTGGATGCCACATCCCTGGATGTTCAAGGCCACACTGGATGGGACTCTGAGCAACCTGGGATAATGAAAGGTGTCCCAGCCCAGGGCAGAGGGCTGGAACAAGATGATCTTTAAATTACTTTCCAGTTCAAACCATTCTATTCCATGAATCCATGAAATTAAAAATGCAGCCTGTTTTATCTGGATCCCAGACCAGGACACTTCCAGGACAGAGTCAGCTAGATACCTTCAAACATCAACCACTGTGACCTTTTTTGTGGCCTCTGAGGGAAATTGGTATGTAGAAAAGTTTTAGAGGGCACTTGCAGGAGGTCTATGAAGAACCACACATAATATGTATAACTTTTTCCTTGTAAATGAGTGGGACAGAGCCTTTTCAAGGACCATACCCTTAAATTTCTGCATCATTGCTAAAGAAAATGATGGAGAACAAATTCTGAGCAAGACTTGCCGACTCCTCTTTTTTAATACAAAAATTTCCTATAAAAGCTGTCTCTAGATAATACATCCAAAGGAAGCCCTGAAAATCCTCTGCTACAGAAGTATATTGATAGGAATGAAAAACACGCCAGCTAAAAACCAGCCTCACAATGACAAAGTAGTTCAAATATCTATGCTTTTATGTAATAATTACAAGACTCTATTTCTAGTAATAGGGTTATGTAGGTGAGGCAAGTGCTGATTGATTGTGCAAGAAGATCACTTTCATAACAATGTACAGACTACAAATGCTGTGTGGAAAACATTAATTGTTCCAGTACCCAGCTGGTTACATGCATATTGATATCTAGGTTGCCTGAGTAACCTTAAGGCTAAGTGCAGTGCAGAAGGTAATTAATTATCACAACTTCTTCAAATATATTCCCTTATTCACATATGTATTTTGAGACTCAGCACTGAACTGTACTATCCAAATGTATATCAGGTCTTGAAACAAGCAACGGACACTCCAGGAGGCTCTAGGAAAGTCTGAGAGCTTAGCAGAGTGGGAATGTGTGTAGCATGCCTCCCTCCACTGCCCTCCCCTTTGTTTCAGTTCTCTTGGGAGCTGGTGACACCAGGGAGCTCTAGCACTATCTGAGGAGAGGCATCAGTTCTGACAGATGCAAGGACACACTGCATGGTGGGAAGCAATTTGTATGCAGTTGTACTTATTGACTACAGCTCTCAGGTTTGAAGTGGTGACTGCTTTTCTGCTTTCATGAGAAAGCTGAGTATTGACTGAGAGCAAAACAGTCATGCCCCCTTGGAGATCAGTGAGGAAGATGAGCCTAAGCCCCTGAAGCTAAGATCTGGAGAAAAAGCTGAGATCTGAACCTCATGCCTGCTTGGCAGGCAGTTTGCCTGAATTCTGTCCCCATCCATCCCAATAAATTTAAAATGAGCCACACCAAAATCCTGAAGTGATTTTGCAAGGCAAGTTCAGCTTGAGTTATATGATATACAATCTTGGTAGCTCAAGATTACCCCTGATTTTTACCACTTGTCCTGAAGAGAAAATGCAGTTCCCAAGGCCTTCATTGTACAAAGTAGAAATATGCTTACTCCAGTTTTTGGGTATAAACTGATTAAGAAATCAAGTGCTTGACCTGAAACAGCCAGACTCTCCTTATACTCTGCTCTCAAAAGCATTCTTCCATCTAATGCCTTCTGCTGTAGCATTGCTGTTTGCAATAATCAGTATTCTGGGGCACAGATTCTTTCCTTTCTTAATGCAAAGACTTACACTTCATTTAGTAGGCTGCATGCTAATGAGAACTGTTTGCAACCCTCACTGTCAGTGAGAAGTCCCAGGGTAGCTCTCCCTAATTCCCGGCTGGTTGGGTGCACTGCACATGGCACCCTTTAATTGGAGAAAAAACCTAAATGATGCCTTCCCAATGTGTAGTAAACTGAACTAAATTAACACAATGGATGTTTCATTTTTCACATGAAGTTGGCATTCCCCAGGGATCTTTTCTGCTGGTCTTTAACAAAGATTCAATGTAGTCATTAACTTTGCTGTACTTCAGAATTTGGAGGCTGAAAAGCTGAAGCAGCACATACATGGGTACCCAGCACCCACAGTTATACATGGCAGCAGTTTGATGTGTTGCAGTGCCATATGGCTCAATGTGGTCTTTTAATTAAGAGATGTGGCTGCTGTTACTTAGACTACAGCATCACTGTAGTGTGACAGAGGAGATCAGAGTGCCCCTGAACTAGTCACTGTATCTCCCAGGATTTAACCTCTGAGGAGAAAAAAAATGTCCAATGCCCTGTGCAAGGTGACACAAAATGGCAAGAACCAGGAACAGAAACTGACTATTTTCAGGAACCTGTCTGATGTAACCAAAGGAGTATACTCTGGTTTGTACATGATTCTCTTAGCATTTATATACAGCCAAGGACACGTTCTTTGACAAAGCTTGGTCAGGAAGTAGTTAATATTTTCAAAGAAAATTTTTGAAATAAGTTAGTGTTCTTCCAGAACTTCACCTGTACATACATTTCCTCCTGAGAAATGCTGAAGCTTCAGGCTATGTGGATGTGAAACATAACTTAGTATGCACTAGGGAAAGAAATCCTGCATTAGGTTCCGCTTCTGTCTCAACTATGTCTGATTATGTTCCCCAGTTTAAGGCTTGTTACTTGATTTGAAAGCCTGTTACGTCTCAGGAAACTTATACATGTAACTTGTAGCTGCTTTCATAGTTTAAAAGCTGTCATTTCACTTTCTGCACAAAGAAATGCTTTTCCTGTCTATGTCAAAGCGATCCACACAGCTCTCCCACGGAGTTTTGAAAGCGTCTTCTGGTACAGCAACACAGCTTTTATTCTCTGAGAGCAATTTGCTCTGCCATTATATTGTCTGCAGGTATGCAGCTGTATTGTTTTACCGTGTTGATCTTGGAAGGAGCTGGAAAGCTCATAAACTGGAAAGCAATTGGTTTCCAGCTGAGGCTTTACTTCTTCCTAGCCCACTGTGCTCTCCAGGTGAATCCTTGTGGGATTTTATTAGAGAGGAAAAGGAAAACACAGTTGCGTCCAGACTGGGGCAAATCCAATATCACTCCAAATCAAGGGTTACATCCTTCCCTGTTTCTTACTTGCTCCTTCCTCCTGGCTCGCATCATCTATAAGCACACCTCCTCCTATGTCCACATCAGCTGCCTGCAACTCCCACAAGAAGTCCCACACTTCTCTCGATTTTCTGTGTTCTCAGAGATACTTCAAAGGCAAACATGGGCTACTCTTGAAACGTGCACGAAGAACACATGCTGGACCGAAAACGAATCACCTGCAGAGGGCACAGAATCACATAAGTGGTGCAAACTCACAGCTCCAAAATCCAAACCACTTTTTCTTAGATGTACCGCCAGTGGCAATGCCACCTCAGTCTGTACTCAAGAATTCACAGTAACATTCTGAGATGGGAAGGAGACCAAGGCCTCAGGCTGCAAGAGAAAGAGAGGTAAGGGGAAAACTCCTTGCCCAAGAGAGGGTGCAGAGCTGCCCTGCAAACAGAGTTGGCACATCTGCGAGCTGCTCATAGCTTGCAAGTGCTGAATGAAATTTGTGGAGTTCACGGGGAATTTCTGTGGAGTTCCATGCAGTTACAGAGGCATTCCTCCTTAAATCTAAGGGAGTTAATTAGAATAATATATGTCACTTCAGCATGATGTCTGATGATCATGCTGTGGAGAAAGGGAAGCTTCCTTGAGAGAAAATGCTACTCAAAGCAAATAAAAATGTGGAACTAGGTGTATACTTTTTCAGAGATGTAACAATCATCAGTCACAAAAGAGTGTAGATCTGATCAACAATACAATGCTCACAGTCAGCTGTTCAGCATGTTGCCCTGCTGCTAAGTATGAAGCCAGAAAATAAGTAGGCAGGTCAGTTCCTGCCTCATTAACACAGTGGGAGGGGGAAGGTCTGAAAAATAAGATTGTAAAAACAGCCATGAAAGCTTGTTGGAAGCTAAACAATACCCAAGACCCAGCTATGATTCCCTTTCTTTACTCTTTTTTTTTTTTNTATAGTTTCCTTTTTTTTCTTTTTTTTTTTTTTTTTTGTCTCTTTCAATGGCTTTATTTTCAGTTGTTCCTAACTGCTGGTGATTTTTGCTTCTCCTAACCCTTAAGAATCCCAAAGCACAGAAACAATTTTCTCATTTACTTGAACCACAGGAGCTTTTTATTTCATCCTGTTCTGGAAAAGTAGGTATTATCTCAGGGTGGCTGCCTTTTGTATCGCTGTACAACTTACCTGTGTGAAAGAGGGTGTGCTGAGGGTGCAGGTGGGGCTGGAAGATGAAGTCAATCACTGCCACCACTCAGCCTAAGCTATTTTGCTTTTATCATACTGCATGATCACCCTTATAAGCCACCACGTTTCTTGGGAGTGATGTCTTAGGAGACATTCTTCAAGGATTTTCATAAAACCACCATCCTTCAGCCCCAATAAAGTGTGACTAAATGTGGTTATGTTAAGGTGGGAGGTTTGTGTTGTTTTCTTTGCCTTTCTCTAATGCATTATTTTTTTAAAAAACCTTCAATAAAAAAGCTTTAAACAGAAGGCTAAATATGTGGAAGAAAAGGTAGTTAAAATGTTTGATAAAAGAGAGAAAAAAGAAAATGCGATGAAAAATGAAAAAGTTTCAGTTTCATTCAGAATTTGAGTAGAATTATTCTCTCCTAGAGATTCATCTATAGCTGCTTTTTATTACTGGGTTGGGGACAGAATTTAGTGTGTGTTCCTTCGACTTTTTTAGTTTTCTAATTCAAAAGTGAAAGCAAAGGATTCTGCTCCTCCCTTATATTCACACCATGGCTTCTAAATCAAAAGTACTGTTGGAAGTCAAAGGTTTTTCAAGATGACACCCTCTTCACACTGCAAATCTTGCATAACCTGCTATGCCATGGTTAACAATTACACCATGACCAATGAGACAGCAGGAATATGGTTGCTTGCCTGGGAATGCATCAAAAAACACGCACAACATAGTCTTACAAAAAAATCTACTTGCAAGATCCAGGTTCAACCATGGAAGGCAGGCCTGGGTTAAAAGACAGAGGCAGCCTGGTCTCACTCAAATAGTCCCTTAAAAATCTGTGGATATCCTCTTGAGGGGACGCTGGCTGGTCTGATAGGCCTGCTTGATATGGCTTGAGCAAGTTTCTTCCCAGCTGTTTCCAAATGAACTTTCTGAAGTGACATGTTGAAATTTCTCAATAGTATTTCAGCCTGAAGTAAAGTTTTGCTTGGACCAAGCCCAGCTCATGTTTTTTGAGGGCATCACCTATAAAGCCACCTTTGTGCCACATGATGTTGGCAAGGGGCTGGGGGCCACTAAGGGACTGCAAGGGCAAAAGGGGTCTGTATATATCTATGTATATCAGAGCATGAAAAAAAGACAGACATGATTAGGTTTCACTCCAGTCATCTTAAAAGGAAGGGCAGGCTTTTAATTTTTTAACAAAATTTTGTTGATAGCTGGAAGAACTTAGTGTTTGGGCTTGGAAGCTGTGGTGCATAGGGTTCCATTAAATTGAACACTAATAGAGACACATAAACATCTCTGCAGGCAGAGTACTGTAAACAGTTCTGCAAAGTTCCCCACAAAGACCTAGAGGGTGTCTTACAAACCACCCTGAAGATAAAAGAGCAGCTGTGTCTTCCCTGTCGGTGCCTGGGAGGCTCAGCGGCACCACCCATCAAGGAGCCAGTTGGGCTGGTACTGCTTTTTGTGTGCACAGGGTGGGGGCCTCGACACCCACCCAAAGACAAACTGCTCTACCCAGCCCCAGGGTCCTGCCCCACTTGTGCCCAGCCTGGCCATTCCCACCTCTGGGGAGGTGCTGGCAGCTGGATTTGCTGCTCTCCTTGCCGGCATGTCTGTGTGGGACCTTCACTTCCCCTGGCACCATGGCAGCCCACCACAAGGTTTACAGCATGCGGCGAGGTAAAAATAGCATTCCAGGAGGTGAACACAGCAAGCCTCAGCCTTCCTGTGCTGTAGCCTCTTTTGATTATTCACTTTCCTCTCCTGTATAGTTATAATGACAGCCTGTCACATGCCTTTTTGGGTTTTTTTTGTTTGGTTTTGGCAGGGACAGGTTTTAAAGAAAGGTTTTTCACTGTAGTTTCAGGTGAGAAAAAAATGCCATTTTTTCCTCAATGCTTTAATCACAACAAGCAGAATGATTCTGTAACAATTTCAAATTCCACTGTGATTAAAATTGATGAAATGGTACAGATGATGCTTTTGTTTTTTTAAAACATGAGACCATTCTTTACCGAGGCAGATGGAAACAGCTCCAAAAATTTCCTAAGAAAGGACGTTCTCCTCCTGTAAATAACCTTCATTTGCACCTGGGAGTGTAAAACTCATTTCAGACAAGCACTGCCCTTCAACAGATGACCCTCTGAGGGGCTGGTACAGGATTGAGTGTAACAAGGTGCTGCTTTTCAATTAGGGACTTCAGATGCTTGTTGAAGCTGTTAATAAACCCACTAATACCAATTTTGGCATTTTTCAGTCACCACCCAGTTTCACTCATGGTGTCTTAAATGGTATGGCAAACCACGTAATCTTATAAAACCTTTATCTCCAGTAATCAGTAATCCCATGTTTTTGTCAGTGGAACCTGCCCAAGGGGTCTGAAAGGCTTTCTGCTCTCACCAAGGGAAAGAATTACAGCTGTTTATGTAAATCAGTGGTGTTTGGTTGAATGAAAACTCCATGTGTAACTCACCTGTATGCTGAATATGAGATATTGTTAGGGTCTGTAAATTAACAGGGGTAAATTGCTTTTACCAAAATTAATTCTCAGCTACACTAATAGGTTAAATCATTTAACAGGGTCCTAAGTCTGCATGACAGCTTTAATTTAGTGCGTAACTTTCCCTCTGTGCTGAGTAGTTTTGAGGTCAGTTGTATTAAACAAATGCTAGCCTAAAGACAAGAGTTAAGCTGTGCAAATAGTTCCCTGAACTGGGAAGCACGTAACCAGCAGATAACTCAGTTATACTTAAACTTTTTATAGATGTTATTTCTTTCATCTTCTGGGCTTTGGAAATTAAACTCCTCACTGTAGCAATCACAATGACATATGTGCAGCCCCCATTAGGAGAAAATATTTTCTGAGCTGGGATCTGAGATTGAACTTGCATAAATCAAGGCTCAGACATTTTTTATCGTCTGCTAATACGCGTGCAGGAACACTGTTTTTTAGATTTTTTTCCCCTCCCTTTCTTCAGAATATATTATTTCGAAGGGAAAGTTGAATTAAGTTTTTGTCTTTGGCTTTTCTGTTTTCCCTTCAGCTCTATATTGTCACACCTTGCCAGCTAATCTCACTTTCCTTGTGAATAACATACCCTACCATTTATGTAAAAATGGTTTTCAGAAAAAATATGTCCTATGAGATGTTATGACATTTTGTGAAACAACATAATGCAATGTGACTGATGCAGATGGATATGCCCCATAAAGCTGAGAGATTTAGATATGTAGTTTCCCTCCCAAAAAAATCACTTCATAAAGCAGTTTCGTTACAAATATCAGTTTGAAATCCTATTTAAACTCCTTCAAATAGATAGAAAATTTATTTAAACTTTTACATAAAAGGGTTTTTACCTGAATGCTTAGAGATATTCTACATTCAATGCTTTTTACACCTCAGTATGAAGGGATGAAAATATAGACAATATATAAGAAAAGACTTAGCTAATATTTCCTTCTTTACTCCCATCCCTAAAGGAAGAGAAATGCTTTAGTGGGATCAATAGTCATAAATCATTACAAGTTATTTGATGTTTTATTTCATCTACTTTTATTATAATGTCCATGCCATCTGCTGTACATATTGAGCTTATTACACTAATTCATTTTGCAAATGCCAACCTCTGAGTGAGAGGTGTCAGAGGGCAATTGATTAAGGGATATTTGTTCTGTTCCAGCTTTTTCTTTAATTTCTCTCTGTAAGGATTTCAGGTTGAGCAAGTGAGCTGACATGATAATGGGGCCTCAGGTCTGGAGATAAACGAGACATGTGACTTTGTGCATTCATAAATATCAGAACATCTTTTAACCTGGTGATGCTGGGAGGGGCAGTGTGTGTCAGCTGTGGATTAGTACAAGGCTAAACACATGAGGTTGTTTCTCTTCTTAAAAGCTGAAAGAGAATGGATGTTTGACATAAAAATCAAGGCTCAATCTAGGAATCTACCTCCAATGCACCCTTATTATCTCTAATTAAATGGATTTTGTGTGATAGCATAAGACAAAGAGAAAAAGAGGAACCAAGAAATTCTCTAAAGGTCCTGTATTACAGCATGAGATATCAGTTCAGTATATTCAGAGTATATAAGTATTCACACTGTGTGGAGTATGTGTATCTCTACCCCTGAGTAAGAGTTGTTTGGTTCTAAACCTTGTAGCCCTAAAGTGGATGTCCTCAAACTCTTACTTTCCATGTTCGCAATATACTAACATTAAGATACAAGGGTTATGGGTGCTTGAAAAAAATCCATCACATTTTCTCCATCAGTCCATCTCCACAGTGTCAAGAAGAAGTGAACAGACATGTCACCAATACGGGACTTGCTTTGTTACCTCAGAGCAATTAGTCCAAGTATTAAGTATTCTGAATATTTAAAAACTAATCCAAAATATACAACTGCAACTTGAGCTTCATCAGTATTCTGATCTATTTATAATGAACTTGTCCATCATGTCTGAGGTCCTGACACTATACACACAGCTGAGTAACATTTACACACTTGAGCAGTTCCACTGAATTCAGTGGAAAACCATGAAAAATCTTATTTAGTGGGTACTGGTTCTGTACCCTTTAAATGCAGACAGCCACGCATGAATATGTCAGTCAGAGATGTTCTCTAAAGGTCAGGACAGTGAACTGATGCTTGTTTCAGAACAAGCTTCCTCATCCTCACCAAACTGGACAACACATTACAGCTGAGTTCCATCACTTTGGGCTGTGGCCCTGCATTTTCTGCAGGTGTTTTTGAAGGTTTGGATCTCTGCCACATACTATTTGTATCACTCACGTACAATTTACATCTAGCTTTGGCGCCTTTAAGTTCCAGCTATTGCAGGCTTCAAATGCAAGCCTAGTTACTGTCAAACTGCACTCTGTGTGTTCTCTCACATTGTTTCCATTGTGCCAGAAAAGTGCCCAGACTGCCATATTTCAGTGGGAGACAGACTGAACATTTCCGTTTATTTAGGCAAAAAAGTCCTTCGACCATCTCGGTTTCATGTGAAGTTTATTTTAGCCAATGACCACTTCAAGCACCAATTCTGATGATTGTCAAGCACATTACACTGAAGAAAAATGGCACACCCTGAAAAGTCGATGTTAAGTTTACTATCAGTGGTACCTCCCTACTGCTTACAGAATCATCCGGCTGGGACCTTTAGTGTTGTAATTCTTCCAAATACCTTGAAGCTGCAATGAGTGTGTTTTGCTTTTGTGCATGAAGAGAATGCAACATGACACCACCCAACCTGGTTGTGTATCTAGTTTCCTCATTTCACAGGCTCCTGTTTTCCCTGTTATTAGGCACTTTACAGCTCCAGTGCTAATTGCACAAATCGATTCATTTACAGCAGCACAACAGAAAACAGGGTGACAATGGAGACAGGAAGATTGCAGTAACACATTGCAACTGGTGTACGGATGGATGCTGAATAGAAGTGCCAGCTGTGTCTTGTAAAAAGAGGTG
Organism: Donacobius atricapilla; assembly: GCA_013397315.1. NCBI lineage: Eukaryota > Metazoa > Chordata > Aves > Passeriformes > Mimidae > Donacobius > Donacobius atricapilla. The sequence goes on from WBMY01002657.1 coordinate 601,441, forward strand.
ACAGAAAAAGAAAATCCCAACAAGGACTTTGTGAGTTCAGCTACATTTTGGGGTCTTCAGGGAAGAAAACAGCTGAAAGGATTACTGAGAGCTTCCCACCTATTAGTTCATGCCACTGCCCTGTGTGGAGATATGGGGTGATGTTATTGCTACTGCAGTTTGTACAGTGCGGGATTTACTGCCTCATTAAGAACAAAAAACTTTCTTCCCTGTCTTCAACAGAGCCTCAGTTTGTCTTTCTTTACCCATACCTTTCCAGTGAGATTTCTCTGCAGCTTACAAAACTTGCAGCACTGAGTCAGCAACACTAAGAGCACAACTGAGGCAGGAGTCCTGACTGCTGGATGACTCTTCTGCTGGAGAGTAAACAAACTCCTTTATAAAAAGCAGTCTCAGGAGAGTTCTCCAATTGGCACAAACTAAGAGGCATATCCTTTTCTTGCAACACAGAGAGAAAAAGTAATACCCTTTTGCTCTAATCTCCCCTTCAGCAATCTAATATATACTTACTGGCACAGGCAAAGCCGCTGTCTACCAGCTGGATCTACCTTGAAGGTTTCAGGACCTGAGCAGAGATGATGAATGCAGGGCACATGGGAGACAAACTATTTCCATTCTGGCAGTCTCCACGAATGAGGTCTCACAAAGGGTTTAAAGCCATCTTCCTCTGGCTGGAACCAGAGATGTGTGTAACGTTGTCACCATCAGGATACCTGCCTGCTGCTGGACCCTTGTATCTTGGGTAGCCTCCTGGACAGACACACGGTGCTTACCTTGACTGACACAGATAAATTTTTCTCAGTATTTAAAACTCTGATCTAAAACTCCATCCCATGGGTCAACTCCCAGAGCTAAAGAGGATTGTGTAGGACAGATGCAAATATTCAAAAGTCTCAGCCCAGGGGTTTCAGTAATTTAATAAGGAAAAATAAAGCATAGAAAAAATGATTATCAGGAGCATTTTAGCAGATTAGCACCTCACATATTGAAAGAATTACAGACTCTAAATGTTGCAGCATGAACATCTTGCTTGTCTATGAGCATGGGCGATACTGCAAACCACGTAGGAGTTAGATTTTAGATGGATGGGATGTGCAGTTAGCTTAAAGAGCCACGGTCATTATTTTTAGACACAGCTGATTAACTTGCTTTACCAAGACTGAAATGTAACATAATGTATATAATGCAATTAGAAAGATGTGTCTCTATTAATGCTGTAAGCAAAATACAGAGATAAGCTTCTGAGAAGCAGTAGGAATCTAATAATTATTCACATCTTTATCCTGCGGTAGGAGTTGGTGGACTACAACCTGGAAGTTTGAGCATTTGAGAGGCTCATGCTCTAATCATTGCATTATTGATTTTTCCCTCAGATTCCACACTTGAAAGTGTCTTGCTTGGTGTGTCATGACAGCCTAGAGTGGAACAGAACATGACTATAAGCTGAGGAGCTCAAAAAAGAGGACAAAACCACAGCAATTGGGTGCCACAGCTGGAAAGAAAATAAAAATTACATTTTCTTCCATATGAGTTTATCTTCTTCCAGAGAAATGGCATGCAAGGCATCCAAGAAGTGCTATGCAGAGGATCTACTCTGGGTTCATCCAAAACATGATAATTATATTGTATATAGCTCAGAGGAGTCATTCTTTCCCATTCAGTACCCCTCTATCAAGACCACAAGGTTAACTTCTCATCTTAGCTATGACCTCTAACAACAGACACCACAAATATTTATTTTTCTGCAGACTAGTAGCTAGGTGTTGTCAGTTCCACATTAGGGTAAAAACTTAAGCCCATTTCTAATCCTGTACATTGTGTAGAAAAAGTCATGTTAAAAAATACAACAACAAAAAAATCCAACCCAACCCTCCCAAAAAGCCACCCCAACAAAGACCCCCCTCCAGACAAAGCTTGTTCATAATTCTCTTTGATAAATTGTGTGAGTCTTGTTTTCTTCCTTCGACAGTTTAATTCTCCTTCCTTGTTTCTCATTCATCAAGGGGCAAGCAAGAAGAAACCATATTGGGAGGTGAGGTGTCAAAGCATGTCAGCATGCCAATGGATATATTAAACAGGAGCTAAGAGTATAAGGATTAAAAAAATCAGATTTGGAAAACACCCTAAGGACAAATGAAGTAAATCAGCTGAAGAGACTTAACTATTGTCTAATTGCAGTAGCTATTTATAGAATTGAATATATGGTTTTCTTTCCCATGCTTAACAAATTACAACTAACAGGTCTCTAAAACTTAAGCTCTATTTTATTTTTTGGAACAGTCCTGGAGAATTGATTAGTGTGTGCTTACACAGAAATGCATAAAATAATCTCATTATAGTAATGCAATGTGCTGAGACTGAGGGGTGATTTCTGCCCAGACTGTGTCCTGTGTTTCATTGTAAGTGATCATTTAATAAACAAACAGGAAATAGTGCAAACAAGCAGCAGTGGAGCAGGCACTGATTCATCTACTAAAAACTTATAAATGGGTATATGAACATCTTTAGTCTAGAGAGATTTTCTAAAGGACAAAGAGAGCCCCTCAGTCTCCATGATCCATTCTATCCTTGACTCCTTTCTGATTTAAAACCCAGAAATATCTGGTATCATGATAAAGTTTTCAATAATTGACACAGATGTGTTTGTGTCCTGCACCATTTCAGTTAATGGAGAGCTTCAGGGAGCCAAGATTTTGCTTGTTGTGTATTCATTTATTATTCATTTAAAGAACATGGCCATTTGCCAGTAGGAGCTGAAATGAAATCACCACCTTCATGCAGGCAATCCAACAACCCTCCAGTTGCAGTGACATTCAGTTACTAATGGGTTAGTTCAGTTTTAATCCGCTGCCTAGAGATGAATAACATTAATTATTGTAATTGGTAGTGACAGTAATGGGTGCAACATTTCCAGGGCTAATTTACTCTACTTTTGTATCATGCTAATGTGGCTATTCTGCTTCAGTACCCGAGATAACTAAAGCCAGTTCAAATGTCTGTCTACTGTACAACGTGGTGTACTGCCTGCCCGTCCTGAGACGTGCAATGTGTGGAGTGACATAGAGCTGCTGTGCGTAGGCAATCGAAGGGACAAAATGGTACTGCAGCATCATGAAATATTCCATGTGAACCCACCACACATCAGCAGGAAATGTTCGGTTTGGCAGCTGAGCTGGGCAAAAAGTATTGGTTTGATTAAATAATATTAATAAAGAACCCATTTACAACAGGTGAAAATAGGGACCAGAATTAAGTAGGTCATTTTATTGTTATTTTGCACTTTACAGACTCAGAGCAATGTTTTGACCCAAGGTTTCCTACCTCTCAAGTAAGTCTCTCTCTCAACTGCTAAGTTATTAGCGCACACTGAAGCGGGCCTCCCTCAGGCGAGTTTGCTCAAACTGCTCCGCTTTGAATAGCATACTTAAATATTTGGTGAGAGAACACAAGCGATTCTGCAGCTGCTGGTCAGAATGCTAAAACATCAGGGACCCAGTTGTTTATCCAAAATGGAATAATACCAACAGGAAGGACTGAGAACAGCTCTCCATCTGCAGCCTTTTGAACAAGGTGCAAATCTAAGCCTTGGGACACGTTACTGGAAAAAGAGGTGCTGGGGTATTAAGATGGCCTTGGGAAGAGAGGGATGTAATCTATGCCAACATCCCCCAAGGTAAATGTCCTAAACAGAGTTACTGAATAAAACTGGGACTGGATGGCTTTAAGAAAGCACTGAAATCTGAACTAGTTTTTGATATCTTTTGTTGACAGTTGAAAATTTGAAACACAGTTGAGAACAAATTTGTATCTCCTTGAAAGCATTCAGAAAAAAATTAACACATAAAATCTAACTAAATGTATGGACACACATATAGGTACACATAAGCAATTACAAACTTGTAGGTATGAACAGCAAAGAGTATTAAAGTAGCAAAACAGAGGTACGAAATTCCCAGCTATTTTGCCCAAATAGTATATGCCATCGCAAATATTAGAAAATGCTTCCATACACAAAAATTGGATTTAAGTCTGTTATCATGAGGTACATTAAATTAGATTATGTTTCTCTATACTGACTGGAAAGAAAAAATACAAGGTCATGAAAGAAACAAAAATAATCCAAAAATATTTTTATAGTTAATCTGACTGCTTCCAAAAAGGCTTTTATGAAAAAAAAAATCAGCATCAGAATGACATCAAACTCTTCATCAGTTTTTCAAACTTCTGACTTTTTCTACTACTTTTTTACTTCAATTTGAAGAAAACTGATACCATTTAAAACGGCATCCTATTTGAAAATATATATATTCATTCACAGGGTAAGTTGAATTTCTGACTTACAGAGAATACATAAAAGACAGGACAGTTCCTACCCAAACCAGGCATGCCTCACACCTGAAGACTACTGACATTCCCAGTGAAAGGCAGCAGTGCGTGGAACAGGACTCTGAGTAGACAAGGTGGTTAATCTGAGGGGCAGATCCCTCCACCTTCTGATGACTCAGAAGGGGCAGGAAGAGGGTGGAAAGTGATGATTTGGGTTAGCAGGTCACAGCTGGCACATGTCTCTGTGCCTTGTTAGTACTTCGTCTCAAAAGGATTTAAGCTCCAACTTACTTATCCCCTCTGGCTGCTCCAGAGTCTCCATCTTCCAATGCTCAGAAACTTTGCTCTATTACACAGCCAAAAATTATTCATTGCCTGTTTAGACCCATTTGTTCCTGTGCCAACATTGTCCTTTGGCTTAAATTGCTCTCCTCCCTCCCTGGTGTTTACCCTCGTAATGTATTTATAGATAGCAATCAGATCCTATCCCAGCTTTCATTTTGTTAAGCTAAACAGTCCAAGCTTTTCCCAGTTTGCTCTCATAAGACAGGCACTCTATCCCCCCTGTTCTTCTCACAGTCCTCCTCCCCACTGTTCCTGTATCAGCTGATTTATGTACCCCCTTGATGACTGAGGTCCCCCATCCTTTAGGTGCCCCTCTTACAAGAGGTAGGGATGAAGGACCTCATCCCAGGGAGTGCTGGGGGTCCTTGCTGGCTGGGAGAAGGGTGCAGTCCAGGGAGTTGTGCCCAGCAGGTTCAGGTGCTGGTACCTGTCCCAGCCCTGCTGCCCACTGACCCACTCGTGTGCATCTCTGGGTTGGCCTGCACCTGCACTTCATGGGACATATGTTATGGGATGTGCCTGGGACATCCATCAAGGGATAAAATGACCCTCACTACTTCAGGCCCAGAGCAATGAGATGTACGCACTTTGGGAATAACTAAATTAAAAGGTTGCACTAATAGGGCCGCTGTTCACATTTTCTGACAACATATTTCCTCTGCACTATTTATAAATCTTACATGAAGAATTATTTTTCAGATTCTCATCTGGCATACATTGATGACGCCTCATTAGCTACAATGAACCTATCACTGCACCAGCCAATCAGTGGACTATTTATTAATTAAGTTGTGGAACATGCCTTTGAAGGGGACATTTTTCCCCCTCTACATAATCCATCCAACCATATTTCTTCCTTCACTTTCCCATGGAAAAAATATATTCTTCAGGTTGTTGCCAAAATCTTCATGATTCACTATATTGAAATAAATCTCACTTTCTGGAATTTGTAGGCAGGGACACTAAGCTGAGTCTGATTAATCTAAGATTTGAAGGACTCCAGCCCAGCTATAACTTTCAGTAAGAAGCTGTAATTACAGGTTAAGTATGGCAAATCCAGACTGCTCAACATTGCTGTATTGATTCCTTTAAACCATTAAATATGGAAGTTCAAATTCATGCACAAAGGCAACATTTTTGAAATCCCAGCAATTTAGGAGGATTATGTTTCCAAATGTGGTGTGGATGGGAAAACACTTGTCTAATTAATGGCTTCTTTCTGCTAGAGAAACTCAAGACCAGGATGCACAAACAGGACTTTTATTTCATTTTAAGAAGTATAATGGTTACTTGAACTTCCTCCACTGTTTCTTAGTCATACTCTGACAAAGGCAGAGGATTATGGAGGCAAGATAGGGTAAAAAAACCCCTTTCACCACAGCCATGAACCTAGTGATGTTCCCAATTGCCATTCTGCTCAACATTATGATTGCACTGTCAAATAAATCAAGGACTCAAGGACTCAAAAAATCACTTCAATAATTCTCCTTTCTATGCTTCTCCAGGAGCAGGGAACCTTTCCCTCCTACCATGGAAGCTAAGTAACAGATAGTAGAGGCACTATGATGGGCTGCTGATTAGCTGGAGTCCCAATCACGTTGGAGTATGTAATATAAAAACATGTTCTTGGTGAGATCTACAAGTGTTGCTCCTCAAGTGAAATTAGAGCACCCTCAGGATGCTTTCATCTGGTCTGACAACTCCCTTCTGTCCTGTCTCATGCTGGCAGGACCTTGGCTTGCATCAGCTATACGTGACCTCCTTGCCTAAGGAGGGGGATGGCGCAGTTTCCAGTTTTCTACCTTAAGGTATAAGAGGAGGCATGCTGGGGAAAGTGAGATTGTTTTCTGTGCCTGTCTGAGCAAAAAATGTGACAAAAAATGCAGGAAGGAACTGCTGGTCAAAAGAACTGATTTCAGCTTTTTATTTCTCCTTTATTTCTCCTTTAATTCAGTGACAGAGTCTCTAAGATCAGAGTTGTTGTGTCTTTGTGCCTGTAATTGTATTAAAAGTGCCATGCAGCCTTCTCTATAAGCTAGAAAACTGGTATTATGTGTCATCTGTGCAAAACACTTATGAGATCTGGTCCATAATTACAGCTTTCTGACATCACAGGAGAACATTCCTCAGACCTACTAATTGTGCTGCCCTTTATGGTCCATCTTATTGATTAAACATCTGTTAGTGTTTTGGCGAAATGAGAATTCACTTGCAATGCAATGTGTCTGGTATATTAAATTCTGTTTAAGTCAGCCCTAACTACAAGTTTGAGATACATGTATTGTATTGCTTTAATTGTATCTTAGTATTTTTTTGCCTCTGTTTGTTGTCTGTACTGCTTGCTGGAGAGCAGAATGTTCTATTTTCTTTACAGCAAAGTCAAATTATATTCCCTTGATTCTTTTGCCACTCTTGAACCATTTTAGATGGACAAATGCTTGGGAACATTGTAAAATATTAGGTTAATACAGATCACTACCTTTTTTTCCTATGCCACAATCCAATTACACAGTAAATTTAACCTTTTGTGGCAATGCCAGAGAAACTGATGTATGAAGTGAATAAGGGAAAGCAAAAAACCCAGCAGACACACACACACACACACACACACACACACACACACATAAAAAGAGGAACTTTTTAATTAGACATTTTTAATTGTGAAGAATTTCCTTTCCAAGGACCAAAATAAAAGGATTTTTGAACAAGATCCCTCTGCTCCTACTCTTCATAATTCAAATTAAAATACAAAAAAAAAAAAAA
>WBMY01002657.1:608884-665600 GCA_013397315.1 Donacobius atricapilla
AAAAAAAGATGTTAGTATGCTAGTAACCTCTGGGAAATTAAATGAGCAGCTCTTGCAAAGGGATTGCAGAGAAGCAATGCAGAGTCCTTCTCTCCTTCCATTCCATGTGCTTACTAAAATACTAGGACTTTTTACAAAAGAAATCCAAAAGCTGACACAAATTGAGAGGAGGAGAGAGTCTGCTTCACTGCTGTCCAATGTAATTTCAAATTGACTTATCCTTTCTTTATCTCGTTTGCTGACTGATACAATCTCAACAGTATTAAAAAATAATCTGAGTCCTATTACATGAGTTGTTTTCCTTCTGCATGTTTTAGGTATATTGATTGGAGAAATGAAAAAAATGCTAATACCCATATGTTGTCACATCAAGAAAATGTGGATCACTTATTTTCCCAAATCATATTATGTATGGAAGATTTTACAAAGATCTGTGAGCTGAGCTTGTATGCAGTTTCAAGATGAAATGAACTGACCCAACAAAAAAAGAAAATTAAATTACTTCTAGCCATATTTTATCCCTTTGACATTTACTTTCAGAACCCCTCCTTCCATCATCTTCAGTCTGACAGTTACAGTATCAACACTGAAATGCTGCATAGCAAGAAAAATACCCCCTTCATTTGTCTTTGATCCAGATCTGGGTGAAGTCAAAGAGAGTCTTTCCGTGAATTAAGGAGGTTTGGCCAGGTCCTTTGCAATTTATGTATGAGAATGGAAACCCTACTGCAGTGCTTTAGAGTCTGACTTGGAGGGTAAGAACAGCCTCTTCAGCTTTCAGACAGAAACCCCACTTGGATCAAAGAACAAAAATGAACAGGCTCTTGAAGCTTTATCTAAACCCAGGCTCAAGAAAACTGCTGGGAAGATGTGCACTACTGTTACTGACTGCCAAAAAGCAAAATGAACAAGCCAAGGGATGACAATGAGAATAACAGCAACAAAAAGTCGCTCTTGATGACAATGAGAATAACAGCAACAAAAAGTCACTCTTGGATTCCCATAACCAACATAATGAAAAAAGAAATGATAGAAAAATTAAGCTACCAGAGCCTGAGACTGTCTGAAAACAAAAGCCTTCTTAGACATGATGCTGTTCACAGTATTCCCAAAAAATAGACAAAACTAATTCTTATAATAACACCTTTGCCTTTATACCTGTGCAAGGATCTGAACATGCTTGATTGTGCCATAACTTTACTACACAAAAAAGAATATATACTACACAAAATAGCAAACCTGCTCTACAAATGTTATTTTGACTCAATGGAGAGTAGATAGCACATTAATGTCAATACTGGAAGCTTCATCTTTCTTCTGCTGCAAAGCTTTAATCTCACAGTCACTAAGCCAACCATTAAACATCTGTGATTTCAAAACTGCAGGGTCAGAGACGTGTAGTGCCATTTCTACATCTAAAAATTAAATCAGACACCTAAATATCTTTAAAATAATGTTCTGCAAATGCCTCAAGCCCCCTCTAGTAAGATCATCTTCTCAAGACAAGAAAGAAATTCTGCCTCAACTGAAGTGATGACCATAATTCCATCAATGAGGATTTCATCCTAGGCCATCAGTCATCACCTTTATTGCTTGAAAGTGCCACCTTGGTTTTTCTCAGAGGTTTCTCTTGCCATTCAGGTTTGTGAAGATTCCCACTTCTGCCTTGTTTTGCTTTCAAACAGTACAACCCCCTGAGGCAAAAAAAAAAAAAAAAGAAGGTCTTTTAATTATCTGTTTCACAGGGTCTTATATTGCATCCACTGAAGACTGAGTGTAGAGGAAACTCCTCCAGGGGCAGATACTGACTGCATGCTCAGGCAACAGTCAGGGGCAGCTCCCTGTAGCTTCTACCATATTACTGATCCCTGCTTCATGCAACAATGCATCTAGGCACTGATCTGGGCAATTATACTCTGTAGGAAGCTAAGGGAAGGTTTCCAAATACTTGGAACCAAAGACTTAAAAAACCCCAACCACATATATATGCATATATACATACACACATGCATACACATACCATCACATGAACAGCAGCAGGCAGAAAAGCGTGGAAATATATAAGTGTAAACTCTTTTGAATCAATTGGATTTTTTAATAAAAACACTAACTCATTATTCTAGTAAATAGATTTTTTTTTCTATTTGAATCTGTGTTCTTAATTACAGGCAGTGTAAGAATCAAGAAGGACCTGATTTTAATATTGAGTCAGTTCTGACTCCAAAAATGTGAAATAGCAAGAAGGATGCGTGAGCATTTTGCATGCTTTGTGAAGTGCTGCAGCATAGAGTTATACTCAGAAACTATATTCATTTCTAGTAGCCAGCTGATTTACTGTTGCTTTGATTCACCCTGCTGAAAAGTTTGTCAAATTTTTCCTTGTGACTCATCTGGTATAAAAAGTGTCCAGGGGATGGCTTAAATGAAACCCCACTGAAAAACTTACAATTGCTGTTATGATTAAGTGAACAGCTTTAGCTTTAAATAGGAATGTCCCCAGGTTCAGAAGGCATTTAAAATTTGCTTCAGAGTAAGGAACTGAGGGACATCCTCATTCCAGCTTTAGGATAAAAAAAAACCCCAAACCTTGCCACTTTGCATTAACTAATGCAAGGGGTCCTGGGTCAAGCCTTTTGGAAAACTACCTTTACCTTCTTCAGGAAATACCCATACATGATATGAGAGACAGGGAAAAAAAAGACAGAAAGCAAGGGTTTCCTTAAAGGTTTCTGCTGGTCTTGAGTGTAGGAAGGAGAAGAAATTGCATAAGTGGCCATGACAGTGCTGTGCCTCACTCTTTTAGCTTCCTGTGGGCTGTAAGAACACAGGTGTGATTTCTTCTATTCTTAGAAGAAATAACCTCCTCACTGGGAATTAAGTACGTGCTGCTTTGCTGTCTGTTGGCCCCTGAGTACAAGAAGGTGTCAGCATGGGACACTTCCCCGTGGCTTGAGTGGCAGCTTTCATGCCCATCCCTGTGTCCCAGCTGCCCAGAGGAAAGGCTGGGCATCTGCTGGGATTTGATTTCCTTCCCTCACAGTTCTGCAGAGCTCCTCACAGGGTTGCACCAATGTGTGCTGTTGTGAGTCTCAGCTAAGCATCACCTGCGGGTCCTTAGCTGGGCGAAGCCAGCTATCTCTTGCAACTCTGGGAAAGGATCTGCACAAGGAAGCATTGAATCTCTTTTCACGGTGAAAGATCTGACATGCCAGAAAAATCTTAAATTTTTGCTACAAAAAGTTGCATGCTTGTTTCATGCTTGTAGAGACAGATTTAACAGACTGAAGACTACAGCTCTAGACTGGAAATGTAATTCAGGCAGCAAAAATGCATTTTGTAATCCTTTTGTTTGAGAATTCTTTGCCTCTGCTTGTTTTGGGTAGCATGTGCTGGATACATGATGCACAATACTTAGGTTAAGTCATGCACAAATTTGTAGAAATTGGATATATTATCTGAAAGAGCAGTCACAAAAGAGAATTATCACAGTACAAGTGAGCATTTGCTCTAAGAGGCAGCTCCTGCAGAAGCTGTATTCAAGACACTTCCCTCCACTTCTGAAACAAATTTCAGTGTATTGGGGAGTGCTCAGCCCTCACCTTTCTACCAGTACAAGTCTCAGAGTAAAACCCTGACTTTGCTGTCTTAGGCTGAAGCCATGTATCGTTGCCTCAGCAAGCAGTTGAGTCTAATTTCACTTTGCATCAAGCAGACCAAAAATTCCATTTGAAAGGTGACAGGCCAGTGCATTAAGCAATTGCACCAGTACTGGGGTTAAAGTGGATAAATTATAGAAGACTAGAGCCTGACACTAAAAACCACCAGCTGGATCAAGGACATTTCCATCCATTCTGGCTCATTAGAGTTACGACAACAAGGTCAGCTACGTTAAATTTAATCACAGGCCTTCCTAGAGGGTATGGTAAATGTGTTGGCTAATTTTTCATACCATATCCCAGATAATCTATCTCCCACAGCTGGAGAGGTAGCTTGCTTGTGTTTAAAGTATCCACTCTACTTATGGCCAGTTAAGACAAATCTTTATTGTTTTTCAACCAGGATGAGCCAAATTAATCACAAGCATTTACCACCTTCCTCCCCTATTAAAAACAAAGGGGTTGTAGTTCATGTATGTTAGCACTCAGCTTGGCATCATCCTTTTAATGGAAAAATAAACTGAGCTGTCTATTCTAAATTGAATCAAGCAAAATAAATAAGCAAACAAGAGTTTCTTTGCTGTAGGTACAGAGACTGTGTCCGGAATGAAGAAGGTTAATTAATTTGAAACTCTTTTGGGAAAACAGTGTCTTTTTATACTCTGTTTTTAAGGTCTCTAACACAGTGGGGGTCTGTTCTATCATTACAACTGCCATGCACTACAGTAATAAAAATAATAATACTGTGAAAGTTATTTGATGTTAAGTCTTCTTGGGCAAACTGCATCTCTCTCCTCCGGAAGGTCCACTGGCCCCAACAGAACAGTGTTATACATGAAGAGAAGCATGGCATGAGCAACTTCTGTGCCACTGATGCAGCTCTTGGGATGGATTTTGTAATAATTATGTATAAAAGTTAATGTGATAAAGTGAAAGTGGTAACTTCCCTCCCTTCTGCTGTCAAACATTGTCCTGGAGAAACCAGTGCAATGCCCCCTTAGAGTACCATTCTGATATGCTACTACTGCCAGAACATCATAACAGTCCAGGATGGCATGTGCAGATTTTCCATTTTTTGGAACCACCATTTTCCAATTTCTGCTTGTTTGAAAGCAGCCCTTGTGAGACAGTGCGCTGGTCCTAATCACCAAAGGCCATATAAAAGGGGCTCTCCTATGGGAAGCATCCACTGCAGCTGTTGCTGCACATGCTGCCCTGATAACAGGATCAGTGATTTAAAGTGAGCCAACCTGTTATCCTGAGAAGTGCTAAGATGATATTACTGATATTATTTATGATAAATTTAACCGTTAATTGCTATCTAGAATCTAGAGGCAAATATCGGTCTTGGCTAGCTTTATCTTACTGATTTAAATGGCTGTGTGTGAATTTGCTTCATTAGAAGAAGGGTCCACAGGGTTCCAACAAACCCAAGAGAAAAGGAATAGAATAAGAATACACAAATCTATAATTTGTATATTCTTGTTAAATGGTCAGCTCCCTTGGTGCTGTGTAGAAGATCTAAGCTAGGCTGTAGGTAATGCCTGTAAGGTTGCTTATTCCCTTTGGAAGTTCTGGAAAAGACAATTCCAGATGACACCACACTGCTGAAACCTCAGAAGGCTACACTTTTAATGCTAAGTAATAGTTTAGCACCAAATTGCATGCAGGTGGCTTTATCTTCAGATGGTTCTCAGTGGTGTAATTGGGCATCACCTCATCAGAGATGTACCAGCTATTGAAAAGTTAAGCTCACTTAGGAAAAGTATCTGAGATACTGTCTATAATTATGACCCTGAAATTAACTGTACATCCTAAATACTCCAGTATAATATCCAGCACTTAGGTGTGGATCCAGCTTCTTATGAGTGACGATTTTTAAGTAGCAGTAAGTGAGACTTGAAGCCTGGCTATGCATTGCTCTGCAATTTGCTGAATTATATATACCAGGATGACTGAGTATTACAATGCCCAACACTGTGATTTTGTAGAACTTGACATTCACTTCAGGCCTCTATTTCCCTGCTGATGCATAAAGAAAAACAACTTGCTTTAAGCTTGGGTGATTATGCCTTTGTATTTGTCTTACTTTTTTCCTGTTCAAGTTCCTACACCATAAAGAAAACGGGAGAGGACTTGACCACAAGGAATAAGGAGACATTTAAAAGATACACTCCTTGATTCCCATCATCCATAAATGCAGACACTGGAAGCTGCTTTCTGTTTTCAGTAGAAGAAGGGAGAGAAAATAACATATCCAATTAAAAGAACAGGGGACTGTTTAGGCAGCCAGGAAGCCTTTTGATGCAAATCTCTGCTGTATTACCAAAGCCACAGCAACAATGCTGATTTATACCAACAGATGAATATCAGACATGAATTGGAATTTTTTACCCAGACCATCTGTTACAAGGTCTTTATGCTTAAAGTTTTCTGGGGTTCTTTAATGACCAGTAGTCAGTGTGTTCACGGATTTTATGCCTACTCCAAAGGACAACACAGGACAGGTTTTGTAGAATATGGATATTCCTAATCTCATGCTGAGTTGTTGATTCATTAGAAATTTGGCAGAGTATTGATGCATTTCACTGAATAACCAGCAAATCAGTTCTGAACACTAAAAAGTAGATTAAAATCTTTTTCCTTAGAACCAATTGAAAGGTTGTTGAATGGGTACCATAATTTTATAACTACTGAAGGCATTTTGCTATTCAGAATATTTGCCATGTCAAGTTCTATGACAGATTTGAGCTGATGTAGAAGAAGAGTTTGAAGTACACTTAATTTCATATAAAGTGTCATTATGGCTCTGGGGTATCGTGTCTTCCACACAGCACAACCATAATATTCTGGTTAAGGCTCTTAAAAGTAGCTGTGATGAAGTAGACAGATAATCTGTCTCTCTCTCTGTCTGTGTTAATTTGCAAATCTGTGGAACTAATAAATTATTATAGCCTTACTTGAAGGTAATTAGCACATATACCCCTTGTTTATTTTAGACTGAGGGCACTAAGTTCATAAGTATGCAAGTATTTCATACTTTACAAATTCTAGTGGTCCAGATTAGTCATCAGCTAGTTGGAAATGGAGAGTAAATGCTCTGTCAACTGATTCAATTTGGTCCATAACAAAACATCCCTACCATCTGAAGACTTGTTCGTGTCTCACACAAAATGGATCCATAGTGACAGTTCACTGCTTGTTAGGAATGTGTCAAGATCCACTGTATTGATCATTATGGTTCACCTAGTGAGCAAATTTCACCCCAGCCTGAAGAGAATCTGTGTGTCTGCAGATGTGATACCCCTTTTGTACTCAGTCACTGGCAGCCACTGCACAGATATGGACCTTTTCATTTTCTCTCAAAATCAAACATGTACAACAGATACTTTTAATGGAACAGAGCCAAATCTAGACTAACAACACTTTTTAAAAAGTCATGGATGGGAGGCATCAGATAATATAATGGGAAGAATGCACTTTCTCCCCTTCACCTCCCAGCTTTGTGACCTGACATGGAGGCTGAGACAAGTAGTTTATGTACCTTCCATCATTCTGTGTAACCCTCTGAAAATGCATGAATGCTTTTCATGGAGGCTTGGGAGAAAATAATTAAGAAGAGAGCTGTATCCAGAAGAAAAACCCAGTCCAAGGTTGTGTTCAAAGACTTCAGGGCACTGGGACAAGCTTCATTACCTGAGGATTGTCATGGCCAGTCCAATTGTCTGGTCACTGACACAGGGTCTGAATTGGCAACATTTGGTAAACTCATTGTCTATCTCAAAAGGGAAGGTTGTGACCCAGCAAACACAAAGGTGGTCCCCTTTTCTCACAGCAGGACGTTTGAAGGATATCAGCAAAGTGATGTCAGCACAACTCCCATTGATGCTCTGTCTACTTTTGAGGTAAGAATAACTTTCCAGATCTATCATTCCACAGCTTTGTGTTTAGGACATGCTGATCCTCTGGCCTGTAAAGGAAAGACCCATGTCCTTTGTATCTTATTAATGAATTCTCACTGAGTTTAATGAGGCAGAGCCTTGTTGGTGTTAAATCAACACAGCAAGATTATTCTTTACTAAAGAAAGTGCTCTGACATGTAGGACAATGAGGATCAGTTGGGAGGAGGGAGAAGACAGAGTAACCTGAGGGGAATAGGAAAAATACCCCAAAAAACTAATATCCATAATTTTTCAGAATATTGACTGGTGCATGTTTCTCTCCCTAATGTTTTCTTAACTTTCTTGATGCCTTTCAGGGAGACAGAAAGGGAAATAGAAAGTACTCCCACATGCTTTTCTGTATGAAAAGAGCAGTTTTCTGGAAGGCCATTAGGATGACCCATGGCAGTGTGAGCATCCTGTGTTAATTTAAAAGCTCAGTTGGTGATCTCAAGGCAAACTTAAGGCCACTCCAAATAAAGTGTCAGCATATGTATTTGTACAGTGAAAATAATCGGGGGTTTGTGTCAACAGTATTTTGCTTGATAGATCCTGCACAAGCTACGTACTGTGACCAGTCCTTATTATGCCTTAAATTTCCTTGCTTTCTGTTTTCTTAGGAGAATTTTTCCTTTATGGAATATTATTTTTGAGTTCTAATTTTCAAAGGCCTTCACTGTGAGGAGCTTTTCTCTGCTAACACACTTGTGGGGGGCCTTTGGCTTTTATTTCACATTCCAGCTGGATTTCTGGGGCATCACTTTAAGGGTAGAATCCCCCCAGGAATAACAAATAATCCATTTTGTTCCCTTTAACATTTGTTATATGCTTCTTTACTTTTAACCAAGCAGACACATTTAGTAACCATCACTGGCTACCTCTGTCAGCAACTCCTCCACTCCCCCACTTGCAAACACAGAAAGTACAAAAAACAGACTTAACTTCAGAGGTGGCAGTGGTGGGGGAGAACAACACAAGGAACGAGGAACGGTCAAGACTGTTATTGCCAAAACACAAGAATTCAAACCAGGGCTCAATGAAAATAAACAGGCTGTTGAAAAAGAAGGTGAAAAGTGAATCAAAGCTCTGCTGCTGCAGGGAAAATAATCTCACCATTTCCTTCATCCATCTAAGCCTCTCCTCAGGACAGCACTGAGCAGGTATGTTCATCCTTACTGAGAACATCTAAACATGGGCTTAGAGATAGCAGATGTGTAACTTAACTAAAGGCATTTCTTTGAACGGCGGCAGATATGTTGCATGTTAAGATAAAAGTCTTTAAAATTCTTTCACTGTTTAGTCATTTTTTTCATTAACCATCTTCAGAGACAATGCTCTCTTTGACACTTAATCCCTCCTATTTGTTGCTTATCCTGGTTACCTGTGGAAAACTCACCTGTGTGCCTGAGTATCTTCCCCTGACCACACAAAGATGCCTCAGATGTCTAACCTGCCAATGTAATTCCACAGTCTGACTGCAACTTTCCTTTCATGTGCATGAAGAGTCACCCAACTGCATTTGCTGAAGGGTGAGGGACTGTAAAAACAATAGAAAGCCACATAAACCAAGTGCAAATATGAGCTCCAGCCTCACTTTACCACTTGCACCCTGCATAATCACTCGCACCACCACCTCATCAAATGCACAGACCTAACAATGTTTCTGCGAGCTTTGCTCTAATCACTTTGCAGAGATCCAAGTGGCAAAGTAAGCTATAAGGCTGTGAAAAAACAATAATCATGAGGCCTTGATTCCTGTTACCTGCTGCATATTACTGTTCTTTGGCAGAGCCACTCTGATTTGCAGCTGGGTGAACAAGATGCTGGTTGGAAAAGCAGCAGGCATGACTGGCAGGCAGGCTGGTGAGCACCCCTCTGCAGCTGGCAGTGCTGCCCCTTCTCCAAACTGCTGCAGAAGCAGAAAATTTTGCTCCAAGGATGGGTGGATGCCCTTGATTACCTGGAGCTGAAGTAAGAATTAAAGGTGAGCGGCTTAGTGGACGGCTGATTCCCAAGAGATGCTTCCAGAGCATTGCATTTATTTGCAGAGTGGTAACACGGTTTGGGCAGGATCAGTGGTGTTTTCTGCTCTGGTGTCTTTGGACATGCAGTCACACCCTGGTTACATGTGACACAACTCTGGCAAGTCTGATCAGAGGTTGCCTCTGAGTGACACAGATGGCAGAAGGGTGCGTAGACAAGATACCTTTCTTCCATATTTCCCCTGCAATGGTTTGTTTTCCACCTAGGAATTCTGAGGCAAAGCAGATGGGGCCCATTTTTCTGTGCTTTCTGGACACTCAGTGATTGATAAACATCTGGAAACATGGATCTCTCTTAACTTGTGCATATAGGCAGATCAGCTCAGCTCTAAAGTCAGAACAATACACCCCTGTTCAGTGAGCTGTACCCAGTGGGTCCACAAGTTCACCAATGATGGGGGAAAGGAGGAAAGTCTTGTAGTTCCTTCAGGAAAGTCCAGAAAAAAACAGACTATTTAGGCTGTGGCAATAGGAGAGCCACTATACTTGCAAAGCCTGTGCCAAAGCAGTGCAACAGAGCAGCCACTGCAAGCTGGGAATACTGTGAGAATACTGCTCCTCTTGCTTTGGAGAACCAGATTCTGGAAGCTTTGCTTCCTGACAGTCTGCAGCATCCATTAAGAAGAGCTTTCTGCTACTTTAATAGCTTCTACAAAATAGCTTTCTGCTATCAGACTATACACAGAGATGTGATTTATTTGAGATCAGTTTAATTGCTGTATCAAAATCAGATACACACTTAAAACATGCTTGTGTGAGTGCTTGACCTGAAAACAATGAAAAAATAAAACAACTCAAACAAAAAAAAACCCTACCTGCATCATCAAGTTGGTGTACAAAAGTAAAGTCAGCAGGTAAAAACATTGTTCATGGGGGACGATCACAAAACATGCCAGCATCAAGCATTGCACTGTGCTGACAACCCTGCATCAAGCTTGCTCTTGTCCTTAAACTTTGGCTTGTACTATGAAGAAAAAGTAAAATCTTCATTGAGTGTAGGGTATATTTGGGTCTGAAAATCCTGACTTGTAGAACAGCCTCCAACTGAAGGAAAACCATGAAGACTCTAACTCCATTTCATCTCATGGAGCCTAAACACCTTCAAGGATCTATTTGATATTTGTGGCATTTAGAAGAGAAGTGGTGTAAACAAATGCTCAAATGAAGATGAGGAAATTTTAAATGAAATGTATCACTAATCGCCATCCCCTGACAAAGTCATTGGATGTGCAGCCCATTTTATAAAACCTTACCCAAAATTATTGGAAAATTTCACACACCCATCTGGGGACAGCTGGCCAGAAATTGTGTTCAGGGCCTTCACATCCTCTCCTCGGGGCCAAGCATATAGAATTTGAAAATCAAGGATACAGGCTGTGGTCTTACTTGGCATAAAATATTAGTTGAACTGGTCTTTGGAGGCTTCCTTAATTTTTTAATCAGATTGGTTTTATTTCACTGTTTTCCCCTCAAAGCCTGGCTTTGTTGATGTCTGAACTGGAAATCCATAAAGTTTTCTCATCAACACTACATTTCAGAAAGTAACTCTTTCTTTTTTCACGACATAAAGCCTTTAAGTTTTTCCCTGGGAACCATATTTGTAGCAGATACCTTGGCAACAGACACTGTCTTGGTCTGATCCTTATAAGGCTTTAATCAGAAGGACTTCTGAAAACATGGATTAAGCTCCATCTATGCTATACAGAAACCATTTTTCATTAAGCCATTTTCAACCAAACTCCATTCACGCAGGACACTAGATCATGCAAACAGAATATAAATCACTAAGCGGTTCTATAAATCATATTAGTCACTGATAAAAGAAAAAAAATAAAAAGAAAAAGATTAAAGTATTCATTTAAAAATGAACTAAAGAAAAAAATTACACTTCCTGCATGTCCACTGCCTAGTGCAACCACATTTAACTGGGCTGAAACCTATGTAAGGCAGAAGATTTTCGAAACTGTGGTAAAAATTGCTAGCAGTGGTCAGGAATTTTTGGACTAAAATTTTCTTTTCCCTTCATATACAATGTAAAAACCCCAGTCATCTGCCAAAACTGAAGCTGATTGATAGCAACAGTTTGATCTCAAGAAGCCTCTCAGCTTAACAAAACTGCAAAAGGACCATTGGATGATGAAGGACAGCTGTTTTGACATTTTTAAAAGTGAAAAGTTTTATTTTCTAATTGAAGAAAACAAGCAAAACCCCAACATTCCTTTTGTACTAAAAAGAGGCAACTGCTTTGAAAGGTCACAATCTAAATAAACTCCCTGAACATTATTAAAGTAAAATATTTAGCTTGGCCCCATCCTGATTTTATTTTGGAAATTTTCATCCAAGTTTTAAAAGGACCTTTCATCCTTGGTTGGCCATAGGAAAAATACTGGAATTCTTGAAAACCCTGGCAGGGTGAGGAAGCTCATCCCCATCCAGGTTCTCTTGTTCCAGTTTCACTGGAAGGGTGCTCATGGCCATCTGTTTCTTGACTCAAAGATGGCTGAAAAGTAGAAAGGAAGTTATTACAGGCTTTAATTGTCAAGAAACCAGAGACACGCAGGTGAGATCCCAATCAGAGAAGGTCATATGACCTTCATATGACCCAGAACTTGGGTCAGCCAGAGTAGCACATGGCTGGTGTAGGGGTCAGGCCTTATCTAGACCTTTGGAGTAGTGGCACAAGCGTCTCTCTGCCAACAAATCAGGCCCTGTGTCTAAATGCAAATGTAAACTCTATTGATTGCTGTGCTACCTGTGTTGGCCACTGCTTTGCTAAGCTGGTTGGTTTTTTTTTCCCCATTAATGTACCCTCTGAGTCCATTTTAAAGAAAAACTAACAAGTCAGCCACTGCTTTACCATGGGACCCATTAGCAGCAGGCATTTAAAACTGCGGACCATTTACTTTACCTGTATCAACCATCCCTGCTGGTATCAATCACCAGAACATCACAAACATCAGCAGGACTGCACCGATTTATATGATCTGAGGATCTGACTTCTTACCTTTACTGAGGTATTTGCAGTAATTCAGTCTTAATTCTGAGAGTGGTTACCTGCTGCTGGACCCCTTTGTAGAGCCCCAGTGAAATAAAATTAGGTGAAGCAATTTCTGAGGCGATTTAAGACCATTAACATGACGAAAAGTGATTAACATTGTTTGTGTGATTTACTGCCCTGGATGAGCACTGTTTGGTTGAAAATGACTTAGTCAAAAATGCTTTTACATGCAGCTGGGAGAGGACTTAATCCATGCTTTCAAAAACACTGATTTTAGCCAAATATGGAGACACTGCTGATTACCAAAGTAATGGCCCAAGGTATTCTGAGGAAGAAACTTGTCTCATTTCAGGTCTAGCCCTGAAACCACCCACAGGCTATGATGGAGTGTCAGAGCACTCCTAAGGAACATGCTCCATTTATGCAATGAAGTTTCATTCTTATGGGAGGCTGTTTGCAATGTAGTAACAGACCCATATCCAACAATTTGTGGAACCACTGCAACTATCACAATATTCTCCCTTCTCTGCCTCAGCGGTCTGACCTCCTCAGCCTCTCCAACATGAGAGAACGTACTTTGAAGCATCTTTACATTAATGTCTCCCTACCAAAGAGAGAGAAAATTCTCGAGTGGCAGAGACAATATTTTCAACGCTCTCTAATCCAAATACTGTTTTCTGACAGTGTCCCTCTGCCACTGTTTCTTAAATAGGTTCAAGCGGGGTGTGCAGAAGAACCCTTGGAAAGCTGCTTCTAATTGCTTAGGTTGTGTACCTAAATTAAAAACCATCTCATTCAACAATTCTCTGGCTGATATTTGTTTGCTCCCACTGCCAGATGCAACTTAGTGGCACCTGCTCACCTTCTGATTTGGAAGCGAGCTGGCAACACCTGTTCTGATTTAATTTGATGGAGGTAAATCACTGCAAGTCCCCCAGCATCAAGGATCCATTATGGGTAACTACATTATCTGCTGCGTACTAAACATTTGCTCTAAACACACTTACAGGAAGATAAGCAAAATAATAGGAAGCATTTCCGGAAGCAGTTGCCAATCTAAACTTTTCGCTCTCTAGAAGCACCTAGCTGTGTGAGTAGGAGGGAGGAAAAGTGAGTTTACCATCAGGCTTTTGAAAGGTGTAGATGAATGCAGACAATAAAACTGAATTAATGGAGGAGGACGTACAATTCTAGTCAAGAGGACATCTGCAGGAGGTGGAGGACTTATTTTGGACTTCAAGAATAGAAATATCCTTAACAGTTGCAGTTGTAAGAGAGACCTGGTGTGGTTTAAAAAAGGGGATATGCAGCCAGAGCTGCATAAGTGGGAACAGGAAGTGGTTTCTTTGGGTTGTGGGCAATGTGGGGCACAAAGCCATGCAGCTCACTGCTTTTGCATCAGTGGGTTGCAGGACCATTGTTATCCACTGGTTACTGTTGGGATTCTTGCTGGGATTTGAGGAATTCATAAAACAAAATGAGAGAAATTAAACTCCTTTTGGCAGAGTAAAAAAATAGATCCAAAAGGTGTGGTGAAAGGAAATGGAGTTGCATGTGAGGAGCACAGGCACAGCTTTAGAAGAGATTTCCTTTTTGAGTTTTCTGAAGTCGTAACAATGCACTGATAACATATTAGCAAGCAGAGTGGGGATTGCCTTCTCCTAACCAAGCATTTTCCAAGCAGTAATGACACAGTGCACTGCTGCTTTCCCCTCGTCCTCGCATCTCCCAACCCCAGAAATGTTCAAGTCCCGTTCAGCTCCCACATTAACCTGTTTGCTGGCAAACCCTGCCTCATGTTCTGCTTCAAACCTCGTCCCAAGGCCAAACAACTGACCTTGACAGTAGGAAGCAGAGGTAGCTATCAGAGATATGTCTGTCTGGGAAGCTCAGAACAGCATCCACAGGTGTGCTGCACTGCTGGCCCTTAGCATAATCCCTAGGCATTAATTTCACTCGTGTTTCTGCAGCAGCCTCAAAGCCTTCATCTGCATCTGGACATAATAGGAGACATGGATGTTTTCCTTGCTGTTTACTACTTCCCATTTGACTCAACTACCACCCTCTTTTTTTTTTTTCTTCTCTTCAGCTGAATTTTCAAAGCTCAACAGTGAAATTGCAGTTAAACATAGCTGGCATAAGGGCAGAACTACCTTGGAGGCATTAAGAGAGAGCAAAATCCTGCATCAGCTTTTGCACAGGCACAGCAGCTGACATATGGCACAATGCAACAAGCAACCAGACCCAGAGCTATCTGGCAGTGACCTGCACATCTGCTGGAGTAGGAGCTGAGGCCTTGGGGCACAGTTCGAAGCAAGCTAGTGTGATTGAGAAAAAGCAACTTCCCCATTCTTTCTTATGGTATAGCCATCTGTTGCACAGCTTATTATTGGGAATGGGGTTATAACTATTACAACACCCTGTGTTATAAAAAAAACCTCCAAAATTACATTGAGGATTTTTTTCTAATGCTGGATTAAATTTAATTTGTGTTCAAATGAAAAAGATTAATGTTTTTTATTTCATTTTATTAAAATTTCCTTCAAATTAGTAGTCTGAAGATTCATTCTGGGGTTTCACAAAAGTCACACCCAAACACTGTGTTCTATGTTTCTAGGAAAAAATATTGCTTAAATAAAACCTTACCCTGAGAAACTCCAGACTGAAACAGTGGGTTTTGTAAATCGAGTGGGTAGTGTGAAGTAGGAAGGCAAATTTTAGTTGTAAAAGAATAGAGATTAGGTTTCAGCAGTGTCCTGAAGGTGTAGAGTTTAAGAGAGGGGGAAAAATCAAGGTAATGCATCTGAAGAGCATGGATGAGGATTATGAATAAGGAACATAGATTTTTGCCACAATGAAGAGACTGGCAACAGTATCTGGAAAGCCAGACATCAGGGAGGGAGGCAGAGGTGGGAAAGAAATTTGAAATGCATTGCCATAGAGGTCTGAGATGTTCCAATACTAGGATAACACGAAGGGGATGCAGGTGAAGGGCTGTTGAGATTCCAGTGGAGAGCAAGAGGTAAGGCCTGCCACAGAAGAGGAGGAATGGAGAGGAGGATAAGCACATTGTGGGAAAAGGCTGTAGGAGGACAAAGATTTGAGCAGAAAAATGTATCTGT
Organism: Donacobius atricapilla; assembly: GCA_013397315.1. NCBI lineage: Eukaryota > Metazoa > Chordata > Aves > Passeriformes > Mimidae > Donacobius > Donacobius atricapilla. The sequence goes on from WBMY01002657.1 coordinate 624,644, forward strand.
CAGTACTGAAAGTGGTAAAGAAGTTCAAGGATAAAATAACTCTAACATGCTGACCTCAGAGCGCAAACACATAAAGGGAGCTTCTTGGTGCCTGGCTCATATTACCAGGATATATTATTCAGTCATGAGTTTTTTGTCACAAATGGGTTGATAGTGCAACACATATATTCCAGTTATCACTTATGATTGAATGACAAGTAACACTTCCCTCCCATGCTGAAAGAAGCTGCAACCAGTAGTCAGAGTGTTACTCCATCCTCTGAAATTGTAGTTTTCTTTCTCACAGAGTTTGGAGCTGACTGGCTTGTGGTTTCTCCGTGGTGGCTTTGGTTTGTGGCTTTTTTTTCCCTTTTCTTACTTATTTGGAAATAAAGGCCGCTGACTTTGGCAGCATGCCTTGAGCAGGTTCCTCTTTTCTCTGAAGGTATTGCACTATTTCCCTGAGACACAAACCCAGTTCATACTGGAAAGCACATACTAACCCAAAGATGGATAACACAGCAGCTGGGAACTCCCTTGTGACAGGACAGCAATGACACAAGTGGAGGAAGCCACCAGGAATTTCACCGGGTGATTCCTAGAAGCAGAGTGAAGTAAGGGCAGTTGCTACTTTCAAAAGCATGAAGTCACTTGAAAGATGCAGAGATTTCCAGCATTGGGAACAGTGGGTTCCCGGAGGTGAACAATTCATAGCAGAAAGAAAGAATTCAGAAAAAGAGAATAATTTCCTTTGGGTGGTATATTCAGTGAAATTGGCCCAACTTCATAAAATCCAGGAAGCTAGGGGTTTGTTCTGAAACAAATATCTGTCACACCAAATTGGTCAGAGCTAAGATCAAGTAAGAAGTTTAAGTGCTAGGAGAAATATCTTGTGCTGAGAAGTTGGCTTACTTTTAGGCCCCAAAGAATGGCAAAAAAAAAGATAACTTAGGGATGAACTCAGCCAATACATTGTTTTTTTGTGCTAGTTCTGGAAGACCCAAGTCAGTTTTCTGGCAATTTCTGCCTGTTAGCCCTGCTATTTGTAAGTGAACAGAAAGCAAAGTGAACAAAGAGTCTGCCAGCTAATGAAAAGAGAAAAGAAAATCCAGAGGACTAACAAATAAAAGCCACTGACCACCAAGTAAATCCCAACTCTGAAATTTGAAAGTTCACAGTCACTTCAGAAGATCATGCAGAAAATCCTTAGAGCCATCCGAGGAAGAAGGGTATGCTAATCACCATTTCTCTGTCTTACACACACTCATATGCACGAATTTGCACACTAATACAGGTTTTGTACTTACACACTTCTGCTTCTTTGGATCAAAACAGGTATAAATGGTAGCAAACACTTAACCCTTCAATGCAGAAGGGTGCCCATGTGCAGTGTTGAGCTACAGCACCCTTCAGTGCAGTGGTGGTCAGACAGATATCATGAGCACCATCTGCTGCTCAGTGCCTTAGGGAAGAGCCCATCACTCAGGAGTGCAGAGGCTTCGCCTTTATCAATAATGCCAAACACATGGAGAGGTCAGTTTCCCTGTCCTTCTCAGAGATGTATGAAGGTGAGAAACCATAGCATCAGTTTAGAGAGCTGTAATTACACACAAATGTGGTCACATAGGAAATCATTGGTGTATCTGGTTAAGAGGCACGTTCAGTTCACTAGGTCATGTGTTTTACGTATCCATCAGGCTTTCCTTCATGAATTTGTAGAGACAAGCTGGTGCAGAATCCTTAACAACACTCCAGTGTCCTCAGTGATGACAAGAAGGGGTACATATTTCCATTTAATTACAGTCTGTTTCCTGCAGTGAGTCTGGGACCCCGGGTGAAAGACCATTGTGCTTACTACCTTCTCCAAAACAAACGCTTGAGAGAGTCTGGAAAAGTTGTAGTGGAAGCGTCTCATTGAAGGCTATGATTTCCCATATTATAAATACATAATTTCATAGTAATCACATACATTACATAATATAAATCAGGTACAGAAGCTTATCAGGTAAAGAAAGTTTTTTCCCATGATCAAGTGCTGAAGTCTAATTTGATTTTTTACAACACAATGCTCTCCAGGGTGAGCAAAATCAGTTTGGCTTTATGGAGAATACAATTATAGGCTTCAAGCAAAAGAGCTTAGAGGAGGATTCAACACTCTGTCTTTGTAAATTATACTCTGAGGTTTGCATTTTTTCCCTATTTGATGGGGTGAGGGGGAAGAGGCAATCGCACAGAATAGGCCTCAAAGAAAATACTTCAGTAAAATAAAGCAATCCAAGGAAAAGTTGCATTTGATTTGCAGAGCAGGTATTTGCAGACTTAAAAGGTGGCCAGCAAAAAAATTGGTGAGATTTAGGGAACTGTGAGACAATGAGGGAATGGTCCAGCTATTTTGATGGGCTCCAGCCAGTATGGTACAATACACTCTGAAAATGACAGTGCATGTGTCTATTTCCTGATGACTGTATTTGATTCTGCAGCTGATGGAAAAGAAACAGCTGCAGCTACCAAGAGGCTGGGCCACTGCACAGGCTGACACAACTTGCAATATTAATATATCTATATAGAAGACTCTGCTCATTCAGCATAATCATTCTTGTCTTTATTATTTCTGTCTCTATACAGGTTTTTTTAATCATTTTTGCTTCTTTTAATTGCGCTCACTCTTCTCTGACCCAGCCTGACCTACTCTATTTGAAGAAAGAACACCCCTAAATATTTTTTTGCATTTATACCATAAATCCTAACAGTCATCTTCATTAAAAACCTGAGACATCATTAAAGTATTGTTTCTCATATTGCCAGTGGTACTGGGGAACACAAAATTTGTATTGCATTACTTAGTTTTGAGCTGATTTCTCTGCAGCAAGCAGGAGGGGATGGGCAAGCAAGCAAAGCAAGAAACGGGATATCTTTTATTTTTTTCAATAGCTGGATGGTCTGCAGACACCTACTTCATGTTTCTAGTGACACATTCCTTCCAGCCCTCTAATACCTGATAGTCTAGAAACAATATCCACATCAACCAAACGATCTATTTATTCTCTAACCATAAATTATCAGATATGACCCTCAGTTAGATATGTCTCAACCTTTACACTTCATATCCTCAGCCTTTATCAATGTTATTCTAAAGGGCAGGCATATTCAATTTATAGTCTTTTTACTTTTCCCTTCATTTTTCTGTCTTTTGTGACTTAAACAATCAATCTTCTCTCTATTCTCACATCTTTTTACTTGAGAACTTCTATTTTTATTCTTGCTCTTGACTGTGTCTCCTTTGTCTCTAACAACCTGTCAGCAAATAGCATTTTCTGTGTTGACACAGCTCTTTCCCTTCTGATTGCAGACCAAAGGCTAGTGTAACTTAGCTCTGCCCTGGAGCCAGAGGAAGGGAATTTTTCCCCCAGGGTGGTGGCTGGGAAACAGATAAACTGCTCAGAGGAACTGTGACTGCTGCTTTTTCACTGGTTCTTCAGGATGCTTCCATGAATCCCAGCAACTCCTCCTCAGAACTATCCCTGCATTTGGGAGTCAAGCAGCTGGTTTGGATGATGCTCAGTGTGGCAGGTTAAAATGGAACTTAAGATGATTTCTCCAGCATGGCAGTAACATCTCCCTCTCTGGTACTTGCTTGAACAAACACAAATTTAATTTCTATCACTAATGCCCCTGTGAGTAGACAATCTATCACTGCTGATCATGAGAAGTGAGATCCCAGAGCTACTCCCCAATTTAAAGCCCATCATGATACAACTGGTAGAGGCCACCCTTGCAGCTTGTTGGAAATGAGACTGTGCTCGCCTCTGACCCCACCTCCCCTTTCTCTCTGGCCTTACACAGAAAACGGCACACAGAGAAACTCCCCGGAGCTCTGAAATGCTGAATGGCTCTTCCTGCACTGATCACCTTCCCTCTGTGTCATGGTGAGCCAGTGCAGCCCTGAGTGATGGAGAGCCTTTTCTTTCATAAGAATTGAAGACATTGTATTGAAGACATTTCTCAGACATAAAGTTGAGAAATATGAAATCACCCCTCCCTCTTTTGTTTGCGCTTTCTTCCTCCCAACAAAAAGGGTCATTTCAGCAGCCTCTGCAGTCAGTAGGGATTTTATTGTGGGACTCATCAGTCACTTGGCTTATAAACACAAAATGCCAGCACAGATCTGTCAAGTCTCTTCCTTGCTGCATGACACTTACCTCTCTGTTCCCTCCCTGCCAGTCCCCTGCCTTTTCCACTCTCCCCTGTCTCCAGGCTGGCAAGTGACTCACTGCCAGTGCTGTGCCAAAGCACTTCTCCAAGTGCAGCTGCCCTCTGTAGCAGCTTTACCCGGTGTCATCCTGCCTCTCCTGCTCTCCCTGAGGAGGAGCATTAGCAGGGGGTCACACACACCGGCTACTGGAGGCTACTGGAGGCAGTGAGGGGGAGAAAATCATCCCAGAGGACTCCCCAGGCTGCTACCCCACCCTCTGGGTAGCAAAAGATGTCAGACTTCCTGTGGCTTGAATCTCAATAGCGTATTTCCATACTCACAAGGATGCCCCACAGCAAGGACTGGTGTTTTAATAAAGCTTCCTCCTGCTTCCAGGCATCAAGTTATAGGGCAAGAAAAGGGGGCTGTGTTACCCCATGTGGGCAAGGCTGCCCCATGCATTCCGTGCCAGGGAGTCATCAGACATCACAGCAAAGCCTTTTGAGTACCAGGTCTTCAAGAACACTCTCAGTTTGTGCTTCAGAGCTCTCCAGAGGAGGGTGTTTCAACACGAACTCCCACACAGCTTCACAATACGTTACAGAACTTTATTTTTATTTGGACACTGATTGTTTCTATAAGTGGATGCAATCTGGGTGAGAACATGGAAATTCCTTTCCTCCAGCAGCCTCTGCTCTGCTGGGACATGTCCCAAACCATGGAGTGGGATGCAGTGCTAACAAGAGAGAGGATGCCCACCACTTTCCTGTCTTGCTGGGGGCACATCTTTTCCTATCTGCCCACACCTTGAGTCAAGCAGCAGTGGGAAGCATCTCCCCATATTGCACAGGGGCTATTGTAGGAGGCAGTGGGAAAACAACCTGAAGCTCCCATAGTTAACCCTCTTCTAGCATTTTCTCTTCTTCTCTTCCCCAGACAAACTGACACCTGATTTATGTGGAACTAGGAAATCAAATCAAAATGCAAAAACACAGGCGGGTTTTTCTCAGAGGGTACTCATGATTCTTTGGAAACCTGAATTTATGTCAAAACCCCCAGCTGCTCTCACTGGCCACAGATAAAATTTCACATAGCATCATCTCCAAAATTTTTTTTTTTTTTTTTGTGTGTGTGTGTGTAAGTCTGTCTTCCTGAGGTGCTGTTGTACAGCAAGCACTTTTTAAAAATACCTAATCACAGCCATTACAAGCCAGTGTGGGATCCTCTGTCACATTTGGAAATGTGGAAAGGGCCACCAGTTACTATATGTGATTATCTGTGACCCACTCCTGTGCTCTGCCATTTTACACAGGTAAGGTTTGTGCCAAGGAGAGGGAATGTCAGGTACCATAGAAATGGTTACACAGCAGGTTAAACAGGTAATCATGCTCCCGCTGATGAGGATATTTACAACATGGAGAAGTCACTCACTTCTGAAGGAAACATAAAGCTTGCTGAACAATTGCAGTGTATCTTGGGAAACTTCCCAGAAGTTTCACTGTTGTTCCACTCATCTCAGACTCTTAGCAAATCTAACTTAAAGATGTTTAATTCTTTAAAAGCTACATCCAAAAAAATATTTCTACCACAGTCTCCTTAAGATATGTCTAACAATAGATTTCACATGGAAAAAATTAGGTTCCACTTTTCTGTCCCACTCTCATTCAGTTCAGACTCCTCCACTTCCCAGGGGAAGCGAACAGCTTCTCTTCCTCCAGGAATATCTGAACTGAAAAACTCTCCTGTCTCACCACAGACTTCAGGAAAGGATCCCACCCTCACCAACTTCAAAAGCTTCTGCTTCTTCAAGGATGAGAAGTTGGTCTTCATGATAGGTCTAACAAATGTATATTCTTCTGTAAAAGTAAAGAAATGGAGCTACCATTTGGTAATGACATGACTCCGCAAATAAATTCATGTAACTAAATCTGTCTGGTTTCCCGAACTATGCATAAAATGATGCAAAAATGGGATGCAAAAGTTACAAAGATCAGAGAAAGCACATTTCTCTTATTCTTGTTTGGACCTCCTTGTATACATCAGTAGATTAGCTTAAACATCATACATCATGTTTCAGTTCATTTATAATAAAAATAAAAAGCTGTTTAAATATTTTCTCAACTGTTAAGGGCAATTTCTTTCTTCAGTGCAAATAATTAAGTATTCAAGATGTAGTGATCTATTTGATACAGAGAGAATAAAAGATTTGAAGAATTTTAAATGAGAAAAATAAGCCCTATATGAACTGACTACTGTACACTTTTGAAATGTTTAAAATTTAAGGCTGATATTTTAGCCCTATCCCCAAAAAGTCTTCTAGTTAATAGCTATGCATATTTATGTAATTTAAATTAGTTACTTTCATTCTCTCATATTGTTTTATGAACATAAGATAAACTTATGAACTAGGGAGATTAAAAATTATGAAAATAAGATTCAGAAAAACAAAATTGTTAAGGCTGGATCTGGCAATCATCCAGTCCACCCCCTGCCATGGCAGGGTCACCTAGAACAAGTGACACAGGAAGCTGTCCAAGTGGGTTTGGAACATCTCCAGAAAGGAAGACTCCACAACCTACCTGAGCAGCCTATTCCAGTGTTCTGCCAGCCTCAGCATAAAGTTCTTCCTCATGTGGGGATGAAACTCCCTGTGTTTTAGTTTACGGCCATTGCTCCTTGTCCTGTAACTGGGCACCACTGAAATTATTCTGGCACCACCACCATTGACAAATGCCTATGAGATGTTTATATGCACTTACGAGATCCCCTCCTAACCTTCCCTTCTCTAAACTAAACAGGCCCAGCTCCAGCAGTGTCTCCTCACAAGAGAGATGCTCCAGACCCCGAATCATCTTTGTAGCCTCCACTGCCCCCTCTCTGGTAGCTCCTTGTCTTTCTTGCATTTAGACTTGAAGTTTGTTCCCTAGTCCATATAAAGAACTAAGACATATAATGTTTTCCCAGATTATAGTGTAATCCATTTCTTCCTATTTCAGTAACAATAAAATGATTGGATCAAGAAAGAGAATTTTCTCTACAGCTTCTCTGTAACATACCGTGTAGCCTAATCACTTTTTTTGGTATGTAATATAAAGGGGATTTGAACTCTACAGAAACATAGTGAGAGACAAAAAAAGCAGAATTTGGTATCTGCAGGTACCTATTATAACCATCAATTCAACCCAGCCCATTTTAGCACTGGTTGAATCCCTTCAGGGCTTAACCACATGCTTAACTTATGCATTTTGCTGCATTAAAACTTGGACTAAGTAGTAATGACTGTATTTTACTTTGGTTTGTTGCTGTTAATATTGATAAATGTACTTGTCATTGCCTCTAGTCACAGTGTACTGGACTGTGGCCTTAAATATTACTCTAAAACCAGAAATCCCACTGAAGTGCTTCAGTATGTTCTTCTTAAATGGAGATATATAAATATCCTAATTCTTCCTAACTTCTTCAATGAGATTGTCCATTTGAATTTTTAGCTGCAGTTTTGCCAACTTCTTCTAACAACCCTCCACAGTAAATGCATCCTTGGGATGCTGCAGAGGCACCAAAGCAGGCTAGGATATGACAAGGCTGGATGGAGCACAACAATGGCCACCAAAGGAAAGGTAGAAGCACAGTATCAAAGCAGCTGAGAAGAGAGAAATGGTCTGGGGAATGGTTGTATAAAATACTCACAGAATCAGTAAAATAAGCTGAGCTTCCCAAGCCACCAAGTTCAAAAGGCTTCGGCAAGTAAAATGCATAAAACTAGTCCCAAAGGCAGGTCATCATGTGTAACAAGATGAAAGCTCTTCAGAGATGTTGTAAGAAATTTGCTAAGATCTTTCTCTCTTCCATATGTCCATACATCAGATTCTTGTGAGAAATATGTTTTCACAATAGAGTAGTTTCAGGGCTTTTTCTGTCCTAGCATTTTGCAAGATGCCAGGTCAAGTGTGTGCACACTCTGCTCTCCCCCTCCTTTTCTCCCCACTCCCTGTTTAAGCTGGGGCTGCATCTGCTTCCGAAGGAAGGAGGCATATTTCAAATCTCCAGGAAACAGGAGGCTATCACAGCTCTGGTTTTCTCCAAAATTCAGATAATTGATTAATGAACTTTTCCTCTCAGCTCATTTGCAGCAGCAGGAGGAGATGGAGGTAATTATGACACTTGTAACTGAAGGTTCATTACAGTGTGGTTACAACAAGCCGAAGGCTAGGAAAAGGCATACATATTACGTGGCATTTTTAAGAGTTTGCCAAGCCACAGGAATGAAAGGGGTATCAGCAACAAGTCCCCACAAGCTGTGCTGTTTGTGGTTTTCTACATTCACACACTGCAGTGCAGAAACCACCGTAATAACTCCCCAGATGATTCCTGCCTCTGCACCCGAGCCTACCTGTGAGCTCAGGCTCAGAGACAGCTGCCTATCGCTGTGTATCTGATCAAGTGCTCTGCAGCACACGCTCAGTGGTTTTGTCCCCCAACTCACAACAAAGGTTGGAAGCAGACTAACCGCTTTCAAATGCACTGTTTGCAATGTCAGGGTCACAGTGACTTCCTTTGCATAAAAGCAAGCAGAGTTATCTTTGGGGAAGGGTCTTCAGAGGATAATTCAGCTATAATAGGAGCCACATGTTTTTCCCACTGATCCCAAGTCACTGTTTTATATTCCTGTGAGTGAGTTCCTTCCTTCCTTCCTTCCTTCTTTTCTTCCTTCCTTCCTTCCTTCCTTCCTTTATAAAAACCACAAAGTGATGCACACATACAGAGTTGCACACAAGCACCTCACTGTCCTCTGACAGCCACAGAAATCCACTGACACGACAGTAACTGTGGTTTAACTCTGTTCCTTCAAAGGGAACTTGAGCCCAAGTGGGGGACCCAGAGGCACAGCCCTCCAACATCCAGGAAAAAACATCCACTGGCCTTTACTTCCAGAGGGTGCTATAATTTCAGTTTGTGTGCTCTAAAATCCCTGGCACTAAGGGGATTAAATCAAGCCTCAGCTTGTGGGTGCACTTGATTCATTCAGTAATCAATCACCCTAAAACATTCCAAGCAAAAAGGATGGTGTAATTTGTAAATAAGGCCAGAAGAAAGGGAAACAAAATCAATATTAGAATATAATCTAGTATAGAGAAAGGCTTCTAGCACAGGATTACGAATGGGATAAATACAAACATTTAGAAAACAATTACACAGAATGTTAAATGATCCTGGGATGATCAATGTCAAAAGAACTGCTGTACGTGAAGGCAAAAGCCAAACATGAGCCACAGAAAATAAACAGGAGAGAACGGGAATGTTTGTGTTTTGCTTCAAAACTATGTTCCCAAAAGTTTAAAAGACCTATAAAACATTTAGAATGTCTATAAAACCACTGAAATGTACATAAAACCACTACATATTTGCTCAATGTATTTCAATGGTTTTAAAATTCTTCCTTGCAGCTTTAGAAGTGTGAGGCTTTCCAAAGGAAGTGATTGCCAAACCTGATGCTTGAGACAAAGAAACCCTTTGTTCAGAGGGATCCTTCCTTTTCTATCAGGTGAGTTATTCTTTGCAACTTAGTCTATGAAGAACAGCTGAAAATATGTGATTTTTTTTTTGTCTGTGTTATTTTCCTCATTTCAATTAATTATCTAGAAGCACAGTCAACTTAGCAGGGTGCCTTCAAAAATTCCTACACTTCAATGCCATACCACTGAGCAGAGTTTAACTAGATGATTTTATTAGGGAGCCAATTAACACTCAGATTCCCCCCCCCCAACTCCCCCACCCAAACCAACTGATCCATCTTTTTATTTCATCCCTCTGAGAAAACTCCACACTGCAAGTCTGAAGTCAATACCTTGTTGCACATCAAGGATCCCTGGCCAGAAAAGACTTTTGAAGAGATGCAGTCCTGATTTTGAAGAAGTGTTATTTGCCTGTTCTTGGGAAATAAGCCATCCCTTGTTCTACTCCTTATCAATAGGTGGGGAACAAACGAGCAAAGATGAATCAGAGTGCAGCTTCAAATAAGTGACTGTGAACAATGACACTTCAAGTGAGTGTCTTGAAGTGAGACTGGGGATGGGTTTGCAGCCTATTAGGGGAGATACAGTCTGAGCTACTCTGGACAAAAAACAGGGCAGAAGATATGAAGAAAAGGGAAGGTGTTTCAAAGGAAAATGCTGCCTTTTGTAAAAAAAAAAAAAAAAGGAAAAAAGAGAGNNAAAAAAAGGAAAAAAGAGAGAGAGAGAGAGAAAAGCTAGCAATACATTGTACAAAATCAGAAAATTTTGTAGTGTGCAATTTTTAGTAATAACGCTCCATTTACTGCTGTGAGTTGGTCCTGGACTTCTTTTCTGTTTCTTTAAATCAACATATTTTGTCCACAACCAGCTAGAATGAATTTTTTTTGATACAGGTTTTATGTCTGACATCTGTGTAATCCTGCTCTGACCTAATGTGTCTGTACAGGGATTGCACTAAAATGGTATTAGATGGCAGAAAATTAAGTTTCCAAGAAGCAGAAATAGAAAAAAAATTCAATTTGGTGGAAAGTGAAATGGAGAAATAGACGTAAGAAATGATGTGAAGGCATAAATTTGCCAGGAAGGCACAACCAATATTAGCTTGACCTGGGGTAGTGTATGACCTTGGAATTTAGCCTCCCACCAGTTTGCAGAGGGGTTGGCTTTGTCTCCCCCTGCTTGTGTCTTCTCCTACTCTGAAGCTTTGTAGCATCTGCTATATTCCAAGCCAGAGGTTGTCCATATGCTAGTGTTCTAATCCCATCTCTCCAGAAATGCTGTCTCTTCTCCACAATGACCTTCAACTTTTTTACTGTAAGGACTTCTGTGCTTATACAGATATTTGCCAGTTGGCAAATTACTGCTGTTGGGCTACAAAACTCAAAGGTCTAAAAGGAATTTTCCAGGGCTGGAAAGAAGCAAGAAATGGGAGAAGTGTTTTTAAGCAACAAGGTGAATAGAAGAGCTGAGAAAAATAAAATGGGTTTTTTACCAGATATCATATAGGAAAGCAAGTAATAAAGTAAAAGGCAGGACAGATTCAATAATAGCACCGGAAGGACAGATTTTCAATTTCTGCTTCAGGACACATACTGCAGAAAACAGTCCTTCAGTCACGAAAATAGCTGAAAGATCTGAAAAACACTTTCCAAACTCTATGGTGATGTGATGAATTGCTGATAAATGGTCTTCAGCTCTAACATGGTCTGCTGCAAATTTGGAGTCCCCTAAGTGCTAAAGAAGGGGATATGAAAATCTAAGCCCAGATTTCTTTCTTCACCTTTAGAACAAAAATCCCATGAAACCATGGGTTGACTTCAAAGAATACCCCCTTTATCAGCAACCACAAGATATATGCAACTAACCCAACTGTTTAGCTGGCACTTTGTGAAGCCAGTCATCCAGGATTAATTGTAAATAGAAAGAAATGGGCACTACCAGAAGACACATTGTCCCATCTCAATAAAAACGCACCTGCAGGAAAAAACTCATCCCGTGCTGCCTAATGCCTGAGGCCCAGGTGGTTAGCTTAGATAAGACATGTTTAGACATTTCATTTCTTCACTCTCCAAAAGCTGTCCCATCTTTTCTTGGGATTTGGCCTTGTTTCTCCGCAGGTCTAAATTTTGTCTTTTCAATGAGTGAAAAAGCAGTAAAGCTAGGTTCACTTTGGCTTTGCTTGGAAGGATTCACAGAGCTTGAAGCAGACACAAAGCAGGTACCAGTATTGATGCCTGGGCAGAGAGATCAGAGCAATGCTTGTACCCCAGCTCTTGGTACAGAGCTTCAGGGGGGCAGAGAAAAACAAAAAATCACAAACCCCAGTTGTCGTACTGAGAGGAGCTGAGATGAAGCATTGGAGGACTGGGAAAAATAGGCCCCAGCAGGTTTAGACACTGACCTTACCTGAGTCCTGCTGCAAGGGGAAAATGGAAGACAGACACAGCCCACTGCCTTAGTTGCTGGACATCTCAGCATCATGAGAAGTCAGCCTTTGGCAGCCCCCCATTCTCATTCCCCTCCTCTCACCTCATGATTTACTTTCTGACAGTATCATGAGAATTCCTGCTATCGCTTTACCTAGCTTAGGGTAGCTGTACTTGAATTTTGCATGTTATTTACTGATGACCTTTGCTTCAGAAGATATCTGCTTTTTGTAGCCTTGCTGTGTAAAGACTGACAGCAACCTTCATCAGAGGATAATTTCCAAATGAGGAAAGTATCCACGTGGGACTGTCAGAAGCACTAAATTGATTTGTGCCTGCACCACAGGTCAGATTTAAACCCATTTTTCTTGAAGACAAACTAGACTGATTTATCCTCAGGGGCCTTACCCTCCACTCTTTACAAGCCTCAAAACCCAGAAAGAAATGATGTATGTGCAGTTAGTACACCCATATCATGTGAGGGCAATTGATTCAATTACATTATAGCTTCTGGAAACAAAACAGCCATATGGTGAGCTTTCTACCCCAAAGTAATGGATGCTTCACAGCCACAGCTCTGAACCCAGAGTTAGTTCCCTGTATGAATGCTGCCCCCTAAGCAGGCTTCCCTGGGGAAAGCTTTCCCTGAGCCATGGGAAAAATCCAAGTTCAGCCTGGTTAAAATAAGTAAATCTCAATACACTTCTCTGAAGTATTATCTGAACTATCCAGAACTCCTAAGTCTGCAAAAAAAGCATTGATAATTTTATAAGAAAAAGATTTAGGTGTATATATGTGTGCAGGCACATATGTACATGCTTTTCATTATCTCTTAATTCTGGAAGAGCAAGAAATAGATTGAGATGAAAAGCAGTAACTGAACTCTGTTTTGCTTCATGTGCTATGCACAGTGTTGGCTCTAAAGACATAAAAAAATCAATCATGAGCCAAATCTGGCCTTAAATCAATCAAGCTCTGCTGGCTTCAATGGAGCAATTGCAGAGATGTACTCCAGCCGCTGCTCTAAGCCCACCCATTTTCACACCTTCCCTACTTTCCAGCAGGCTGTCTAGGCTGCCAGCCCGAGATGGGAAATGCAAAGGTTCAGAGATATCTACAAAATTTGCATATGAAGTAGCATGGGGAAATTCAGCATAGCTTTTGAAACAAAGGGAACAGAACAAATGAGGGCCCCCTTTTCCTTACAAAGGGAAGACTTAGTTGGAGAAATTTTGTTCTGAGCATTTCAGTATCAAGCCAGGCCTGTCTTACCAGGCTCAGATTTTCTACATATAAGCAAAACTCCCTGTGGTTCAGAAAAGCCCCAGTATTAAAGGCAGCTCTGGGAATATGTATGAGTTGTTCCTGATGAATTAAAAATGTGACAGCAGCTTCGGGATTTTTGTGGTTTTCCTGCTCTTTGGTTTTGACCATGAAAAGCCTCCTAAGCAGAGCAGTTAACCTCAGAACAGGCAATATTTACTTGTACTTCCCAATACTTGAGACAGGAAATGCCTTAAATGTTGCAAATACTGAGGTTATAAAACTGTAAATGTTTGCCTGTCAGGCACCTGGCAAATTTTTACAGGCAGAGTCACCTCAGCACTCAGATTTTCCCCATCCTCTCCTTTTCCCCCATTTTACAGAGGGATTCATGAAAATCAGATGTTTTTGTGCATTTTGGTTTCAAGGTTGCTGTCTACCAGCACTTGAAAAATTATGATTTGGATTTCACTTTCTTTATCTCTCTTATTTTTTTTTAATTGATGGAAAGGGAAATATCTCAATTTATGTCTTGCTTGCTAGATAAAGGCTCAAGACTGTTCTCCAAATATTTAAAGAGAGAAATTAATCAAGTAACTGTTGGGAAGATTGATTTAAATAATTCAGTTTTACAGAGTGATATAAATCCATGGAATATGGAAAACATCAGGACAGAGTGAATGCCACAGAAGCCTCTAAACACCATTTTCCCCGGGACACTGTAAAAAAAAATTGGCAGAGGAGTCTTCCTACCTGGTTTAATTGTGAGCTTACTGGCTTGGGCATTTCCATGCCCATTCTTGCAGAGGCATTTTAGAAGAGAAATTCGAAGCTGCAGCCTGGTTTCTGTGCTTGGCTGACCTGGCCTGATGGCAGCCAGGGTACCCAGCCCCGGGTGGCGTCCCCAGGCACTGAGGGGCCCAGAGCACCCCTGCCCTGAGCTGCACACACCACCCCTGGAGAGTCACCTCGCTCACCCCACACCAGCCAACACATCCAAGGGGGGAAGCAGAGCCCTGACAGCCATCACAACTGGGGACAAAAAGGAAACGTAAGATAAAACGTAATGCCTCACCACGTGTACAGTCTGGATGGAAAGGAGGCCTTCCCCCATCTTCTCAAGGCTCTAGTGGCATCAAGGAGATGTTTGGCTGGTTTTACATGGCAACGCATTGTCCATATGCCCTAAATATGACCATATGTGGGGCGAGGCACTGGCACAGGTTGCCCAGAGAAGCTGTGGATGCCCCATTCCTGGAAGTGTTCAAGGCTAGGCTGGAGGGGGCTCTGAACGACCTGGTCTAGTGGGTGGCATCCCTGCCAAATGATCCTTAAGGTCCCTTCCAACCCAAAGCATTCTGTGATCCTATGATATGCTCATAGAGACCTTAGTCTCATGTAGTTTGCCCAGTAATGCTGTCCAACTGCACGTGAGAAGAGAACCCCGAGTCCTGTGTTCAAGGAATGAAAAGACATCGCTGGATCTCCTGATCTACCACCATACAAAGGAGAGGAGAATCATATGCCAGGAGTTTGTTTGTATGATTTCTTTCCTGTAGCCCCTCTGTAACACATCCTTGTGCCAGGGAGAAATTCCCCTCAGGGATTTAAGTCAGCACAATCATCCCTAACTCAAACAAATCTGACAACCTAGGACATAGTTCCTGCCAAGGGCCACAGTAAAAGTGAACAAGGAAGTTTCTAGACTTCTCTTTTAACTGTGATGTGTTAGGAGTGTAGTCACACACCACCTATGTGTCTAGTGTTTCACTGGGAAGAGGGGCTGGGACGTCAAGACAGAGTCTGCCACCCTCTCTCCCTCTGGATTTCATGTGATTATTCGAGCAGCTGTCTGCTGCTGGAATGCCTCCTGATGCCTTGCCACCGCGATGGGGTGGGATCGTGTGCTGGCTGGGCATCCTTTATCTTGCTGTCTTTCAGCTTTGATCCATCCAAGTGGACGAACAGTAAATTTAATACAGTGTCCTTGAATCCAAAATATTCCTACTTTCACTGTTACTTCTGTGATAGGGGTAGATTTTTAATAATGTTCCACCTGAAGCATAAACTTACATATTTGTTAAATACAAATATCCACTAAAATGTTCCTCAAAATTTTAGATCTCTGTCTCTTCCCAAGATCTGCGAGGGTATCAAAACTAAAACTTGTAGTATTAGCAAATTATATGTCAGTTGATAATATTTTTGGAGTTTGGGGAAAAAAAAAGAAAAAGAAAAAGAAACAAAACCCTCCAAAGAAGTAAAAATAACCTGGTTAGAGGGAAAAGGGAGAATAGACTATTCTGAGTCATTATCAGTTTCATTACTCCATCGCTCAAAACCATGTTATTTATGATTTATATACACATCACCTTTTGCTATAGTTCAGGATTTTTAAAAAATGGACATCCTCTTTATGTTCCCAATCACTATATAGCAGGCTTGTAACTTTTTCAAGACTTAGTAAAATGTATAAAATATTGTAAATAACTGCATACATATAAGACGTTTCTTAAGCTTTAAAAAAAGAAAAAGAAAAATCAAAGTGGTTCCAAAACCCACTGTCTTTGGAAACCAGACTGTAAGCATTTTTAATGAATTGAGTTGAGATTAATTTAAATATTCATTTTGAATTTGTGAGTTTTTTCTCTTTTCCACAGCCTCTTGAGACTTGACATAGCAGGAGCTGCCAGACTTGTCTTACATGTGACCTTCCTTAGGACTCACTCCCATGTCTCCAGAAAGTTAAAAAGGAAGCAGTTTCAGGAAATGCCACGTGTAGCACTACTGTGTGTTGGAAAGGTGTAGCAGTCTCTAACCACCATCCTGTGTGCTCAGCTCACCACAGTCCAACTGGTGAACTTTCATTAAACACTATGATCCTTAAGTCTGCAAGGCAGCAGGACAGTTTCCTTAGTAGCCAAAGAATTTTCTACCCAAACAAACCAGGGATCCATATATCATAGTATCTGTCTTTTTATACCAGTTAATGTTAAATACTTCAGACGAAAGTGTAAGCAATAACCTTGATTTAGCAAAATAACATCTGCTTTGCTTTAAATGTTTAGGACCTCTGGCTTCTGCCTTCATTAAGAGAATATCACAACTTAAGTAGCACTTCAAACTTATATTACCTATGTAAAATAGATATATGCATTAAAATATACATATCTTGACTCCAGGTTACTTGAATGCATTTTTACCTTGCGTGCAAAAAGCTTCAGGAGGACTGAACCCTGTGCCAAAAGCTAGATAGGAATTTGAGTGCTTCCTTGGCAAGGGTTAAATAAGAGCACATAATTAAATGCATTGGTCAATCAGGTTATGTTGATACGACTAAATAGAACTGATCTTGGGCCCCAGGGGCAGAAAGCTGCCCTTTCTGTGGCAGATTTGTCTTGGAAACAAATATTTGGAATAGTTCAAAGGGGAGCCAGGGGATGAGCTGGCTCACAAAGCAGTGGGGACAACAAGAGTGCAGGCTCTCCCTCCCTGTGCACTTCCCCGTAGTGGTACAGACGTACCTTCAGGATACTGTGCTCCAGTTTTCATACCAATTTTCTGTTCAGGTAGCTCCACAGATTTCACTTCTGTTATTCCTGCCTACACCAGTGCACACCCCTCAAAAGCCTTAATAATTTTCTTACTTATGTAATGCTAAATCCCAGTGAAAGATTTTTTTTTTCAGGTCAGGATTCTAATGCCATGAGGCAAATGTTTGTATATCCTGGGAATATAAGGCTTTTCATTTCTGTTGATGTGCCTATTTCTGTTAATCCAGGTCTTTCATCAGTACCTGGGACTGGTCTCTTCCATCTTACTTATGTTCTGGAAATGTCTGCTGTTGTATGCTTTGATTTGTTGTCAGATGACAAAACAGACTTTAACAAAATTTTCTTTGGGAACAAGAGTGAATCAGAGCTGTAACTGGACCTTCATAAAAATATCATCTTTAGAATCTTATGGTTCCCTCACCGATTTGATCAACTCAGTTTACCTCAAAGGGCAATTACCAGCTGAAATGTCACAGACTTCATGTACCATTTTGAATATCTGAAAATAAAGATTTTCCTATGGCACAGTGGGGATGTTGGTGTAAAAAAGCCTATAAATTGCTGGAATTTTAAACAAATATTTGGAACCAAAGTATTTTTGGAACCAAATTCCAGACCTCCAACTGTTGAGCTTGACAGGTTCATCTTTAAAATTTCTCTATTTGCTTTAAAATGTTTGACTTCTGTAATCAGTGGATAAAACAAGAAGACTAATGTATAGAAGAAAGCAATGGTGGAAGTTAATATCTAAGTATAACGCTTATTTTCTCCCCACACAGTTCTTTTTTATAAGTGAAAGTATCTTTAGTCAGTCATAGTTTGTTTCTTTTTCATAAGATGAGATGAGTGATTTGTATGGTGCAGCTACACCAAGTTTCTTTTACTTGATATTTCATAAAGAGTTCAGATCTCAAAGGCAAGAGAAAAAAAATGGAAACATAATGACAGATAATTCAAGCTACAATTTGAAACAGAAGTTTTCATTTTAGTTTGTAGATATAAATCAGAAAGTGGTCCCCTTCCCCATGATAAGGAACCAGCAGATCCTTATCATAGCAGTAGGCTAATCAGCATTTTTAATCAATATCTTTACTGCTTTTGCTGAATGAGAAGAAAATAAGACTGAGTTACAGAATTAAGTATACTTTACAATTTATGATTTAAACATGAAAGTGTCTATGGGAAAAGGATTGGAACATGTCAGAGAAAGAAGACTTAATTACACATTATATATTACATTTCAGAGGTCCTTTCAGCCCATAGCTCAACAGTTTCTTGCTACTCAGTCAGTCACTTATTTTTAGACTTAAATTTCTCTCCATCACACATGAAACTGTTTTCTAATTTATAAGGTTCTCCATCAAAACTTCCACTTCTTAACCATGAGGTAACAGAAAGCATCAAATGTATTAACTAACAGACCTCCTAGTAAGTTCTGAGGTCCATATTTTCTGATATTCTGACTCATTTTTTCTACTCCCTGTCTTTTCTTTGTAGCTTTACTGTAATTTTATATTACAGTATATTGCTCAGAGCCTGAGCAATAACTTGTATGTAATAGAATCATGGAATGTCTTGGCTTGAAAAGGATTTTAGAGATCACCTACTTCCAACCCCCTGACATGGGCAGGGACATCTTCCACCTGACCAGGCTGATCAAAGCCCCATCCATGCTGGCACTGAACACTTCCAGGCTTGGAGCATTCACAGCTTCTCTCTGCTGTGGCCTCTTCCAGAGCCTCACCACCCTCAGAGTAAAGGATTTCCTCTGAACATCTAACCTAAATCTCACCTTTTAGTTTAAAACCATTCCCCTTTGTTCTATCATTTCATGACCTTGTAAAAAGTCCCTCTCCAGCCCTCCCGTAGGTCCCTTCAGGTACTGGAAGGTTTCTGAAGGTCTCCTCAGAGTCTTCTCTTCTCCAGGCAGAACAAATCCAACTCTCTCAGCTAGTCTTGACAGGAGAGGTGCTCCTCCCTTCCAGAGTATTTTAAGGTTATAGTTAGGAAGAAAAAAAACCTAACACGCAACCCTGGGAAAGCACAGGAGCAGCTCACACTGTGCAGCAGTGGCCCCCTTGGCCAGATTTAAGGTTATAGGGGGAAAGAAAAAACCCAACACACAACCCTGGGAGAGCACAGGAGCCACTCACATAGTGCAGCAGTGGCCATCTTGACCACAGCTGCTCAGGAGCACAGTGAGTCCTGCAAGAAAGACAGCAGCTTACTTGGATACTCAGTGCACATGGGAAAAGTGCCAAAACCAGTGTGCAGTGGCCCTGCAAATGCAGAGTTTGGCCAGGCACAGGCTGGAAAGCAGAACTGCTATTTGTCCTCAGCATCACGGCCATCCCGGGAAGCTGCCAAGCCCACTGGTTCCCTCTGCCCCAGGCATGGCTCCCACTTGCTGCTGCTTTCTCAGGGCACCAGCTGGCTCCAGAAAGGGCTCTCACAAAGGGTCCTTGTCCCCTTCAGGCCACCACAGTTAGAGCCACTTATCAGTTTGAGCAGAAGATTGCAAATATGGGGCCATGGTGCAGTCTTTTCTCTGGATGAAAAATTAGCTGGAGACTTTACTTTCCTGCATATTGCAGTCACTACCACCATATTCCCAAATGAGAAACTGCTGTATAACTGTGCCTCCCTTTCCCCTGGCTGATGCAGCCCCCTGGAGAAATATGAAGTGGCTTTTGCCTATTCTCTGATGATCTCATCTTTGCTTTACATGGACTGGGAACTATACACTAGATGGTGTGATCAAGACCTGAAACTTACTGCCTTAAATCTAATGCTGTGGCCAGCATACACATAGAATATTTAATGCCTTTAACAAAAATATAAAAGCAAATTCTTCTCTGCAAAGCTAAGACGTGTGTCCTCTTTGGCAATTGCAATACCTTTCTCTAGCAGATCAGCTTTCATCCTTTAAAGCTCTTTAAAATAACACAGGAATACCAATTATAATATTGTAAATAGTATTGCTCAGCTATCTTTTCAGCAGAGGAAATAAAAGAGCCCATCCTGTAAAAATGGCTCCTTATCACTCCATTTCCTTTGTGACTTTCCACACATTACACTTATCTTTAAACAGGAAAAAAGGTATTCAGTCTTGTAAAATCAATTAGGCTTTTAAGCAATGGAGTAATCTTCTCCTTCCTTTACATGTCCTTTAAAAAATATCCAAGCTTTCCTAACTTGCTTCAGCTAATCTTCATGCCACATGAGAGTAATTTAGCTAGTTGCTAACTGGATTTATGAAACAGCATTTTGTGAAGAAATTCTTTGCCTCATACAACAAAATAACTTTCAGGCTAGTCAATAGTACTCATAGAACCAATGTAGGCAATACCTTATGTATTCAATCCCTTAGCAAAAAAGAAAAGTCCCTGCAAACATCAGCTTTTTCTGCTGAATTAAAAAAAAAAAATCATCAAGATGAGAAAATACGATGTATACATGGTAGAAACAAACAAAAAAAATACTACTTTTTCCAGGTTATTTATTCAACTTCTTTCTTTATGTAAAATCTTCTCAGTTAATTTAAAGGGTGAGCATACTTCTAACATAGTTTTCAGTTCCTCTTAGTCAGCCCTGTTGAGAGGAAACTCAGTGTCAGGAGGTGTGCTTCATATCAGCTGACATACTTTCTATTTGAGTTTACATCCTTCACTAAACAGTAGAAATGAGCTCAGTTATCTTCTATTCATTTCCTAGCTTTTATCACAAGGAAGAGTGGAATAATTTTGCAGCATCCTCCTCCCACCCTACTTCTAAGGTAGTAAGGTTGAACACATATCTGAGGAATGTGTGTTGACCCTGGCGGCAGAACCAGGGAGGGAGGATCAGAGTCCTGGGCTGCACCTGGTGGAAAGAAGGTGGCAGAGCAGGGTGCACACTGTACCAGTCCTTCAGTCCTTCTGGTAGACTGTTTTGAAAAGGAAGAAGATGTCATCTAACAGCTGCAGGCAAGCATACCTCCTAACAAGAAGGGGCCTCACCAAGCCACAGCTCTGCCATGCGCTGCTTCTTCAGGCTTGTTTGCCAAAGAGCAACCCAGCATGGAGTAAATACACTGCCCCTACTCCAAGCTGCCCAAATACACTGGCACACACTCTTTTTTCCTTCCAAAGGACTTGATGTGAGTAGAGGTTTGCACAGCAAGTTGCTCTTTCCCCCCACATCAGAAGGGCTCTAATTCTCTAGGTTACTGACAGGATTCCAACAAATATTAGTGGTCTTGCTGTGTTTTACTTATGCACTACTTAAATTCCATTTAAATCTGCTGCTTGTTACTTTAGGCACAGAATCAGGCAGCTAAGTCCATCAAGCAGATGCTACTGACATTTTCCATTTTGAGTGCTGGATGATAATAACAAGCAGAGGCGCCTATACTGCTGTGAGTAAACATTTTAAAAGCAGCTTCACAAATGCCACCATCTTTCAGCACCTAATAAACAGTTTGGGAGGATGTTGTTGAAGCTGCCAAAAGGGGTTTTAAAGCTGGAGTGTCTCACAGGAGTCAAACACACAGCTTGCACTTGAAATGCCTGTCTCACCTTGCAGATGGATAAGAGAGGCAGACCACCACTGGCAGACACACCGGGCTTGGCACAAGGGTACTGGGGGTGCAGGGACAAAAAGAGATGGTACACGACCAACACAAGGCACTCCTGGAAGAACTGCCATCTCCAGGTGTTGCAAAATGTGCTATTTAGCAGGCTTGCCTGATCAAGCCAGGCTAGGCAGTGGTTCTGTAATCTGAAGCCTACTTTCCTATTTCCTCCCCTTACACTAGCACCCCTCTGCTCTGCTGACTGGCCTATGGAAATCCTTTTCAGGTACCTCTCCAGTAGGCAAACAACAGCCTCCTGGAGCTGTCTTGGAAGCACAGGCAACATGATGCTGTCTAATCAAGGGCGAAAACCTCCACCAGGTAGCAGGGTTCCTCTGCCCATTTGAGAAATATCCTGCTTCCAAACTATCCAGTTTCAGTGCATGGGAGGGTTCATGATGTCTATGAGCACAGAGGAAGGCCACTTAGTTGTGAAACTCCACCTGGAGGGCTGCACTCAGCTCTGAGACCCCCAGCAAAGGAAGGATGTTGACCTCTTGGAGTGAGTCCAGTGAGGGCCATAGTGATGATGAGAGAGTTGGAGCACCTCTCCTATGAAGAAAGGCTGAGAGAATTGCGATTGTTCAGCCTGGAGAAGAGAAAGTTTCAGGGTGACCTTTAGGCCTCCTAGCACATGAAGGGAGTTTCTACAAGAAAGATAGGGAGAGACTTTTGGGAAGAGCATGTAGTGATAGGTCCAGGGGTAATGGATTCAAATTGGAAGAGAGTAGGTTTAGATTAAAATTCAGGAAGAAATTATTTACCATGAGGGTGGTGAGGCGCTGGAACCTGTTACCCAGAGAAGCTGTGGATGCCCCATCCCTGGGCCAATTTGGTTGAGTCTCTGAGCAACTTGGTGTAGTGGAAGATGTCCCTGGCCATGGCAGATGAGTGGGAGCTCAATGATTTTTAAGGTCACTTTCAACCCAAGCCTTCTATGCATCTATGAGTATACCCTTGGTTTAGCACTTGTACATGAATAGAGACCTGTTATCAAGAAAAGAACTGCGTCTTTGCAAGATGAGGTTATGATTAATTTTATTGATGTGTGGGCCAGAAGGAATGAATTAGTTCCAAGTGCTTTGAGACAAAAAACTATCATGTGTTTCCAAAGGAAACTTGGGAAAATAAACTTTACAACACAACAGGCGGAGGTTAATATGAGTTTTGAGTTTGAAGCTGAATATAATATTTGATACTCAGGTATTTGAATTGAGGCCAAACTTTGATTATCCCATCGATCAGTTGATTAAAACTAGTCACTTGAAACCTGGTGTTATGTGCTGTGCAGGGCATCAGAAGACACTGTCTAAGACAACAGGCACAAAAGGTTGTTGCATCTTGAATCCTCATTCCAGGTTTGTGCTGTGGTGGTGCCATTTACAAAGGCAGCAGGAATGTCACATTTCAACAGAGCTGGTGTTACACATGACTGTGAATGTTGTTGACTCATTCCGGGTCATTGGAGATTAACATTTTGGAAACTACAGGCATGTAGAAGATATAGTATATGTTATATGGAACAAGGCTGTGCTTGCAAGATTTCAAACTCAATTATGCAGACACAAGAGGTTTAGATAAACCTTTTAGATTGTATCAAATGAACTTTTGGTTGCTTATCTGAACTGACCTTCTGAAGGCATTTGGGATTATTTTTAATGTTGTTGTTATTGCTGGAAATAACAGCAAGTTAAGAATTTAGTTTTAACTTTTGCATTTTTTGAGGATGGTTTGCCTGATTTAACATGGGGAAGGACAGATTCCAAACTCTGCCCATTTTCACTGATATTTCATTACATCTAGACAACTGCAATGAACAGTGTCTCTCCAGTGCAAAGAAATCACAATTTGAAACATAGAGATACATTAGAACCTTTATGATTTGAACTATGAAAGTTTTTTTGTTTTGTTTTGTTTTGTTTTTGTTTTTTTTTGCTTTTTCAAAAGTATATATTAAGAAAAAGTGTCTTCAAACAAGACTTCAATTTCAGGGACACAATAACCTTGTTTCATGGTTTTGCTGGGTTTTATTCCTTACAGACCAGAATCTGCATATAATTCTGTGCTATACAGGAAAAACACCTGCTCAGTTCTGGAAAGCATTAAGTTGAGATATTTTTGGTTTGCATACTCTGTCTCCTAACCTGGATCCCCAACTGTAAGGCCACTCTTCATTTATTAAACGGTACCTAGAGGTGGGGCTTTTTGTGAGTGGAGAGAAAGCAGTGGTCTCTGGATTTTGTCTTTCCCAGTCACTTCCCCTTCTCTGCACTTTAAGCCCTTCAGAGGTGGGAGGTCGCAGCAGGGCTGGGACAGCAGTGACACCAGTCCCCTCTCAGTGGGGCTGGCCTCTGATGTGAACTGCAAGCTCAGGGCATCAAGAAGTGGGAGTGCCAAAGAGGAGGACTTAGGCAATGGGAAGTGGGCAGGGGCAGAGAGATCTGATGTAGAAAGAAATGGCAAAGCTACTGAGAAAGAAAAAGGCATGCAGGTGAGTCTACCTAGAAAGTAAAGGCTTGGTGACAGTAAGGTTGGGGGATGCATCAACGCCTTCCTGTTCAGCAGATGCTTTCTGGTCAGGCTGCCAGGGGAAGGACCAGGTGTGTACAGCTGTCAGGCACACATTCTCTTTATTTGTTTTTAGAAATACATGATCTCAGGACTGGCATTGCTCTGCACTCAGGCACAGGACCTCAACATGGCACTGCCCTGCAGTTTGCTTAAAGCTTGGTATTCTTGATAGAAACTTTCTTTCTGGAGAGTTCAGGCCACCCTTTACAGCAACTTCCTAGCTGGCAAATAAGAACCCCCAATATCAGAAACTTGATCCTGACACTGTTACTAGTCTTGACAAAAACAGAGATTTACAACCCTGGACCGTCCGGGATCTTCCCCAGGATCACCCTTTGACAAGATTGACTACAGCCCTTTCTAACTGTGGTGGCTAGGCTCTTTGGTCTCCTGCCAAACGGTAAAAACCCAACTCCACAGTTGTTCTGGTTTTCCAAAAGAAAGGAGGAAATTCTGTCTGCCACTGAGATTGCAAAATCTAAAAAAAAAAAAAAAAAATCATCTCATTACTAAAGTAAGTTATCGAAAAAGTTATAAGACATGAAAATGACTGAATCCTACAGGTACTGTAAACTGCTGTAAACTACAGACAGAGCATATGGACAGAGCATATGGCTGAATTTACCACATCAGTGCTAATACCCATTTTACAACAATACAAGAGCTCTCCAATACTGGGTTTCAACTAAGTAACCAAATTTCCCAAGGGTAACTGTGCAGTACACATACTAATATCCATATATGTGGTGATCATCAGCATGATGGCCATTTATTTGGCTGTCTCAGCAATAACAAACGACTCTGGGTTAGTTACTGTATTTGAAATAAAATGCGGAAATGCAAATAAGCTCAGCCTTGGAAAGCTCTTGATTACCAAAACCCTCTTATACAACCATAAAAGCAATCTTTGGGCCTCCAGAAGCCAAAGCACAGAGAAATCTACTTTAAATCTACGAGGGAAAATACTTAAGCTTCAGCACATAAAAATTCAGAAATGCTTGTACTCTTAGCACTCTGCCAAGTGCTAATGCCACCATGTTCATAGTGTTCACAGTTCACAGATCTAAGTGTCAGCAACTAAACATAAGGCTTACACGTAACGCTGCATTATTTACAGTAACCAGTGCTGCACAGAAAAATCATGGCCCACAGCTGCAATTACACCTGTCACTCTCGTTTGAATAAAAATGACATCTTGTTGCTACTACCTGTCAGACTTAAAAAAAAAAAAAAAAAAGTATAACTTCTTTTTCTTAAGAGGAAGGGAAATAAATTAACCTCAAAGCGGTTTAACAAGTTCTCACATGTTGGCTGCTGGTTTGCATGTGCCTGCACAGCTCCTGCCAGGTGCTCCTCTTTTACAAGAGGCAGCTTCCCGGCACAGCATGGCAGGGTTGGGCTTGTAGTGCTCCAGACAGCACTGGAGACTGTGGGCAGGAGGCAGCTGTCAGCCCTGTTGCTCTAATACCAACACAGGCAAGGTTTGGGCCTGGTTAATACCAGTATGTTTAAGAACGTAAATTCACAAATCCTCCCTGACTTGTGACTGTAATGAGAAATTCCCATCAGTACCTCAAGCTGAGAATCATTCATTTGTGATCAGCCAGTAAATCATTGCCCAGACAGCTAAAATAAATCAGAATATCTATTTCCCAGAAATCTGAAGTAACTCTATTTGTTTTGATGGCTAAATACATACAACAGAATTAATTTCAATTAATATTTTTGACCTTCTCTCTAGAAATCTTGATGTTGGCGAAGGCTCAGAAGTGGAAGGATATCAAGATTCCTTTTAGAGAGAAAAGAAGAGAGTGCTGACACAAGCTGAAAGGGAGTGGCTCTTTATAAAGAGGATGATGCCAGATTCTTTTCAGTAGTGCCCAGTGACAGGACAAGGAGCAATGGCCATAAACTAAAACTCAGAAAGTTTCACCTCAGCGTGATGAGGAGCTTCCTTACATTGAGGGTGGTAGAACACTCATGGAGTGTCTCTCTCTGGAGATATTCAAAACTCACCTGAATTTGTTCCTGTGTCACCTGCTCCAGGGATGAAGGCAGGGACTTGGACTCAATGAGATGCAGAGGTCACTTACAAAACTAACAGTTCTGTGATTCTGATGAATGGCTCTCAACCCCACAGTTCAGACAGATGCTTAGGATAATCCTGATAGCTGTCAGAAACTTTTTTTCTCATTTGGTCAAACTCTGGCACATGCAAGGCCTGTGTCATCAGAGCACAGTGGCAAATCCAGAATAACCATATAAACCATCCTCCTTCCACTTTCTCCTTTCTTTGAAATGGAGAGACAAGATACCTTGAAGAGACTGCTCCTTTCTCTCTTCCACTGTTCCTAGGTCATGCACAGAACTTATCTCCCTAAAACTGAGGGCCTGGCCATCGACAGGGAAGCAAATGGCTGGAGATCACCAGATGAACATAGTCCTGCTGTTCCTTAATTCTCTTGCTCCATCAACCCTTTATCTTCTCCCATGCTTCATATGGCATGCCCTCCCTGGGCTCTTAATTTAAGTTTGCTGGTGTTAATGAGAAGAAGCCTTGGACTGGGTCAGCTATTTACAGTTACTGGCTGCAGCACCACATGGAGTCTATGAGTGACAGAGACTGGGGATCTTTCCTTACAGAAAAGAACATTGGGCAGATGGTGAAGCCCATTGTTTTCAACCTCTGTGGAGCTGCAATGAAAACTTTGTTTCCATCTCTTTGAGTAATCTTATAACCAAAGGCATTTACAGAAACTTCATTTACTGACTTTTCCAAATTCTGAGCGAGGGCATCTCTCCCTCTCAGCTTTAGTTTTGGGAAAATCCATCCAAAGCCCAGAAGAACCAGCTGAAGCTTTGCATGAGGGCTCCCACTGCATGGGATGCACACAACAGCTGACATCAAAGCTCGGATTTCAGGAAATAAACTATAGGAAGATGCAAAGTACTCAGCCTGTTCTCAGACAGAAACCAGGAACTGCCAATGGCCTTGAAGGCTCCTCCCTGTGGGCTAGCTCACTCTGGAGTGGTGCCTCAGCTCACCAAGCCATCCGAACTGCCTCAGCCACAAGCTCCTCAGGTTTGTGTGCCATAGACTGCTGCTCCAAGCAAATTCAAACCATGCATAGCCTTTAAAAGCTCGTCCAGAGCTGAAACAGCGCGGAAACCTGCAAGTGCCTGCGAACTTAAGAGACCTGCCAAAAGGAGGACTGCCAGGAGGAACCTTGATTTATTACAATAGCAGGTTCTGGAGAAGTTCCTGTTTTTAAGAGGTTCCAATTAAGGCAGATGTAACCGACAGTGAAACCTTAATTCAAGAATCTGAAGCACTTGGCCTGAAAGTGAACAAGGTGTGCTTGAAAACAAACAGGTGCCAGAAGAGAGACAGGAGAGCTCAAAACTGTCTTGAGGTGGAACACAGGGCTGCCAGCATGACCTGCACCCTCACTGGGCACTGGTCGCTGCGTGCGGGACTCAGGTGCCCCAAACCATCCTGTTGTGTCACGCCGTGGGACTTTGAGAGAGGAGAGGTGTTGCTGAAGGGAGGCTGCCTTGGGAAGGAACCCTGCCCGAACATTCTCCTTCACACATCTGGCAGATGCTGATACTGGCCAGCAGGCAAAGTCAAGCTCAGGTCACAGGGCCAGCTTGACCTTGATGGCACTGGCTTGGTGGGCTGCTGTTCTGGGACTGCTCCACAGTATGCTGCAGACCTTATATCTCTGTGCAGAGACCTGTGTCAGGAGATGACAGATTTCGTTCTTCTCAAATCTGGTCACTGGCTGTTTTTGTAGCTGACATGACCTAAATGACCAGATGACTCAAAACACACAAAGTTGTGGTTTAGAATTTGGAACAACTTTCAGGCTTTTCCTGCTCAGAAAGGCAGTGTAATCCAGCTTGAGGCCACTAACAAGGGTGCCACAGAGGATTTCATACTACAGGCAAGAAGTAAGCAGGGAAAAATATGAAAAATCAAAGTCAGACTCCAAAATAACCAGAAGATGAATTTGCAGACAACTGTAGAGAAAATCAACAGACAAACCTATGTCCAGTATTCAGGAAGGGAAGTAAGATTAGGATGTAAATCAAAACAAGTGAAAAGGTTCTGTCTAGTGGCAAAGCAAAACTCTTTTGCACCAGACTAGGCAGAGATGTACTTGTTTTGGTGGTAGCATTTAACTTGTTGTTAAGAGAAAGTATTAGAAGAACCTGACACAAAAATAGAGATTAAGCATATCTATTTTAGCTAGATATCATATTCCTGACATAGCAACAGTTGCCAATGGACTAAATTTATTAGATATTAATTTTTAGCAGTAAGAACAGAGATTAAACAAGGAAACACTCATTATCAGCCACCCAAGTGTTTGGTAGAAAACAAATATCAACCAATACAGACTACCGAGTCAGATTCACATCTGCATTTAATACTGCTGTGGAACAATAATGATGAAGGCAACTTGTCACCTCTTTTTCTTCCATGAGAAGCAGATAGAAAACCTGCCTACACTTTTGAAAACAATGTCAGAATTACTGAGGGCATGCAGATGAATAGAGACAGGCAGAACAAAACCAATTAATGTGAGAGTCAGCACTCTGACCACACCAAATGAGGCAGTGTTTCTTGATAGTTGAAAACAAATAGATTTGAACAGCAAAAATATTACCAGATATTAGAGGAGGTTGTCCTGTTCTATCAAATATAAAGAACAGCTTTTTACCCCCAAAATAGGTTTTGTTTTTTTTTTTTTTGTTCACCTAAAATATCTTGGACCATATCTCAAACCATAGCAAATTTAGATAGCTGAGCCCTACAACATGATCATAGACTCAAATTCAGCAGGTATCAATTTGAGCAGTGAAGTATAAGTTCAGATGCTCATATCCAGAACTAATCCACTTATCTCTACCTGGCCACAGGGATGGTGATACTCAAGAAGACTCAATAAATTACAGGCACTTCAGGGATTATTTGAGCATTGCTATTTATATGTATTTGAAGTAGAGTTTTAAGATATACTCAGGCTGATGAACTGTTCTTACTTTTTACTGTACCTTTAAAAAGCCCTCACTTTGAACAGACTGAACCTGTTTATTGTATTACACACAAATTCATATTGCACTGACACAATTTGTTATAAACCAGGCACTGAAAGAAACCAGACTCTTTCAGGTTGCTTATGCCTGAACCACAGCTGAACTGGACACTGACCTTAAAACCTGCGTGCTAGCCCAGCAGGGAATTGGTGATGCAACCCTTGACCCTGCTCCCCATCTCAGCACCCTCCTTCTAGGCTGCAGGGGAGCCTATTGCACCCCCCTCCCCACTGCAGCCCCGAGCTGAAGCTGTGCCTGCCCCTGCCAACACAGCTGGTGTTTCTGCAGCTGCAGTTGAGTTCTGGGTGGAGAGAACAAAGAAAAGATAGCAAGGAATAATCTCTGTGATTATGTGAGATGGAGAAGGCATTCCCTTAAATAACCTCCTCTGCCTGCTGAAGTTATCAGAGCATGCCTTTCTAATGCTGGCTAATGCCAGGTTAAGTTCAGTAGGTTGCAGCTACATCGTTTGTCCGAGATTTGTCCTTAATTGAAATGCAAGCCTGGGGAATGCAGCTACATGTAGTATCTACTAGGAAAACATATCCATCTCAAAAGACACTTTTCAAAGAGGCACATACAATCTTGTTAAAAGCAGGAACCCGAATGGCTATTTGCTCCATCATACACCAGCAGCAGGTATGGCACAAAAGGGAACAGCTGCTGAGTTGCTTCTGTGATCTATTTTGTCTGGGTGTTTGCATGCTTGGGAGCATGGACTGGCCCTTTTGCAGGTCTCAGATGAATCACTCTGCTAATGGACTAGCAAGTGCATGGATAACATTATCAGTGATGCAGACCATAGTTCCTATATTGCTTTAATATGCCTCCAAACCAATCTGGTAAATTACTTCCATTATAGGATTTAGATAGTATTCCATTACAGATCAAGCTTTTGGTTTAAGTGTCATTTCTTTGAAAGACATATTTGGTTTCAAGGTCTGCTTGGAGGTTTCAGAAGAAACTGAACAGAGCTCCAGACCTCTTAACCCATCCTATAAAATGTTCTCACTAACGAACAGTCCAAGGTCCAAACCACAAAAGCCAGGAGATTGACAAGAATAAAGTCTTTCTTAACAGAAGAGTTCCAGATAGATAGTTTTTCACCAAAATCTGCCCATGGTGTCCTGTAGACATGCAAGTCTCCTCGTCATCTGTTGCAAATTTCTTCTAGGCTAACTCTAAAATTAAAGGTACTATCTACCGTTAGACTCAGTCTAGAAAACTAATTCAGCTTATAGCCTGCTATTAAAGAAACGGGCTTTTCAGTACCTTTCCAGCAGTTTGACTCCTTCAGATGCTTCAGTGAAACCACAGACCCCATCCTAACTGTCAAAGTACAGCCAGTGTATGCTGCATTTATTATTGCATATTTCTCTTCCCTGCTCTGAAAGCAGATCTAAATAACATAATTTTCCACTTGTACTTGAAAAAAAAAACCCTGCTGCAAATCCAAGCCATGAAAATTATTCTATTTGTATTAGAAAGTATAAAAGTTCTTCCTCTTTTTTAAACAAAATTAAGACATTTGTGTCTAGTCTATGCTTTTTTCCATGAGTTTCTATGAAACAGTTTTACTTTGTAGTAAATAAAAAGAGGCATTTCAATTTAGCAAAGTCCTGGCATATTAAAACTAAAGTGACATGGCATATTAGAGGGGCTTGCCAATATTAATGATCTTTACATGATAATTTATTCCATATTTAGTGTTCAATGTTTGCAGAAATTAGTACAGCTAAAGCATATGGTGCTGTTTTATTCAACGATAAGCTATGTGATCATTAAAAATATATGGAAATGCAAACATCGTGTTAGGAGTCAGTGTTTCAGAAAGGAGCTGTTAATCCTCACAAACAGTTTCACTATAATAAGAAGCTCAATCAATTAATGCTTTTGTTTCCTTATGTATTTACTTGGTATTTATGCTTCCATTTAGAGTAATTAATTTGGTTATACTTCAAATTTATATATATTTACATTTCTACATTATTATAAAGGAATGTGTCATTTTGATTTGATAAGGAAAAAAAAAAGATTGGCAAAATCAGTTTAACTGCTAAGCTGGGAACTCATATCAATCTCCATTCCACTTGAGGATTGAAAGCACAAAGCTTCTGGCTCTACAGCAGCTTTGTCAGCCTTGGCAATTTGCATTATGTTACTCATGACAGTATGCACAAGGATCCATTGCCACGAATGCAATTTAAGAAAACACTTTAAGTTCTTCTTACTCCTTTTCAGGGTTTTCAGGCAGCTGGAATGCCTTTTTTCCCTTTGGTAAAGAGATTACTTATTATTTCTATTTAACCAAATAAATAGACATCTTGAAAAGTCATAAACAATTTGAGTTGCCAAGGTAAACTTCACAGGGTTTTTCATGCAGAGGGAAAACAAGAGGGACTTTGCCGGAACATGGAAGGTGGACTGCTTTGGAGCCATGAGTCTCAGTTGAGCAGAGGAACAGGGAAAGCCAGGGTAGGTGCCCTGGGAGTGCTTTTCACAGCCACGTGCCTGTTCCTTTCAGTGTGGCACTAACTTGGGCCACTCCTCAGTGTGAGCTGGCTCCTGAGGATCCCTGCTCCGTGCACTTAATGAGAGAACACTCGTAATGGTGTAATGTTCCAGCTATGGGTCTTGCAGGAAGATTGAGACGTTTGAGGGTGATCTCTGCGCTGATTAATGTGCACGGCTGGGTACTATTCACCATTAGGCAAACAAGGCTCCATCTTTATTGAGGTCATGATTTTATCCACGAAGCATGAACATTTAGAAGAAGCCAGATACAAGGATTAACCAATAGCCACTCATCTCACCACTTATCAAACACTAATGTGGATGCAACACCCTTCAACTATTTCATCAGGCTACCTGAGGGTTTGGTGTTGTGGAGTTTGCTCTTTACAAATCTGATTTCTGTTTCCTTACTGACTGGGTTCTGGCAACTCATCCTAACCAGCAGCAGAAGCAAAATATTCCAAATACCTCTGCTGTTCAGACAGTGAGTAATCTCAGAAAACAGACAATCCTTATCTGTTACCTTTGGGCTGAAGAATACAGATAATGGTACACTCAGGAGTTTGCTCCAAGGCACAAGGAGAACAAGGTATTAACTTGCAATTTAGCCAGGGCCTGCAAAGCCAGCTAAGATCACTCTCTGTTTGCAAATGAGTCACTGTTCCTTAAAAGAACAGATTTTATCACAAGGAAATGGGGATATCTGTATGTCTTTCTAAGAAATCACACAGATTCTACTTTAATCCAAATGGAGAACTTGAATTTGGGATGGCTAGCTGAAAGTTCAAAACTGAAAACTGAAAATTAATCAAAACTAGCTTTAAACCCCATACTGGGTTACCTACATGAAAAGGTGGAAGTCTGTCTTCTGCAAGTCAGGCTCCATGATCTAAGTTACTCTTCTAACTTTAAAGTCTCTGACCTGGGGTTGTGATGTCCCATTTTGTTGTCCATTGTTTGTCCGCAACACCATGCAAATTCAGCATGAAAATTTATTTCTGACAGTCATTTAATTTATCCCAGCCATTACCACTGCCTGCGTGACTGACATTTATTGCCTGGTGTCTGGTGAGTAGAGCTGGGGCTGGGAGCCAGGAGACCTAGTGTCTGTAGCTGATGCTACTATCTTGGGTAAGTAGCTTCATCTCATCTGTTGCATTCACTTAATCATGGTCATCATCTTCAATTGAGCTGATTGAGGGGACTCTATTATTGCAGCTGTTACACCCAAGACAACAAGGCTTGAATTATTTTCAGAGAACACAGAAATACAAGACTGAATTATAAGGTAGAATATCTAACCTAAAGTATTTGGCAGCTACAGCCACGGAGCTGAATGTCACACCACCCAGGTCTTTTTTCCACCCAGTCAGCAATGTAGGTAAGCAAAACTTTCACTGCCTATACAGAAAAAAATGTGCCTCACCCGCCGTGCTACAGAAATTGAGTTGAATGGGTGGTTCAACTTGTGCAACTTCTTTGATCATTACAATTTTTTTCATGAATCTTAGCCAAAGTCTGGTGCTGATTCCTGGTGGCTTGTAACTTCTCTTGATTCTCTTTCTAAGTGGCAAAGTGTTCTCCTAGTTCTCCTAACTCAGTTACATTCCCCTGTTGAAACTGTTGGAAAGAACATAGCAAAGCCGACGGAAGAAGACACAAATTTATGTCATGTGAATACCCTACACCATCCCTTTTCCTCTTGATACCTCCAAATAATGCCCAGTTTTACCTCTGATATTACTGAGAAAAATCAGGATAAATATTTAATAGAGACAAAAAAACTATTTTGGAAAATGTGAGGAGTGTCCAGTGCAATTCCTTTCATGCAGAATGAAACTTTAGTCAGAGGTCTATTACAAGTGTGACATGGTTAAATAGATGTTTTATGTCCTTCAGCCATTAACACTAAAAGTGCTAGAAGGAACTACAGGACACCTTGTGAGAATTCCTGTACCAAAGACATCAGATAGTTTTCTAGCTCTTTTTTTACAGATCAAAGGTAGGTGCATCCTAACACTTGAAAATGAAATCATGCATCTCTTAGGACTCCTGCATTTATTTCACAGGGGCTACAGACAAATAAAATACTCCAAGTCCTCTAAATCCTTGTACTAATCCATTTCCATCCCTGGTGTGACAAAATGTTCAGACTTCCCC
Organism: Donacobius atricapilla; assembly: GCA_013397315.1. NCBI lineage: Eukaryota > Metazoa > Chordata > Aves > Passeriformes > Mimidae > Donacobius > Donacobius atricapilla. The sequence continues at coordinate 658,531 of WBMY01002657.1, forward strand.
AAATGATCTAAATATTACAAGGACCATTTATTATTTACTGAGCTCTAACCGTGCCCTTGACACTTGGTGATTCATGAAGATCTCTCTACTTAGAGGAGTCTCTGGGGCAGGATCTGAGACCTGCTGGAAAATCATGGGCAGGAGGGGGTCAGAGACTTCCTCTCTGCCACTGTTCCTGCATCACCCTTAGCCTGGGTGTTGAATCCATTATTGAGCTAGTTGTCTCTATAATCTGTCCCAGTGGTGTGAAGTTCCCTGCCCATAGCAGGTACTGTGGGGAGATACCAGGCTCTCTCCCTTCCCTGGCATCCTGAGGCTGTCACCTCCCCTAGGCGTTCATGAGTCCCAAAGAAAATACAGGATACAGTCCCTAATTTTCCCCTCAGTTTTCAAAACTACCGTGCATTTTTGGAGGACTTTTTGGAGCGTTGCAGAGGTAGGTGTGTAAAGGTAAGCATGCAGAGGTAGGTAGGTGTTCCACTGAAGAAGGAACCTTGAGTGTCAGCTCCTTTCCTGCATCCTAATGCTAAATTTTAAGGCAATTTTTGCCCTGTTGTAACTCTGTAGCAAGCATAACTTAATTATTTTGCCAATTATAATATCAGGAAATATAACAACCATTACATGAATGGGTGTTGAATCAGTGCATTTTCCACTCCACAGTAAGCAACAAGAAAGAGAGAAGAAAATGTATTAACTGAGAAAAATCTAATAAACATAATGCTACCTACAGATATGTGCTATTTAATCTCATGAAAGGATTTTATGCTTCTGTTCACATGGCAATATCAGATATCATGTCACTGAAGGAAGCAGAGGCTCCAATGTGCAAGTCCAACAACAGGAAAATAATGTTTTCATTTTAATCTCTGCGTGTAAACAAAATGTCTTACTTGATAATTCTTAAATGCTTGGAGGAAATAATACTAAGGTTTTAATACATTTTAAGTTAGACACAAGTGGAAAATGCTGCCATTGACTTCAGTCTGAGCTATCCAGACAAGTCTGTGAGTTTCTCTAGGACACACCGAATCTTCTATTTGTCTGTATAGACCTTCCCCCACTGGCACTAGAGTTCAGATGGGGAGCTACTGCTATTGCCATGCAGAGAGTGAGGATTTCTCTTCTGGATTTCAATTAAAACACACCTGTTGTGGAAAGCCAAGGGTTGACAATTTCCCTCCTAAAATCTAATGTTTTATTCCCAGGAAGTATGAATAATGAGTTGGTTAGAAGCTGTGCTGGAAAATGAGAAGGGGTAAAAAACACCCCCATTTTAGCTTTAATTTTCTTCTCTACCCTTCAGCCGGGGGAGGGAGACAGGAGGCAGAAAAGTGGAGGGCAATGACCATTAGAAAATAAGCTAATTAAAAACCCCCAACAAAATTCAAAAGAACTAGTGCTTTAGTTCAAGAGGCAAATGTTTGTACCTAATCTGCAGTCACACATCACTTGACAAGTGCTAAATGTTCTTTCATTATAATCAGTTGTTACAGCTACCTGTGATATTGATTATGTTAATAATTGGGATAACGTTTTGAAGAGGAAGTGTTAGATTTTCTAACAGTGATTAGTACACTGATTGTGATTGGCCATACAATTGCAAAAATACTAAGGTGGTATTTGATTGTTTAACACAGCATTTTAAATGTTGGTAACTATTTAGGACATCAGTGAGCCCGAGTTGGAAAGTGCCCAACATTTTCTAAATATAAAATTACCAACATTATTTTGCTATTCAAGCAGAAGTTCCTCCATTCTTTTTACTGGAACTGAAGCTCACAGCACTCATCCAAGTCTAAATCACTTTATGGTGATATCCTCTAACATCTGAATATGTATTGAAGGTTAGTATTCATTTTTATTATTCTTTTGACACAGGAAAAGAGACCTTAAGAGCTATATATTATAGTTCTTATTTAGACACTACTGAAGTAAACGGGAAGGGTCCTTTTATTCAGGGGTTTAATGCAAATCCCAAATTGGGAACTTTGAAATGTTGAATTTTTCATTATTTTAGATTATGTTCTTATTTTCACTTCAGAGATCCAAAATAAGAGGTGACTAGAGAGTTCTTCAGACATTTTTACTGCAGCTGGATATATCCACTTGAACAAGGTAACATTAGATACATAAGGCTATAAAAGATTATTTTACGAACTACACCTGGATTGTACATGTGTTTTTCTCATGAAAAGTGGCTGACATGAGAAAGATTTTGAGATATATCAGAATCAGGAATTTACTTATATTTAGCACTGATAAACCAGTAGAACCTTATTTTTAGTGTTTACAAAGGCAAGAATAAGATCTGCTGTCACATTGCAAACAACGCCTATTTCACATACTTGCAGCTAGCTCTGTTGGGGCAGGTAAAACCAGTTTTATCTTTTTTATACACAGACACATCAGATATCCCTAAAAAGATGAGGAAATCTTGATAAAAGAACACCTCTATTTTCAAAAGAATAAGTTCATAGTTCTGTAACCCAAGGTGTCTCCTCATTATGGAATAAAAAATGACTATGCTAAATTAGTGTCACCTTTTTTTCAGAATACACTATTATGCTTCTCTTGCAGTTAGTCTTTCTTCTTGGCCACATTTAACATAGTGACAACTGTTTCGTAGCCCAGATTCACAATGCAAAATTTTAACAATTGCTGTATGAGTGTCAACAGACAAATTTCAGGAAACTAGAAAATCTCTTCCCCTTTTAAGCCTGATTACATCTCATGGCCTGAATAGCGCAAGGTCTCAGAAATCACATGATGTTTTAAGGGAGACACACGCCAGCAGCAATGAAGGAGAGAAAGCTGGCCAGGCTCAGCCAGGGAAACCTGTTCTGGCAAAGCAGAATGACAATTCACACAATTCCTGGAAATCATCAAATAACTGCCCTGATTGAGAGCAGCTCCTCCTTTTTGATGGTATCTCCCTCTTCAGCCTCAGTAGCACTTTGAGTGGTGAATGAGATGGAAGAGTCTCTGGGGCATAGTAAAGGACAAGACGGTGACACTAACATGGGTCTCTGACCTTTTGAAAATCACCAGGCTGACACCTGCCACCAAATGACAAGGGATAATGCTTAGATAAAATTTTACACTTTTAACAACTTGTCCCCATGCACAGCACATAAACCTGTCCTCTCTCACATCCTCCCTAAAAATGGCAGTTCTTTGTAGAGTTGAAAAGGAAAGAACATGGAGAGTAGATAGTTTATTTCAAAAATCTGTCCTAGGTACGCAGCAAGAGACAGAATGAGCCATCTGGTAGGATTTCAACTGTTGCAAAACAAAAATACACCAGGAGTACATTTCATAAATTAGTAAAATAGTGATCCTGGTCCCCAAACATAATAAAATAAGTGACATAAAGACATAAAAGCGTAATTGCTGAAAAACTCAACAGTGAATTCAGCCTGAGGTCTTGAGTGTTTTTTTTAAAGTCCCCAGTACTCCCGCACTGAAAAACACAAAACCATTAGCTCAAGACAAACTTTCCTGCTCCAAACAGCCCAAACTGTTGCAGAAGATGACAAAAGGAATACTGTTTAAAACTTATTTCAGGAAGAATTACTTTTGCTCTTATGCATTGCTATGAAGTAACAAGAGTCCTCTCTGCTTGTGTAGCATTTTGTGATGACTCAAACATCGTTGCTTTTTAAGCTGGTCTCAGCGGCCTTTGCCAGGCGATACCAATCAGTCCTTAGCTGTTCCACTGTATGCTGGTAGAAAACATAACCATGACCAGATGAAAACAAACCTGCTTCACTGGCAGCTTGCACTCCTGTATGCTGCAAGGACAGGTAACAGGCATCTCTTGCATCCACAGATTTTCTTTGCTCTGAATAAATTTCTTTTTTAGAATTTTTGCATACACTAAAAATGTGTGATGAAGTTCAGTTAATACATGAGAACCAGTGGATGTTTAATAGCCCTGTTCTCTTCCTTTTGACGGGATCAACACTACTATAATTATTTAAGCTCTTTACATAAGAAAAGTACCCCAAAAATGCAACAATTAAGCCCGTGTTAGACACAGTGGTAAACTGAGATTTTCCTAAGCTTCAGCACTCCATGATTCTACTGATGCCTTGGGAAGGCTAATCTGGAACAGAGACTGGACAAAACTAGAGAATAAAGTAGATATTTATTGAAAGGTCTTTAAGGGTACACCTTGGGCAGCACAAGAACCTGATCAGAGCTGCACCCAAGGTGGACTAAAAATGATCACAAAATGGATGACTGGTCATGAGGTTTCCCACTTTGATAAGTTTTGGTGCATTTACAAATTGGGTTTAATTGTTCAGTTACAGTTCCAGGTTGTGCAGTCCCATCCTTTCTTGTTTTCTTTCTTCAGTTCACTGTTGTTTACGCATTTGGGCCTGAGACTTGTAGTAATTGTCCTTGGTCTTCAGCAGGAAAAGGATTTGTTTACCTACTCTGTGAAAAGAGTTTACTAACACTTATTATGAGGCTCAGAACTACACCCCTCATCAGCAAAGAATCTGAAAAACTTGAAAGCTAAAACTTAAGGCATCGTTGCTTGGTGCTTTACTATTGAAAAGTCATCAGACAACTCCTTTTATTTTCTTCTCCCTGTCACCACATCATCTTTGTTATGCCAAATACTCCTCAATGCACAGCAAGAGGCAATGACATGGAAACTGCTTGCCTCAGAGAGATGCTGGCAAGCTGCTCTGCTACTAAAATGTGCTGTGGCTTCAGAGTGGAGTAACACAACCCAGTCCCTCTTGGAGGAGCCCTAGGCCCGTGTCGGGGTGGCTGGCTCCAATATCTGCTATGGATGGTGACCCCAGACATGGCCTCTGTCAAGCCTGGCTCTCTGCACCCTGGCCTGGCCACAGGGAGCCTTGAGCTCCATCTCAGCACCGTGTGATCATGGAGGAGCTGCAGGTGGCACCTCCAAAACAGCCACCAGGCTGAAACACCTCTGTCCACTCTGTACAAAGGGCACCATGCTGTTTCTGGAAGAACAGTAAATAAATTATGCCTCAAGACTACATAAGTATCACAGCCTAGTGGCCTGCACTGGAGGGCTGGACAAACCTCTCCTCACTGCTGATCCTCTTGGATGCTGCCAGGTCTTCCCTGCTGCATCACCCCTACTGCTCACGAGGTGCTTGCATGCATCAGCTGTTTTCTCTTCTCAGAATATCCCATCAGCTCGGCCACAGCAGCAGTAATTGTTTAAATTACACCAGATCCAGGTAAATTGTCTAGTTTAGTTACACACAGACATCAGTAGGATGCATGTACATGGGAGAGGTAATTGCTGGGTGCTGGGGATTTAAAGCATAGAAGAAAAGAAAAGGTGGAAAGCCACCATCACCCACCTGTGATTTCCTTATCTCTCCTCTCTGCTTTTTTGTAAATAAAAAAGCACATCCTGCAGGAAACAATGTTAGAGGGAAGTTTGGAGAACTTTTGTACTGTATAAGCACAGTGTACCAACTATCCAGGAGACTGCACAAACTACGTGCTCAAATAGCACAATGTGTTTTTTTCTGAGCATGTCGAAGTCAGCTGTGGCGTGCTGACAAAATTTCTGGCAGTAAGCTTTCTGCTGTAAACACAGACTCACTCACACTAAAGTCATTGGTCAAACAACTTTCTTCTGCTGGGTGTTAAAGCCATACTTCAAAGTGGGAAAACATAACAGAGTCAGACAAAGTGCATGATGACTTACTAACAAAATGGTAGAGACATGAGAAACTTATAAGCATGGTAACCACTTTACTCCATATGGCTCAAACAGTGTTAATGTTTGGGATTATATCTCATAAAAATTTATGCAAATCATATCAAGGATTTTCCTACCACTTCTTAGTAAACAAAGATTTTCAAAAGCATTTTCTGCTGGGCTGAGCTTTGCTTCCATCCAAACCATTACCACTCCAGTAGCTGTGATGTGAGCCAAATCCCACCCACCAATAAATCAAAGCTTTATTTACTTAATGCAGGGGGCTAACAGTTATATCTTTGCAGTCACACAAAATTGTAGCTGCTGTGGCTGTGATTGAATGAACTCAGAACTTCCAAGCTATACAGAGCCTCAAAAAAGAGACAGTTCAACAAAAGTTGTCTCTTTGTATGAAGGACTTCTCATGAAATCCTGGTTACAAATGCTTAATAAGGGTATCAGTTTGACACTAGTGCATTGGGGAACCAAAAATAAAGAAATCAGAGAAATCAAACACCAGAGAGGGAAGAAAAAAAAAAAAAGAGAAAAATAAACTCTGGGCATACTTTACATTCTTTTCCAAATCAGAAACATTTGCTGTTCCTGCAGCAGCAGGCTCATCAGCTTGGACTGCAAGCCTTCTTTGCTATGGTGAGACAGGAATATCAGAGTTAAGGAGGAGAGATAACACATAAAAATGGAATTCATCAAGTAAACAAACAAAACCATAAGAGGACTAAACTTATTTCAGTCCAGAGGACCCTACTAATAAGGTTCATCTTATCTCTATAGTCCTAATAAAAGCACAAAAAGACAACTTATTCTTTTTCAGTAGACACTGAAATCACTCAAAATAAATGGTGGTTTGGTTGGAGATAGAACTATTGTGGATCATAATTACATACAAAGAAAAGGGATATGTCTACTGTGGAAGCTTTCTACACTGAGCTAAATGCAATTTTAAAGATAATTACTTTGTTCCTCAAGTCTTTTCCACAAAGACAAAAATCTTGCCAAGCTGGAATTTGATTCTGCAATTTTTAATGTCTTTTAAGAGAAGTCATTTACTCCTACGACCTGCCACCAACCAGTAAGTCTCAGAATTTTTAAACAAGTTACTTAGGGGGACATAGCCACTAAAAAATAACCCTTTTTATTTTTCTTTCTTTTCCCATCTTTCCTTTTCACTACTAATATCACAAGTGACACTAAAGATAGAACCATAGAACAGTTTGGGTTTAAAGGAACTTTAAAATCCATCTAGTGCAGCACCCTTGCAATGAACAAGGATTTTTCAATTTGATCAGGGTACTCAGAGCCCCCTCCAACCTGACCTTGAATGTTTTCAGGCATGGGGCATCTCTGA
>WBMY01002657.1:665605-755993 GCA_013397315.1 Donacobius atricapilla
TCTGAGCACCATGTTCCAGGGTTTCGCCACCCTTATTAAATATATATATATATATATGTATGTATATAAATTCTTCATATCTAGTTGTAATCTTTTAATTTAAAACCATTACCCCCTGCCCTATAGCAATAGGCTGTGCTAAAATGTTTAAGTGTTGAAAGACTGCAGTGAGGTCTGCCTAGATCTTTCCCTTCTCCAGGCTGAACTACTCTAATTCTTTCACACTTTTCTCACAGGGGACATGTTCCACTCCTCTGATCATTTTTTTGTACCTCCTCTGGACCTACTCCAACAGGTCTCTCTTGTAGCGAGCTCTAATGGGAAAAGTAATAATGGGAGACCTGAAAAATCATATTTGGTGAGAAAGGGAGGAGGCTGGTGTGCGCTTTCCCTTATGTTTACTTTTGACAAAATCCTGTACAATTAATTTCTAGAGTTTTTTGCTGTTTTTTTTTTGTTTGTTTGTTTGTTTGTTTTTTGTTTTTTTTTTTTGTGAACATTTAATTGTGATTGAAGTTGAATACAATAATAACAACAGTACCAGTCCTTTCCGTTGTTCCCTATCCTGAAATCATTTAGGTATTTCCTCTGTTCGACATAGGAAGGTCTGGTGTATCATCAAGGAAAAGAAATTTTTCTTTAATCTTTTGCTTAACAGGGGTTGACATTGAATGGTGCACGTGGGAGCAGGTGAGGTCAGGGACCCCAGGCATCTTTAGAGAGGCATCTGACACAGACCAGAACTGCCCACCAGTTCTTCACTCACAGTAAGCTACGTAGTACACAATCAAAGGCATTTTCCAACACCTGTTACTTAGACACTACAGACCAAAGTCTTGAAAAACTCTACCTGCAAGGCAAAACATATACAGGAACTTTCTGCTGATTTGTTGATGTGCTTTATTTCCCATTTGGAAAATTAAAATATGACTTGGTACACAATCCTGCAAAGGACTTTTCCAGGCATAAACTTTAGGACAACAAAGACAAAAGAGTTTTGCAACTGGATCTCACTATTTTAGCCAGGCATCCCAAGGAAGCAAGACCCACATGATCACAAGACATGTATATGTGTATTTATGCATACCTGTGGACTCACAAAACTATGTGCATCTATTCCTTTTTTTCCTTCCCTATTCATCCTCTCTGTAATCTTTGAAACTTAATTTCTAACACATTTTTTGGGGGACTGAGGGTCATGGAGATACTGATCCTGAAAATATTAGATATACTGATCCTCTAAAATGAAGTGAAAAAACAGTTTAGGTAATGAAAAAAGATCTTGTAGAACCTCTACTGAGGGAAAGGTGTGATGTCAGTGAATATTAAGTACAGAACCATAGAATCATCAGGGTTTGAAGAGACCTTCAAGACCATCTAGTCCAACTGCCAACCCAGTCATTATCACCCCTAAGCCGTATCCCCAAGTGCCATATCCAGACACCTCTTAAACACTTCCAGCGACAGCGACTTCAATGACCTCCCTGGGAAACTTATTTCAATGCCTGACCACAATTCCAGTGAAAAAATATTTTTTAATATCTAATCTAAACCTTTCTTGGTGCAATTTAATGCCATTCCCCCTTGTCCTTTTACTTAATATATGGCAGAAGAATCCAGCTCCCACCTTGCTACAATGTCCTTTCCGGCAGTTGTAGAGGTCCCCCCTGAGCCTCCACTTCTCAAGGCTAAACAACCCCAGCTCCCTCAGCTGCTCCCCAAAGGACTTGAGCTCCAGATCCTTCACCAGCTCTGCTTCCCCTCTCTGGACACGCTTCAGAGTCTCAATGTCCTTTTTGAAGTGGCCCAAAATTGAACACAGTACTTGAGGCACAGCCTCAGCAGTGCTGAGTGCAGCAGGATAATCACTTATGTAGTCCTGCTGGCCACGCTATTCTTGACTCTGGCCAAGATGCCATCGGCTACCTGAGCACATGCTGCACCCAGCTGTCAACCAGCACCCCCAAGGCCCTTTCTGCTGAGCAGCTCTCAAGCCCCTTTTCCCCCAGTCTGTTGTGCTCATGGGGTTGTTGCAGCCCCCGGGTACTTCACCACCCTGAACCTCATGCAGGTGCCCCCAGCCCACTGATCCAGTGCATCAAGACTGCTCTGTAATGCCTTCCTATCCTCAAGCATATCAATACCTCATCTAACCTGATGTCATCTGTGAACTTAGGTGAGGATGCACTCTCCCCTCATCCAAATCTCAGTGAAAATGTTAAACAGTTCTGGTCCCTGGGAAATACTGCTAGTGTCCTGTTACTAACTGGATTTAGCTCTGTTCAACACCAAAGGCCTGACCACACAGCACATTTTGCACCCAGCATGTTGAACCTGTCCAAGCCATGAGTAGCCAGTTTCTCCACCCAATCTGCCCAGGATATCCTTCTTGATGCATAAATTTGAAGAAAAACAAGCCCTCACTGTCCTTTCTGCTGCCTTTTTTTTTCTTCTACCTGCTTGTAGTCCTGATGAATAGCCTCTCTTTAATTTTGGTGAGTGAGCACCCACTGATGTATAAAATTGACCTCAGGAGCACTAAGTACTCGAGCAGTGTGAATAGCACAACCTAGGATGCAGGTGACTGAGAAGTTCCCATGAACAAGTTACCTGTTCAACAGCTGGCTCAAAACCATCAGTTTATGTGTTAATGATGCAGGAAGGGTTTGGTCCACTGCTGCAGTGGATTTTGAACCAACAGTTTTGTCATGAGCCACAAATGGCAGCAGAACGTGGATTGACTTTTTTAAAAGTGTTTTTGAAACGGGAGCCCAGGTTTTGTTTGGATACAGAACTAATGTACCTGGAACGCCACTGGAGCACATTCCCATAGAGGAATGGTAATGACTGCACACTTCTGGCATGCCTGGCTGTGCTGCCCAGATGTATTCACCTCTTTGTCCCTCTGCACAGCATGTGGAGCAGAAAAGGTGGCTCATATGCTTGGTACTGCTTCTCCCCTTCCCTCTGTAGGCTGTACTCTACAGCTAAACAAGCAGAGGAATTAAGTCAGCAACTAACGACTGTCAGCCTGGGAGAAAAGGCGAATTGGAAAGCAATTCACGCTTGAGGACACAGACATAAATTACTCAAATTACTCTAGGTAAGCCACACACAGCATGTCATCAGCTCCACAGGATCTGCCTTCATGTGTCTTCTATCCTGCCACAGCCTGTGGCAAAGGTTCATTTATCCCTTTGTCCCTGCAACTTCCTGAAGCACAAATACCTTCAAGGACTGTCTCTCAGGAACGATTACACTTAAGCAACATCTGTAGCCTTGGAAGAAATCTTACCATGTATATTTCCCTTTCTCCTTAAAGCTGGATCTGTTATGGGCATTCATACAGTACCTACTTTACTGTACTCACATAATACAGGCTTTTACTGACAGGAACCGATGCATTAACAGGGAATAGGAGTAATTTCAGCTCTATATGTTTCTCTATTTACATCCATTTCTTTAGAGAGAATACAATATTCCCATTTGAAAGCAAAAAGATAAAGGGTTTTCAGGGAATGAATGTTTCAAGTATTTCATTTCACCATTACTGCAGAAGCCTCCTGCGATTCTAAAGACATATGTGCAATGTTTCAAATGATTCCTTATTAAGCTTATTATCAGCTTATTAAGCTGATACAGCATGATCATGAAAACAAGAGCTTCTAGCCCATTTTACAGACAGATAAATAAAGAAGAAGGAAACAGAAGGTAGAATTTGGAGTTCAGATTTAGACTCCAATGCTTGCAAACAACAGTGAGACGTTGTTTTCTGAAATAACGCACTGTACAAAAAGTGGCTCTTAATTACAGGTGTGTTGTCCAAGGTTCACATATTTGTGACCGTGGCATATTATATTAAAATTAAACAATACAGCTTCAGGGGAGTCACCTGCTGAACATTTTTCTGCTAAAAGAATACCTATAGAGAAAGAAACCTTGAAAGTTTTGCTCTTTTCATATCAGAGCCACCAGAAACTCTGTGTTTAACACATATTTTATAGTTTTAAACTACTGCTTTACATTTGTTATGTAAAACAAATTATACCACTTTATACTGCTGCAGTTGATCTAAGAGTTTGTTCTTCAAAACACATTTAAGCAGCTAATATGCAGTTACACTGGGAGTCATTGGGAGCTGGCCAAACTTCCTCCCATTTTTCTTTCCTTTTATTGGTTGTTTTGTTGTTGTTTGTATGTTTGTGGGTTTGGGTTTTGTTAATTTTTGTGGGGTTTGTTTGGGTTTTTTTTTTTTTTGTTAGTTTGATTTTTGGGGATTATTTTGTTTTTGTTGTGATTTTTTTGTTTGATTTGTTTTTTTGTATTTTTGTTTTAAGAAAAATGCAAGAAGGTTTTGGGGTTCTTTTAGGAGCTTGCACAAAGTATTTTTTTTTTTACACAGAGAATCTGTTTTTATCAAATTTTATTCTCTGTCCTGTTAGAAAACTGCCTTTATTTGCAAGCCTTGGAAATAGTGCTCCAGCTCAGGGACTATACATAGTGAGGCAGCCTCTGGCAAGATGAAGTCCTGATGTCAGCTGGATGACACTTTAATAGAAAATGTAACAAACAGCACAGTGAAATCTCAGCCCAGTTCTGGGTCTCTCTTGCCTTTTACTTCTCATTCCATTCATTTTATCCATACTGTATAACTGACTTTGGTCTTAAATGATGAAGGCCTTCCAGAGGATTTTCACTAAGCTTTCCCTTGCTACTGGGTTAAGGGCACACCCAGATACATTTTTTTTTTTTCTTGTAACACTAGGTATCCTGTCACTTTTAATTCAAACTGACCTATTACAAAAGCATTGGTTCAAAAACATTTTGGTGTGAGTGAACCCTTCACATTGTCTTTGGCAGACATTTCATAGTAAATACAATGCAACATTCACCACTACAGAAACAAACAAATCACAGTCTTTAGGCACCACGGTTACTTCATGTAACATAAGAAACTCTCAGAAGGGCAGAAAGGTTTTATGGCCTGGAAGTGACACTGTAGAAAGAGCATTAGCAGAGTGACAAAAGTTTAATGGAAAATATGGCAGCTCAGGATTAAAGGGCAGGCAAAGGTGAAACTATTTCAATTCAGGCTACTGCCTTCTGTTAATCAGATTTTTACTAGGCAAGCCTGAACTCTTTGCAAATACCTGTTTTTCCTTGGGCAGAAAAAATATATTAACTTCATTTTCCAATATTTTTTTTCCCCACATGCGGGGGAAAATACATAGCTTTTTTCTTTATTCATATATTTCCTCATCAATTGCTTCTGGACTGCTGGGTTTTTTTTCAGCTGTATCCAGGGTTATTGCCAATGTTCTTTTTACCACTGAGAAAATTGCAATGATTCCAAAGTGTATGATGCTCCCATAGAAGACATTAAGTAACTAATTAGTGATCAATATTAAAGGAATATAAGCAAACTAGGAAAGGAAATTTATGGGTAGGTCTCTCATTAAATGTAATGTCTTAAAGCAGAAATTCTCCCCCGCTTCGTTGCACATTTTGTGTAGTCGTTCAGAAATTCTCTTTTCCACTCCTCTGCTGGCCAGTTCCTCTCTATTGAATGCCAATGCCTTTCTTCCTGTGGTGCTACTGAAATGTGCTCTCCTACCTCCAGCTCTAGCCCTGTCTGCATGTCTCTCAAGTTTCCCTCCCAAAAGAAACCTCTCTCTTCATAATGTGAAGTTAGATAGGAGTGTTGGATGTGTTTCATCCTCTACAGACTATTCTTATCCTTTCTGCTTGCCAGAAAAAAAGTTTCACGGGGGAATATTTGACACTACACTACTTAACTGCCAGCTGTTCCTGCAGCTCTTCAGTGGGCCCAAGGACGGAACCCATTTTTCACTCCCAGCACAATTTCCCAGGCCCAGCCACCCGAGCAGAGAGAGGTGTGAGGCTGTGCCTGTGACTGCCTGCTGTTCCCTTCTCCCACGGGGAGGGAGAAGATTCCAGTCACCAGGGATGTCAATCAAGTGTTAAATTCACAATAGCAAAGCATTCTTTTAAGCCAGACATCTCTTTAATAACGCTTACTCCTCGCTCAAAATTGTAGACAAACCTGTCCATAGTCAGATAACATGAAAAAGACGGTGACAGATGGCTGGTGACGTGTGTACCTGCCCCCTTCCCCCATCCGTGGCCGGCTCCCTGTGGTCTGCAAGTGTCTGTGCGAGGCAGCCTCTGCACACTTCACACTCCCAGGCAGGCTGTGAGTGTGTCAGCAGTGAGTGCAGCCTGCTGGATGAGGCACAAAAGCCATTATCAGGAGTTTGGGTGCTATTCTTGGCCACACGGAGCATTCACAGGTATTGAACAACTTGACAGGTGGCAGTTGCATAACTTTGGAGACAATTTTTGGTAACACCACTGAAAATCTGTATTTTAACTTCTTTTCTGGGTTGCTGAATAAAGAAGGTTCTGCCATGCAATTACCTTTGACAGCATTGCCATATCTATACTAAAATTACTGAAATAAATAAAAATCTGCAGATTTTTCTTCACTTTCAAAAACCAGGAAACATACTGATGTTTATAGGTGTTCTCAAGCAATCATAACTCTTAATGGTATGCCACACAAGAATAAAGCCTGATGCTTACAAACTGTGTCTGTCAGGCAGTCCATCTCATTTGTTCAAGTAACCGTGTCAGACAAGCACTGCATCAGAGATGGTCAGGTTGTTAATTGGCAATAAATAGAAACACACTATTTAAAACACTTTTGATTAATGCAAGCCCAGATAAATCTGATTTGGCAGATTTATTAACACCTAATGTTGCACTGTGACCAAAGAATGATTAGCCAGGACCCTCAACAGGCTGAAGATATATGATCTGATATGCCAGCCTTTTTCTGCAACTATCAATAGATGAATTTAGGTATATATGTGTTTGTTAAGTGCTTGTATAAATTTTTAGACTGATATCCCTAAAATAGTAAACTTTAAAACTGGGTGCAGGTTGAGTCTTATTTTATAATGCTGTACTGTACCTTAAACAAGGCTCATGGGCTTATTGCTAAGAGCAGGACAGGAGTGACTTGGTGCTTATTCACCAAGGAGAGGGCTTCAAAATCTGCTGGAATATTTCTTTGCAATATTGAAGGTATGACAATACCTGTGATGTGCTTCACATATTTGGTTGTTTATACTGAGAAAAGAAGTTGTCTTTTTTAAAATATCAAATACAAAATTTCCATGCTGCACACGTCAATTTGCTTTACATTCTAATTCATCTAGAATAATTAGGTATCCATATCAGAATATTTTAGTGAAAACACTAGGGGAAAGAAGCACAAAGCGAGTTCTCCAAAGGTAAGGTAAGGAAGACAGAATTTGAGAAATTTCTTCCACCTACACCCCTGCCTTGTTCCCTTGCATAGGGAATGGATGTAGAACTTGCTTCAAATTGAGATAAGCTTTGCAAATTCCCATTTGGCCAATAGCCTAACCCAGGAAAGTGTAAATTAGCTGATGAACTGAGTATACCGAGGAAAGGGAAATTTGACTGTCTGCAGAAATGGAGAGCAAAGGAGAGGCAAGACTAAAAAGTAGCTGACAAAGAGCCTTGGAATTTTCAGTGAGAATCTATATTTTGTGAGCCATCCTCAAACCTAAGAAACGTGTTACACAGCCATAAGTAACATGACTGCTGCTGAGTTCTTGACAGAGCTGTAATGGAATGTGAAACGTAGAAGGGACAGAGGGCATAATAGTTATTTTCTTTCATTATTTCCAGCTTTCTTAAATTCTTATTAGGAAATTAATAAACACATACAGTTTGCAGAACAAATTCAGGCACTAAGAACTTCTTAGAGTACTTTTTTATTACTAATGGTAATTATGCCTACAGGTGAAGTAACAGCTGAGTGACTCAAGATACGCTGCTGTTTAATTTAATCAAAGGGGTTGTTAATCCTTAACAAGACCTATAGACAAAGGACAAAGATCATTTCCCCTGTGACTGGGTGATGAAGAATACAAATACTTTACTTCCTAACACCAAATATGCACTTAAATTTTATGAGGAGAGAAAGAGGAAAGAGAGAATCAATAAGGACATTTGAAGGCATGTTGATTTTTTTTTTTCCTGAAATTCTGTGGCATGTTCTTAAATGACTGTCATAATCTAGAGGACTCATAGATGCTACAAATTAGTCAAGACACTTACACACAGTAGAACAGATAATACACATCAGGATTAGGCAAAACTCCATCTACCAACAATAAATACTAGGAAGATGGGCTGAGAATTTTTTATTTCTGCTGTTCCAAAGCCTGAAGCTTGCAGAATAAACTCTTGCAGAACTTGGGAAACAGAAGCAGCAGGAGAGATTTCCTCGTCTTTGGTGTACTTGGTCTTCGCTGATGTCCAAAGTATTGGAAATTTGAGACTAGACAATAATTTAAGAAGTTAGACCAGATGTGAAATTTAATAAAGGTCTGGTAGATTACAAGTCCCTCTTGAGCACTGGTGCTCCTGTAAACAAGAATGTATAAACCCTGTCTTATTGATAAGACAACTCAGTGTTACAACCGGATTCCTCAATTCATGAAAATATCAAGAGTTAATGCACCACCTCCACTGTCAGAACAGGAGTTGCAATCCCTCCTGCCCATAACTTTCTCTTCACTGTTTGATTTCCACAGCTCTTGACTTAAGGCTAACAAAGAAAATAAAAGAAATGAGACAAACAAAACCAGTCCTCAGCCTGTCCTTTGCAGTAAGCAGCAAATCTCAATATCCTCACATGCCCCAGAAATCTCCTGAGATGACTCACACGTCTCTTGGCTTTAGGGGATCCTGGGGAACTCTCCACTTTCTGGCAGCATGGGCCATCTCCCATTTGTCATAACACCAGATGTTTTAGCCACGGGGGAGAGGTTAAATTTGCTATGTGTGGCCTGCAAAATAAACCCTCTGCCTTGGTGCTTGATTGCCCAACAGCTCAGGTGCCACATGGCTCTGTTCTCCTCACCAGCGAAACCAGAACTCACCAGGGCTCCTTCCCCAGCTCCATCCATGTCCTTGGGCAGAGGCATGGCACAAAGGGAAAGGCTATGATGTGCCTACAGTCACACAGCAGGTGAGTGGCAAACACTAGAGTAGAGTACTTTTCTATCCAAGGTATCCTTCTTTCAGAGTCCAGTCCAATCCAGAGACAATGAATTAACAGGTGTGGCAAACTTCACTTAAGAGAGACTCTCTGTAGAAATTTCTGTTCTATGAAAAGTTAATTAAGGTCAAACATACCACACTCTATGTAGAAAGACTTGTTAAGTCATTCAGTCTTTGGAGGAGCAGGATTGGTTTTCACAGGCCTCTTGAGTTATTTTGCTGAAACTACTTTCACAAGTCACAAGTTTTCAGTAGATAAGATGCAGAATATTTCATTCTTTCTTTCAAAAACTCTAACCTGACTTTTGGCTTAAATGTATCTCCACTTGAATTTTATGTCCCCATGTCTCTTAATCATGCTTGGGTACATTTTCATTCCTGGATATTTCTACACTTCAAATATTTTTATTCTATTATAATGCCATTTTTCCTTAGTTATTACCTAACAATATATTGAGTAATTAAATCATGACAATATTTTGTCTGAGTTCTTTCATTCCACTCCCAGGATTTTCTGCTTCCTACTGAACTCCCTCCAGTTTGTTCCTCTCAAAAGACCCAAGTAGATTCAGCAGGCAAACACACTCAATGTACAATATGCTACTCATCTATCACATTTTCCTTTCTATACCCCTCCTATTTTAACATGCTTCTGAAAATAAGATCCTTTCTTGGCATTTCAGTAAAATAACCAGTTGTGTTTAGCATCCAGTCCAATCCTTTTCACACAACACATTGCTGAGCTCCCAAGAAACATAAAGGAAAGTGCCCCTGCATGCACAGAGATAAAACTGAGCTCTTTTGAAAAGTCAGTGCCACTGCATCAGTATTTGAAACAAACTGAGACTTGCCACCTTCACTTAGAGAACAAAGATGGGAGATGATCTTTAAGCACCATGAGAAACCCACTAGTAAAGCCTGGAGCACAAAGGAAGCTTGGGTATACCGCTCTTCAATGCTGGGTGAGAATAAAACTGAACGTGATGTCCGGGAAGGGCCAGGAGCCTGGGGAGCAGCTCCCCTTCTCCCTTCCCACGCAGTGAGAGCTCCCCCACCTGGGCCTCCTCCTGCCCGCTGCCCTGGGCAGGAGGGCTGCTCCCAATTCTTCCCCAAGAGGGGGACGGGGGGGGATTTCACTGGGGCACGGCATTCCCTCTTGGCACAAAGTCAAACTTTGATGCCACAGAAGCTAAATGAACTGGAAAAAAATGGCGTGTGCTGTGTTTCTGCAGAAAGAAAATGTGTACTTTGGGAAAAGTGTTCAGCCAACAATGTATAAGCAAGCTGTTAAACATATGAGGGCTCCCTACTTCACCTTCTAAGTTCTGCTAGATGACTGACACTTGGAAAAGGCTAAATGAAGAGAAAATCACTTTCATGGCACGCTTCCCACTTATGCCTTTTTTGTGGGGACAGACCGAATGTCCCAAGCAAGTCCTCAACCATGGCAGCAAGCACCAGAAGTCACAGGATCACTGGAGATGTGATGGGGGACAAGTGATGGGGACCCACATACTGCCACCAGCCTCGGGCCCCAGGGACAGCCTGGGACGAATCCTTCCTCAGCCCTGGCCTGAGGCAGGACAACAGTCCCACGAAACTCTCCAGAGCATCACCACACAAATAAAAGGCACAGGTTTTACTCTCTCGAGCGCCTTCAGGACAGGGTGCCTGGGTTGGGTGCCTGCTGCTGCAGCAGCTGCATTTCAGCAGTGTCCAAAACAAAGCTTTCCCTAAGTGCTTGCTGAGGCTCGAGTCCGCCTGTCCTTTATCGTGGTCCTTTTGAAACACCGGTATTTTCCAAAGGAAAACATCCTGTGCTATCTGGAATTTTCCACAGTTACACTTTGCCCAGAGGTGACTTGTCCCTCCAAGGAAACTTTCAACATTATGTAATTTTTTTTTTTTAATTCTGTTGTTTGTATCTACAGAGGCAGGCAGATAAATGAAGAGACAAATAAATGAAAGAATAGCCTGAGATTTTTATCAGTGCAAGGATGACTCAATGAACAGGACAAATGCTCTGGAAAGTTTTAGGCTTTTGTTAATTGAAGATTGCTGAAATTCCAGAATAACCAGGGGGTCATCCTTCAATCTTTCTCACAGACAAAAATGTAATTTAAGAGAGGGGTGTGACTGGAAATACCTAAAGGAATGCCATGTTTAATTTTGAGATCCTGTTAAACTGTGCTTTTATAAAGAGCTAAACTATCAAGTAACCATTTGAGGATTTTTTTTGTCAACATTTAGAAAAGTGCACAAATATTATTAGTTTAAAAAATTTGAATCCCACTGTTACTGTTTAAATCTACTATTTAGCTGTAACCACTGTTGTGTGGATTGCCACTTTTCTGAACTTCAGAATCCCTAAGGAGCATCTAACTTTTTTGAAAGTGTGTTGATTCCTTCTAGAAGCAGTTCTAAACCCACTTTCCTTACTATTCTGTAATATAACAATTGCGCATCAAGTATATTTTGGTGTTATTGTAAAATTCTTGCACACACAAGCTGTGATAGTATAACTTCCTAACAATATGATTGCTCTCACTGAACCTACATGCATACACAGTCTGATTAAGAGCTGGGGGCCTGGTTCATCAAGATGAACAAGATCATCCTGTCATAAATGTATTTTTATTGTGAGGTGATTTCTGTGTGAACAATTTAATTACTTGCTTGAGCAATAAAATTCCCACAACAGTAAAACCTGTCCAACTTACCCATTTCTCACTTGATTAACCTGATGAAACTCTAGACACCTGTTTCAAACTAACCTATTTTTATAGAGTGATTATCAGAGAACTTGACATTTTGCCACCATTTTGGCAGCATATTGCCAAGATATAAGACAACCCTCTCCCAAAATGCCTTTCATTCTGTGTGACTGATACATTTGCCTGGAGCTATTATCAGGAAGAATGCACAGCACCTTGTCAAAAGGCAGAATACTTTTTTTTTTAAAGAGATATGATCTCATGGTGGGGGGGAAAGAGAAGGAAAGTACACTGATCATCTATATACGGGGTCTATGAGGGTAAATGCTCTTGTTATGGATCTACTTGGGTTAGGGAATAAGGAGATAGATATAAGCCTTTCCATGTCTGTGCTTTGCTAATGTGTACTGTGTTTCTTCTGGGACACAGATGAAAAGCTAAGTTCAAGGGTCTATCCTAAATTAATCTTTTATTTTTAATATTGCATATGACCATGAATTGTAATATCCAAGGTGCCAAAGGTCTGTAAGCATCTTCCAAAGCATTGCATTACACTCTAATGAGGAAAAAGTTGCTCAAAACCAGGAAAGAGCTGTTGTTTCATCTTTGTTGCTTGAAAAATAGTACAAGCCTTGTGGCATGGGATTTAGAGCATCAACCCATCTGGTCTGGTGGTTCAATTCACTCACCTATTGAGACCAAATTCTTAGTTAAGGGAATTTCAAATAAAATTAACCTCCTGCTTCTCTGGTATGCCATCTGGGGATCACTTTTCCTCTCTGCAGTGGGAGAGAACTCATTATGCAAGTTATCCTTCAGGGCTTGCTCTGTGCTGCCTATGAAGTAGTACTGGAGTGACAGGGAGACATTTGCACAAGCCCTCCAGTGGTGCTGTCCCAGCAGCAGATTTGCTGCAAGTAGGAGGCTTTCTGAATTATAATGGAGTAGTAGTTTATGCCACTATATTAAGAATTCCAAGTAAACTCATTAAAAAAAAAAATTCCTTATTTATACTCCAGCTGTTGATTATCTCCAAGCCTGGTAGCAGCAGGTACTATTTACCGGAATCCTGAAGAATTCATGCCAAAAGAGAACATAACAAGAAAATCAGGCCCAAATTGGGACACTCTGCACTTCACTCCTCCACAGGCAAGTATCCCACCACAACCTGTTGATTCCCTACTGCTGGTATGCAGGGGCTGCATCTGACTTTTCTCAAAGCAGATTCAGCTTTCATGACAGACTAGTGGCAGGTGGGGAGATTAAATTCCTCTGCTTATCCATGCAGAGGTGTTGTACCACGGACAACCCCACACACAGTTATGTACGTCATCCCTGGCTGGAGGAAGTGCCTGCCGGGCAGCGAAGATAACTCTGCCTTCAGCACTCACCCACCTCTGTGTGCTGGGTAAAACTTCACTGAAGCCAGCCCTGTAGTGTGAAAGGGAGAGCCTGGTAACACCATTAGTGTTGATATAGCTTAACCTCTAAACTCTTCCAACTAAAATAAGGTTTACCACCAAAATCACATTTTCACAATGTCTATCCTTGGGCTTTTTCAGGTATAGAAATACTATCACAAATCATAAACATTTTCAAGAGCAGATTTGGCCCTCAGTCACAAACCCTTTTTAAGCAAAGCTGGTACTCTAATACAGTCATCAGCTGGTATCAGTGGAAACTAAACTAACCCAGTATCCAAGATGGAAAAATGTCCTGTTGTCCATCACAATTATGCTGAAGCACCTGTCCTTCGTGTCAAACACAATTAACACTGTATGAGAGTGAGTCATTGAATGATTTCAACTCTCTGGAGGAAACACTGTTGCTGACTTTTTCCTTCAGACATTCCACCTTCCCAAAAGACACCTCAGATTATACCATGTATTTTCTCATTCCTAAGGGTCAGTATAGTACATCAACAGAAGTAACACAGCTTATTGCCAACTTTCTGCATACATCATTTGCAGTTTTGTTTCATAGGTACTGAAGCAATCTTAATAATAAAGGTGAAAATATATATTCCTAGAAGACTATTATATGGAATGACATAGAATGCAATACCCTATAGCCAGAGAGAAATGATGACTTTAAATGAATGAAAGCAGTGCTGCTTATGTGGTGACAGGAGGATACTGCCTTTTTAGAAAAATGTAAATCTGTAATGAAAGCTAAGCTGTTATTATGTATAAAGCAGCTGCAGAGAAAGTGATAGCATTAAAGGCATTAGAACAAAGATTATCTGTTCTCTGTAATTAAATCCTTTTCCCTACTTTATACCAGATGACTCCTAAGGTCACATGAGCACAATTCAAGCATCATCCTTGAAACTAGCCTGAAGAGGTTGTAGACACTCACTGGAAAGCCCTCAACCTACAGGGATTTAATTATTCAGCAGTTTCTATCCTGCCTTTACTCTGTGTGAGTAGAGAGCTTAACATAGATCCAAAACATATCTGGGAACAGTTTGGTCTTTGATCAGCTTCTGCTTCCTTCACACCTTTTGCCAGTCAGCTGTCATACATTTGAGGTGCCAACGCATAAATATCATTTCCTTGCCAGAGTGGGCAGATATTCCTATCCTAGTTCAAATAGCTACATATAAAAATACAAAATGCTGGGTTTTGTTTTCTGAAGTGGGAATATCCATTTCCCAGAGAGTGAGTGCAGTGCAAGGTTGTTTTCTTCCTGAGTTATGGGGACAAAGGAGTGTGTCTGCAGATCCATGGCAAACACAGATATTCTTCAGTGGCCTTTTATCAGTCTGGCATCAGTTTCTTCATGCTCCCCCAGTCAGCTTTACTGTTCATGTAGCACCACCTCACCTGCTGCTTACCTAATACCCTCCTGTTAGAAGCAGTCACACAGGTTTAAAAACAAATAAAGGTTTTGCACGACCTGGGAGGAGGGTAGGTGGGACTCCTGCTAGTTCAAACTGTGAGCCACATCAACCATAATTAAAGAAAGAAAAAAAAAAGGGAAAAACCACTGTTGTTCACTTGTTTATGAGAGCTGGTGGTCTCAGCACATTACCAAGGGAAAAAATCCACTCACATGGTCGCCCTCAGTCTGCTAAGAGGGTCTCAATAGTCGCAAGGCAGGAAGGCTGAATTTAACTTTCCTCTAGCTAGGGTCTTTTTGGTTAGAGATGGAGGTGAAAAGAAGATAATGATGGAGTCAGACCTAAATTGTATCTCGTCCCTTAACAAACAAAAGAAATCAAAGGCTGTCCCAAGCCACAGTCCTTCCACTCCAACCATTCTCCTCCTAGACAAAGTAGCCTCCTTTTAGTACAGTTTTAAAGAAAGCAAGCTCTGACATTTATAATCTATTTACTTTATAATCACACACATTCTTCAGCTTGCAAGGCAAGCTTGTCCTTTAGTACCTACCACTGAAAGAAGAAAAAAACAAAAGAAAAAAAATGACTTAGGCTATGCAATAGTTTGAAGAAAGTAAGATATGAAACGCCTCTTTTTGTCTCTTATGCAGACAAAACAGGAGTGATAATTAATATTCTCTGCAGAAACCAAGACTGAAGGAACGATTGGAGCCTCTGTAATTCATCAGGGAGCCATAGAAGTGCTAGTGGTGAGAGGGCATGGAAAACGGAAGAACCTCAGTTATAGGCTGAAACCCACTCTCATCCGTGGCCAGAAGTCAGACTAGACTGGAGGCAGGCAAGAATGCATCAGCCTTTTTTTATTTAATCTGAAGTTCAATTCCTGCTCCTCAGCCTCATTTTACTTGGCCTCCTAGCTTGCTCCTTCCACTACCACTATCCCTGTATTCTAAGGGATGCAGCAAACCCCCCAAGGGATCACCACCTCCATGAGCTTTCAGGATTGCCCAGACCTTTGTTCTGCTTTCCAATGAGTGCAATTTGCAGCATGTGCCAACAGTGTCTTGTACACTTCAGTAGGAGATGAACACATGGAAGGGAAGCCAGCAGCAACACATAAGTCTGTGAGGTTACTGAAAACACCCCACTAGAATTAACTCTATTGAACTAGATGGAGTCAGCCAGGGTAAATAGTGACTTTCTGGAGAGCCCAGGCCCCTTACTTCAGTCAGTGACCCACAAAGCAAACATGAGAAATGCTTTTTCTTAACCTGAAATTTTCTACCCAAGCTTAGGAACTCTCTGGCCTTTTACAAAACTTGGTAGTATTTACTTTTAGAGCTTTATTTGGGTCTGTTTTGCTGAGCAGTTAAAGGATATTTTGAGAAATATCCAAATAGGTAAATCAACAAGAGGAAAAAGAGAGCACTGCAAGGGCACACAGTGATAATTCCAGTTGTAATGGCTTCAAACTGAAAGAGGATAGGTTTAAATTGGGTCTTAGGAACAATTCTTTACTGTGAACATAGTGGGGCACTGCCACAGTTGACTGAGGTTGGGCAGGGCAGTTGTGGATACCCCATCCCTGGGATGGCAAGGTTAGGTGGGGCTCTGTCCACCTGGCCTAGTGGGAGGTGTCCCTGCCTGTGGCAGGAGGTTGAAACTAGATGCCAGAATTTTAAGGTCCCTTCCAGCCCAAGCCATTCCACAAACCTATGAAACAAAGTCTTACATATCCAGTTGTGGGTGTTGTCCAAATACAGCTTCCCTGTACTACTGTTTATACTTCCCAGACAAAAAAGGCAGGTCAGCCCCTCTCTGTTGAATGTCATGGTAACATGAGGCTGGGTCAACAAAGTCTCTTACAGCTGTAAGGTCCATGAGTACTTACTTACAGCCCCCCATAAATTCTGCTTTGTCTCTAAGGGGGTTTAGATGCAAATATTTTAGATGGTTTCTCTTTTTCCTTTCCTTTCCTTTCCTTTCCTTTCCTTTCCTTTCCTTTCCTTTCCTTTCCTTTCCTTTCCTTTCCTTTCCTTTCCTTTCCTTTCCTTTCCTTTCCACAACGGGGGTACATTCAAAGGCAGACAAGAAAGTATGTTCTTTATTACAGAGGTTTATTACTCACTGCAGGTATTGAAAGCTGAGGCAAACAGGGGTGGCTAAGACTGCTTTCTTGTACTCTTTTTACAAGAGCATGGTAAAATCAGGCATTCAAGCCATTTAACCCACTAGCCGATGTCTGATACTTCAGCACAGTGTATGAGTAAATGATTTACTGACAAAATATGGATTTAACAAGGATTTATTCCTTAACCAATTGAATTAAAGGTCGATTATCCCCAGAGAATGAAGGTACATTTGTACATTTTTATCCTACCTAAAGCAATAGGCTTTTTTAAATCTAAACGCAAGTTGCTTGTGGGATCCTATCTTTTCACTCTTCTTATCTGGCAGCATATACTACATGTTTTAAGCATGTCATATTAGAAAACAAACAAACAAACAGACCCTACTCCCCCATGAAACTTTTCTGATCAGTTAATTTTGAAATAAT
The DNA here is from genome assembly GCA_013397315.1 of Donacobius atricapilla. Taxonomy (NCBI): domain Eukaryota; kingdom Metazoa; phylum Chordata; class Aves; order Passeriformes; family Mimidae; genus Donacobius; species Donacobius atricapilla. The sequence continues at coordinate 682,839 of WBMY01002657.1, forward strand.
TGTTTGCATTTTAGCATGAATTTGCAAATTCATTTCATCAGTACTAGCATCCTTGAGGAGGAGTGAGCACAAAGCCTGAGAAAAGCAGGTTCCCTTAGTTCTAAGAAGAAATGGCAAAATCATGTACTATTCATGATGGGATTTTCACCCCATCAACCCCCTAATTAGGGGTTTTCTGTTTTCTGAGTCCCACACCAGGGTTTAAAAGATGAGATGAAACCTGTGGCTTGATCTTCAAAGGTGTTTATTCTATTTCTTATCTCAAGGTCTTACTGCAGTCTCAGTGCACTGAAGGGAAAACAGCTACAGGAGCACAGACAGAGGGTCCAAGGTCTTTGTTTTTAAAGATTTCTGATCCAATTAACTCTTAAAGCATACTATATTTACAGTTTTGTACCAATAACTACTACCTATTCTAGACACACAATTTCTACATCAAATCCATTCTAACAATGTCTCTGTGCCACTGTCACAGCAGAAAATGGAGTAGATGAAGAGGAATAAGAAGAAGAATAAGAAGAAGAAGAAGAAGAGGAAGAAGATAAGACAACTTGCAAAATTCTCCATCTTGCTTTGGTCTACTTCCATACTAAAACCCCCAAACTACAAATTTTTACCCTGTAACAAACTAAGCTACTATTTATTTTAAATCTTTGTTGTTTTCAATTTGTCTATGAGTGTTGGAAGTTTTTCCCATGGACTAAGGTCAAAGACAGTGCTTTCCTGGGGTCCAAGTCAGGGTCTTGGACCCCCCCAGGGCAGTTTGAGGAGTTTTCCACACGCCCTGGACTCCAACATATTCATTTCAATTCCCTAACAGATACATATAGAGAAGACAGAGCCAGATTATTCTCAAAGCATTTATGGGAAGTAACAATTCCAAGTTGCAAAGAAGGCAATTCCAGTTAGGAGGGGGGCAGTCATACTGAGGGTGTTTTAAGACTGGAGGAGGTGCCTATGAGTTTGTGGGAATTCTAGTCACAGAGACATTTCACCACAGCTGGAGGAGGGCATGATCTAATTTGCCCCTTCTTTGGGCAGGTTGACCTCCCGCAGTCCCTACCCACCCAAATTATCCTATGACCCTGCTGCCCTGCCTTACTTTACTTCACATTAGAGTAGATTCTTGTGTGGATTCTTGTAGTGGACTTGGATCAGTATTAAATATCTCAACAGGATAGAAGTTGTACGTGGCATAAACACCAACTTATGTTTGGTGCATAAGGATTCTCCTAGAGTTTACTCTATGACATACCCCTCAAAGAGTTGCAAGTTCATTCAAAAGTATAGATATTAAGTATCTGTGGCCAAAAAACTCCCGACCCACCAAACAAAAAAATCACTCCAGTTGTCATATTTAGAATGACATTTCTGGGAAAGCCTGAATCCTCCTATCTTCAGAGCACAACTTCCAAGGTTATACACAAATCCAAAGCCTTGCCTGCAGTAGGGAAGCGGGGTAGGTTGCTGCTCAGTGTCAGATTGATGAGAATGCTTTGGTGCATAGGAGGGCTTTCAAACTGTTTCTTAGGAGGTATTAAATGGTAGAAGGTCAAAAAGGTTTAAATATAGGCAAGTTTGAAAGCACCAGAGAATTATTTTTATCAATATAAGTAAATATATTTCTTTACAGATACTAGTTCATTTAACTTCATGTTAAAAAAGACATTTAAATGTTATCTTGCTCAGACATGCATTAGAAGTAATTTCATATTTTCCACAGCCAAACCAATCACCTCCCATAGTCATGAAGTGTTTAGTTTCCTACCCTGCTAAGTTTCTAGTGACAAACATTTTCCTCTGCCCATCTAGCCAGCTCATCCACTATCCTCCAATCCCTGATCTGTGCCTTCTGATTTTCCATGGGATAGATGTTTATAGCACATGACACATTTCTACAATTTGTCTCTGTCCACTCACACCTCTCTACTCTGTCTTCATTGGTATTCTACCCTGTCTCTTTGTTTTTCCTCTTCTTTGTCATTGATGTTTTCATTTTCGTTGTGATTTAGGGTCTTTTTTTCTTTCACCTTCCGCAAATGTATTAATTTTCCTTCTATTATGATTAAGATTTCATTTTAATGCAAATTTCAAAGAAAAATAATGTTATTCCCAAATGCTACATGCACACTTACATCTGAACAAGACAAAACCACTTCTCATCCCTTACCTTTTGTTCCAGGTTTTCCCACCTTGCTATGATGGTTTCTTTCTTCCTGTGGATTAATCTCTCATTTATTTCTTTGATGCTCTTTTCTTTAACAGCACAACTGTTTCTCTTTGATGGTACATTAAACTTCTTTTCTTTATCAGCATTTAAAGCCTGATTGATTTTTGACTTCTTTTGTCACTATTTTCTTTAAGTACCTTATTTATTCCTTTCCACTCTTGGTCTGCTATTTTATTCCATCACCATTTTTAGGAACATGCCTCAAAGATAATGCTGAAGGAAGCAACTTTTTCTTGGAGGGCCAAACACAATTATGTCCTTCATATGTGTCTAACATTAAAATTAGAATCTGGGATGCCAGACTTATTCTGAGCTTTGAATATGCAAACAAAGAGAAGGTGGTAAAGACTGCAATTTAGAGCCAGTTAGCAATATGAAGGCAGGAGCCCTACTTTACTTTTCCCTTAGCCAGGCCATAATTGAAATTCAGTAGAACAGTGTTGGTCTTCTGTCTAACAGAGTCTATAGGTCTGTAGTCAATTTATTGAAAAATTATGTTTGTGACCTTTCATTCTGGCATGAACAGCCACCAAACTCCTTTTTCCATGAAGTACTGTCAAACATAGATGTTTTATCAACTTAACTCTGAAAACTGGAAACCAGAAGCTCTGAAATTTAAATAACACCTGATAAATATTAAGACTGGCAAAAATATAGGTTTGCTTATTTGACCACAGCCTCTGACCTGATTTTGCTTGTCCTGAAGTATATGATTATATCTAGGAAGCAAATGAAGTTACAAGATATACAAAAAGCGGTTTCTAAAGAAGGAGGAAAGTATGGAAGATTTAAAGTAACAGCTCTGCTCTTGGTAGTAATTGCTCCAGACTGAGCAATTCCTCACAGACAATTCAATTAAATGCTGACAGAAACACAAATAGAGCTCACACAGTCTCCTAGCTCTTGCAGCATTGCACTGATGTCATCTTGTCTGGAAGTTACTGTGAAAGGATGCTCTTACTGAACACACAACTACTAAATAATGTAGGGGTGTCCAAAGCAATTAGAAAAACAGTGACCCTGTGTTTCAAAACTTGAGTTTCCCAGTCTTCAGAAGTGACCTTGTTGTACCTGGCAAACTCATACTGGATAAAATATATCTTTGCATTCCAAACTTCTGATGGGTTTTGCATTTGTCCCGTTTGGGTTTATGCTGGCATTCCTGAAGAGTTTCTGATGGCCACTGAAACAGAATACACTTCTTGTTGTGCTGAAATTAGCAGCAATGAATCACCTGAACTGAATTTTTTCAGTGCATAATTAGTTTATTTGTTCTAATCTCCTGTTATTGCACAGATATTTGCCTTTCTGAATCTAATCTTGTAAACGAATATCATTCAGTTACCACTTGACTTTCCTGACTTGATGATAGGGTAGAGTGTTACAGATATACATGTAAAAAATATCAAGCACAGTTTTGAGATGCCAATGTTATTGATGGTAACAACTGTTTGCAAAGCAAGGCAAAACAACATTGTAGAGACACACAAAAAATCAGACAAAAAGTTTAACTATTACAATTGATAATAAAATGACACAGCATGAAATTTGGGCTAGTTTGAAGTTTGTGGTAAAAAATTCCAATGCAACAATACCTATAATTATGTTTATAATAAGACAGACTGAAAACTTACAAACTGCATTGGGATAGGGGAAAATTTGAAAATATTTCTTCAAATATTAACAGCAAGCAGCACAACCAAAAGCTTCAATCATCTCAAAACAGAGCCTTATAAAATGAGGTTAAGCTCAAAAAAAATCAAAAGCTCTTACCATATGGAAGTGCCCATTTAAGCCTCTGGAACAGCTTTAACTCCGGCTGTCAGTGATATTGTTGCAGAATAGTATTTACTAAGCTGCTGATACAATTAATGCATTTGTGGTTATAATCTCAGACTAGGACAATGTGCCTTTCAGATGCTCATTTAAAGTATTGGCAGGTGCACAGCAGCCCCACACAGCAAAACCTGTGTGGGCACAGGAGATGTTCATGTACCCATTGCACTGGGTGAGTGCGGTGTAAAACAACTGGCAGCAGATTCTGAGGCTGGTTAAGCACTTGTACTCAGAGGACTTAAAATGTTTTAAAACTCAAGAAATCCATGTTTATATCTTATTAAGTTCTGGTGCCAAACTGGTTATTGCCCATGGTATTTGTGACTGATTCCGAATGTATAGAAATAAAGAAACTTTTGCCTATCAAAACAGTTTTGTTGTTTTCTGCTGGTGTCATAAATTTTCCTATGAATATTCCTGTCAAAGCATTACAGCAATATCATGCAGTACCACAAGAATATTTAATGAAACAAATTCCAGCAAATGCTGGCCATAAAAACAACTTGCACAATAACCTACAATTCAAGGCAGCAAAAATAGTGATATCATAATGATTTAATTTGAGTCTAAGCTTCACTAAAATTTCTTGATGTGCTTTACAGTCCAGCCATTTCTTGGATGACTTTGATGAGAAATCTGTCCCTACATCTACCCTTTCTCATTATCTGAAGCTTTTTTAACACACTTTCATAACTCGACTGTATCTAGCTATGTTTACCCTTCCCAAAGTTTCACTTGCTTAAAAAAAAAAAAAATGTACTAGCAATACAAGCTGGTTTTATTTTTGTATCTCTCAGCAAGTTCTAATAAAGTAAATTGAGCAATATTCTCAGTTTATTGTATTGATAAACAGACTGTAAAGTGTTTTATGATACGGTACTTCTCGTATGAAAGACACTAGACTAACATAAATTGCAATTGTAACTGTAAAGTACTAAAATATATTTTCCCTACAGGGCTCTCTAGTACATTTGGTTGAAAAAAATAAAATAAAATAAAATAGACTTGTTTATTGTGTATATTTTTTGTAGTGTAATTAAATGTCTCTATGGTTTCCACTCAGAAACGAAGTCCTATTTCCCTGCTCCCAGCAGTCTAAAGGTCTACAAATAACTTTCCAGAGCTGCCTTCTTTGAAATTGGAGCACTTTCTTTTATACACTCTTCAAAGCGTCTCCAGCACAGGGGATATCTCAGCACTTTCAGCCTGGCCGTTTCCAGGCCATGCTAATAGCCATTATTTTTAAAAGAACATCAGATTCCTTAGACAATCTTTCCTACTCTCCCAGTGACAACCTCGCTGTAATCTGATTAAGTGTCTATAATCTGGACTGATGCAAAAATTTCCATTCTCCACCTGAAGTGGTATCAAGTAGATTTTTTGTGATGATTACTTTGGATCTCATCCAAAGCGAGTATCAAGCAAGAAGGTACCTTCTCCACCCAGGATTAGGACTTGTCAGTGTGGCAACTCCTGTACCTTAAGGGATGAAAAGCAACCACCAGACTCCATCAGCGGTGGCCAAAGGTGGTGGTCCGGACTGGTAAAGCACAGGGGTCCTGTGACCCCAGAGCACTGCAGCTCTGCAACATCCGCAATGAGACTGAGGACAAACCCTCCTCAGTGGCGTTATTGGAGAAACAGGACTCTGCAGGGTTGTGATAATGTAGCTCCACACACTCCAGACAGGTCTCACTTTGCACAGAGCATTTTGAAGACCAGGTCTTCAAAGACACCAGGACCTACTCTGATCCTTCTTACAGTGTTCACCAGCAGTGAAATTACTGAAGTGCCTGGAACTGCTGCAGGGCAGTGAGAACAAACAATGTGGATCAGAGCAGTATCCTAAACCATGGGTTTGGTCTTTGTTCAGTAAATACAACCCTTCCTGTATGTCCTTGCTTTAACACCACTTCTCACCCAGACCTCCTATTAAGAAGCAAGTGCTAATGGAGCTACTGTAATCCTTCTTCAGACAAAAGGCAGCAGTTGAAATAATGGATAACTGAGGAAATAACACTCACAGAAAAGTCAGAGGACAGGTAATGGATTTTTGAAATAAAGGTGGAGGTGAGATACTTAAAAAAATAACCTCCTCCTCTCATTTTGTCTTCCTTTAATAAAATGATGATAAATCCATTACCTGTTTTAAGGTTTAGGGCAGCTGCATAATGAATGTGCCTTACATATACATACACAAGAAAGTGCAAATTCGATATTACACTTCAACAGCTTGTGCTTCACTCTAAATGAGATGGAGAATTATACAAGCACAAAACCACTCCCTAGAGTAGCTGAATGGAGCTGGTGGAATAAAGGCTGAAACAGTCACAGTTAACTCCTGATACACATTTAAGCACACAATGTTAACCTCTTCTCCTGACATAGGCTTTCATAAGCATTGATTGCCCTTAGAGAAAAATTTCAGATGGGATTTCTCTCAGTTTCAACTCAACAACTTGTCCAAAAAAGGGGGAAAGTACCTCCCCAGCCACATATGACAGAGCAGCTTCCTTCACTGTGGCTCTTACTAGATCATACCACTCTCTATGATAATTCAGGATTAATTCAGATGCTTGGAACAGTAGTATTTCTAAATCTCTCTTGAGCAGTGGTGTATCTTGGATCTGACCATGCCTTTCTGATTCGAAAACACTGTTGTATCATGTGCGTTCTCCAGTTCTGACTTTTGCCTAAGCCTTTCTTAATGTTCTTCAAAGATAGATTTTCCTTTTCCTATGAGCATCTTAACATGAGAAAACTTCACTGCTGAATGTAGGATAAGGCATATATTTGGCATTGTCTCATTAAGTCAGTTTTCAACCAGAGAGTCATTTTCATGGCTTGTACGTCATGAGGTAGAATTTGTCCCACATCTGTATCTCTTCATACCCATCATTACACTATATTTGCTCAAAACATCCAATATCTTCTATCCTGGACTTTCTGGAAAGACCATGTATTATGATAAAGCAAAATTGATGAGATCACAGAATTTAGAGCTTGCACAGCTGATCCTTCACCTTTGTGATGAGGCTGGAATAGCAGTAGTAATATTAGAATGCTTTTTTCACCCAAACCCCGGGGAATGTTTGAAGAGGAAGAAAAGAAACAAATACACAACCCAAGCAAGCACGTGTCACAAAAAATGTACAAAATCCCAGGCAAGGATAGTCTTAATTCATATAAAACTGGTCCAAGCTGTAAATTGGGCCAGGGCGAGTGTGTGTGCCAGCTGTTGTAATGCCTTCGAGTAACAATCCAGCATTTGGCAAGCAGGACCTCTCACCATTAGCCTGAAGGGAGGAGGAACAGGTACCTGAGGTGACACACTTGTTCAGCATTCTAGCAGTGTGTGCACCTGGTTTTGCATTCTGCAGAGCCCCACTGAGGAAGAAAAGAAGGCAGATCCCCAGAGAAGCCCTTCTCTTTTCCTTCCCATAGACACACCTATAAGGATAAGTCAAAGGAGGAGAGATACCCTGTCACAGTATGTTTTGTGATAACCCTGGTGTGATCAGAATTCATCCACATCCTTAATAAAGTAAGATGGATTAATAAATTAATATTGTATTGACATTCCCAAAGAACTTATTTTTTTAGAATTTTTCCCTTTAAGATTTCTTGATAAATCTATTAGTGCGTTTATTCAAAAATCAATCTGATCCTTGAAGTCTCCAGACTGCAGATCACTGCCTTTAATAATGCACATCATCCCTGTTGCGTACGTTCCTTTTTCTCTGGGATTTGTGCTGAGTGGTTTTGACGTTTCTTCTCTGTAGTCATGACAGAGGATGCTTCAAACTTTAAATTAAGCATCTTGTACTTTAGAAACAGACACACACCCTCACTGAAGACCTTATGTACACTTTCTGAGATGTGAAGACCTGTCTCCTATCACCATTTCATCAGCTGAAACATGACACAGTCCAAAAGCAAGCAGGTGCGTAGCCTATACCAAGTTGAATTCCTCTGTACAGAGCAGAATTAAAGAAACCTGGTCTGCCCTCTGTGTAGGTTCCCAGGTGTCAAACAAAGGATGCATCTCTTCTAGTTGGCTTCTCAGAGAGAATCTCTTCTTTTCTTGGACCCTATTTGCATAGAACTTAGAAAACGCTCTAAGGTCTTTTCTCATCTGTGCAACTGAATTGAATTTTGCCACTGGTTTTGCAGGTTGCTTGGAGAAGAAAAGAAGAGGACAAAAGTACAACTAAGTCTGCTCATTCCCTTTCAAGATCAGGCTAAAAATCCTGATAGCTGGGGAGAGGTGGAGTGAAAGTGACAAACATGAGGGGTGAGAAACATCAGAAAACAGAAAGAAAACAGTGTCAGGACAAAGCAAAGAAGAACCAAGAGGCCAATAAACTACCCAAACACCAAATATTGGGAAGATTTTTAGTCCTTTACCTCCATAGTTCACTTAACAGCATAAAATTGAGCAAACAATATTTTTCCTGATTGGCACAAAAATACCAGCATAACCTTTTCCCCTCAGAATATACTCATGTCTGAGGAAACAAAGAACTATGCATCAGAAAATAAGGGATCATATGCCTTCATTTAGTGACTTGATTGATAAGTATTGCTAAATAAGAATAATTCCAGATTTATCACCATCGCATATAGTTGTATGACAACTAATTCTTCTTGCATGGTTGCTGGAGCTTCTAGGGAAAAGATGTGAAAGCAGAGGGTGATCATCTGCAGAAGGAAGTTGAAAAGAAGTTCCAAACAAATACTCTGTTCCAGATCACAGCTGATAGCGGGTCTTTTCCTGCCTTGGCCTGGTCCTTGCCTGGGACTTGTAAGAAGAGAGGGTTATGCTTTAGTTAAGGTTAGTGAACAGCTGCTGGGAGAAGTGGCCTGAAGGGCATGACTGAGAATTCCCACAGGAAAATTCTCCAGTGAGGCTTTAGGTCCTACCACAGAGCTCTGTATCTGTAGTATCTGGACTCCAGATAGACAGACTCTTTGTACGTGCTGCTATTCTGGTACCTTCAGTGGGAAACCACTGAAAGATGAAGTTAGGACTGTGTTTCAATGTTTACATCTCTAGAGACCTACACAGCTGGTTTGAGGGATGGATTAAGTCAATATAAAGAGCTCTACTCAACAAGCTTTTCCTTTATTTTACAAATGAAGGTATCTGTTAGGGCTGATCAGAGTGCAAACACCACAAACTCAATTGCACTCTTAACTTGATATTTCAAACCCAAAGATGACTTATGGCAGAAAGATGGGAGTATTTTCAGCGTAACTTGTTGACAGAGGAGTTAAGCTTTTGGCCTGGTGCTCTAAGCTCATGTTGAAGGCGTTGTGTATCACATTTTAAGAGCATGGCTAAGTAGAAGATTTGTTTGTTTTCCTTGGCCTTTTTTTTTGTTGCCTTCTGGGTCAAATAGTTTCTCTGGCAAAAGAGGGAGAGAGATTGTCCAGTTCTTGAAGAGCAACCACATATCCAGCTGTAAAGTGATGAAGCATGACTGCAGGAAGAGACAAGCCTGCTGCAGAGTTTCAAAACTATTTACAGCTGAACAGATATTTTTACAATTAAGTTTTATGAAGAGAATGGGCCTTGCATGTAGCCTGGAAAAATAAAACTTTTCGTCCCAGTTCAGGGCAACCCTAGAAGAGGTTGTGAATCACAGCCAAAGCCTTTACAAGAATGTTGCCTTTCCCTGGAAACAGAAGAAACTTGTATTGTAGGTTTGAGGGTGAGAAGAGGTTGGGAATCTAAATCCCATTTGAAATATCATGGTTTTTTACTCTTTGCAATGAAAACACCTTTAATGGCTCTATTTTCCATTTTGTGCCAAGTTTCTGGTTGTCTAAAGACCAATTTTAGTCTCTACAACAGCGAAACTGGAGAATGCTCTTAAGTTTGCTGTCCAACCTGTTCATTCCAATGAAATGCAGTTGGCCAGTATGAAATGAGATTACTATTATTTTTAAAGAACACAGTCAACATGATACAGTGGAGCTATTTCCATGTTAGCTATGGGGAAAGACAAGATCAAATGCAACTGAACAGCCTCTGAAAGAGATACTTACATGTAATTACAAGCTTTATGTTCAGTCACTGGTTTTAACACTATTGCACAAATATGATTAGGATTGAAGTCCTGAAGGTGACCCGTATCTACTCTCTGCCTGCCTCTTGGTGCCTTGAGGATAAAGTATGCTGCCTGAGACAGACCTAACTGGGGGAAACCCAACAGAAATAAAAAGAGGAGAAAAAATTGTAGGGCAGAAAATGTTGTAGGAGACACACTGATGTATCCCGCCATTTCCTCTCTTGCTGTTTCTCAGGTGTCTCTGGGTTGGCTTCCGGCTGAGCAGTGGAAAGGAAAAACTGGGCTAAGGCAAATGTCCTCTCAGAAAGACACTTGTAGTTCTCTTTATTTAGACCAAACTGAACCTTTACCCCTCTTTTCAGGCCTCTGCCTCTGAGTCAGTATCTAACTCTTAAAATCTACCTGCAGTAGATTAAAATCTACCAAAGACATCTTCACTTTCTCAAAGAGTTAGTATAAAAATGAGGAGACAAATTTTCCCTTCAGCAGTTCCAAGTCATTAGACTTTTCACATTACTTACCTGTCTAATCATCCAACCCTTCATCTCTGGGGAGTTCAAAATAATGCCCAAATCACAAGTAATGAAAATTGAGTTCCTAATCTCACATCTTGCCAGCAATCCCTCAAACAGTTGATGCTACCCTTATGATCCTGATAAAAAATAAAAGCAGGTTCTCCCAAACTTATCTTCCTTCCTTTGATCATCTCCACATCAAGCTGAGAAGACAGAATTAAGGATTGCACAAAGGCAAAATTAATGGGGCTAAAACTACATACAGCTGAAGCATGTTCTCATTCTCCATATCTTTAAGCATTTGAGTTATCAGGTAATGTAAAAATAAATAATGCATATTAAGGGTATTGACCTGAATCCTAATCACATTTCAGAACAGTATTAAGACCAGTGATGAAGCATAAAGCTCACGATTACAAATCAGACCTCAATCTGCTTTCCATGAGTCACATTTTTATAAGCAGTGTAATAATACCTTTCATTATACAAACTGAGAAGAGGCGCTTGGTGACAAAGAAAGTCCTCACAAAGTCCATTCTTATTTCAACAACAAAATCAAGGCTGTGCATCTACAAAGCCTATCTTGAGTTTTCAAAATTCAAAACTTAACAAGTCAGATAAGTATCACTTTATGCAATATCGTTGGAAAAACCTATTCCTAATTTTTTTAAGCACTGACTGGCCCACACATTGTAATCTCTTTCTTTCAATATTATGGAAGTTTCCCAGATGATAAATATTTTCAACTGAGCAGAAAACTATATATATAGAATTATTAGTTTTTCAGTGCTACAAAATATTGTGGAGCTTAGAGGTTTGGACTTCTGATTTACTGTTCTAAACATGACAGAGTCAGTCACTTTAATTTTGTTGTCAAAATTTCATACTTGGAAATCTCAGTTCGTTTAGCTCACAACTGCAAATTTTTTGCTCTTGTCCTCCACCTGTCTATTTCCAAAGGGTTCTGTTCACACAAAACTTTTTGGATGAAAGGACAGGAGGAATCAAGAGAAGGAAAAATGCCAGCAGAGTATTATCTCCTTCTACATATACTTGTGCTGCCAATAAGAAGCCCTATTATACCTTGCTTTTGTCTACTGTGTTATGCCTACCATTCCAAGGCAATAAGAAGGGAGAAGGATAGCTTTGCTCTTGCCTTTTCATAATTGCGAAGTCTTTAAAGTCACTCTTTTTTTGGATAAATATAGGTAGACAATGGCTAGCATTCAGTGAAACTGATGAATACTACACAGAATGCAAAATGTATATAGAGCAACAAAGAGAAAAATGTGGTGCCTCACACTGAAGCCTTCACAGGCCTTCAGGGCTTTTGTGTTACTTTCTGTCTTCCTTACTGAATATATGTAACTTCACAAAGATCTTTTCAAAGAGCTGCCAAAGAGGCAATTCGCATTTTTTATGGTGTGAGAGAACAAAATGTTTAATTCTAGTGTTAAATGTATTCATCCCTTCCCCTGGCACCCACCCTTTTCTTTAAATACATGATTTTTTTGAGGGTATATGTTTTGATCCAAACTGCCACATTTGAGTCAAAACTGCTTATTGAGGTTGCTAGCCACTCATGAAAACAGAGAGGGGGAAAATATACTGTCCTACACCTCTTAAGGTTTTGTCTGACTGGATTTGACAGGAAGGCTCTTTGTAGTTAATACCGTTATTTTTCTTTTCCAAGACCAGACCTTTAATTGCACCCATAATTTCTCTTATCAACATATCTGTATCCAACTGTGCTAACACTTTACTCACCTTCAACATTTTTTTGTTTGTTTTGTGAACATTTCTTTGTGGTTCTAAACAACATAAATTTGGTTTCCTCATCAAGAAGCTCATTTAGCTGCAGCTTGATTGCAAGTAATTTGCTGTAAATGTCTCCGTCTTTTAATTGTTTGTGCCTTTTTCTAATCTATAAACCGTAACTTCAGGCAGGTCATTTCTGTCTCACCATTTCCTCTTTGGAAAGGCAAATCTAATAACTCACCTCATATCCTGTGGCTTTAGGCATCTGAAATCACATGAACAGAAGGGATAGACCATTGATTCAACTCCAAGTTCATTTGGAAAAAAGCGTCCATAAAATCTCCTTTTTAAGAAATAGGAAAATAAATCTTCATCCATGAAATTTAGCTGGGTGGAAAATAAATGTGCATCAGAATTGGTGCAGAACTGGCTCCCTGTTCTGTTTCCACACAGTTTCCTTGTGACCTCCAAGAGACATGAAATTACAAGTGCCAATTTGGATACTGCTACAATCTTTGAGTTAATCAGAGTCCAATGAATTTTATTATCACAGTTCTACATTGGCACAATATCCCCTACTGGAGACAGAATCCATGATCTCATTAGAGTCTCTGGTCTAAGTCAAGGCAATGTATAAGGCAGCTTTTATTTTTTTTAAGTAATCTCATTAGAAGTTCTACCAAATATGGTATCCATATCAAATCTCTTTAATTCCTCCCACTTAATCCCCTTTACCCCCAAAGTGTAACATAAATGTATTAGTCAGATTAGCAGCACATTCAGGAATAATCCCTTCCAAAACAAGAGACCTATGTGTATTTTTCCTGATCCCCAAACTTTTGTTTGTACTAATTATTCTAACACTGATGGACAGAGTGAATAATACTCTTCCCTCCTCTAGTCTGAATAGCAATTAAGGAATTTGCATTTTCTGAATATTTTTCTTACAAAATAAGATATTTTCTACGCATTTTATGTTTTGAGCAAGTGCCTGCTCTGACTCTTGCTGAAGTGTGTGGCCAGGCTCACAAATGAATGTCTTCATCTCTGTTGTAACTTTACAGTGCTTGCATAAAGCACAAAACACATTCAGGCAGCCTTGGGATGGGAAAAGAATGCTAAGCACAGTAGCCTTCTTTCTCTAAAAGTTCCTTAGATGTATTTTCCCACATGATCTCAAGACCATAGTTAGCTACTGCACTTCCTTGGTGGGGACCATGGATTCCACCTAGAGGAGTGCTGTTAGCAAAAAGAATGAGAAGCATTTTCTTACTGTGGTGGTAAAATTTTAGAAATCTATTTTTGGTGCCTTGAAAAATTTTCCTTTCCATTGTTTAAACCACTGAAAATACTGAGACTACATTATGAAGATCACATTCATATAGCCAAATTCACACAAATACCAACAAAAAGCTTTTAACCAGTCAGTGACAGCTTTCTTTGAGACACTCAGCAGATGTGTGCACATAGAGGAAAGGGCACTAGACACACATGTGAATGTATTGTCCTTTCTGATCTCTCTTGTCTGTTTAGCATATTTTCTTGATAAATAAATAAATAAAGGGAAGCAATGTGACTAGACAGGCTGCACATTTTATTGACATTGCCAATACTGAGTTATTTAAAGAAGATATATTGGCTGAGAAGTTCTATTTCATGAACTAAGTGGCTGATGGCTTCTTGTATGACTCTGCAAATTAGTGAAGTGCTCCTAAAACTCTTCCATTTTTCTTCAAAATCTTTGTTTTCCATACTGGAAGCCTCACGAGTTCATTATACTTTAGTCCCTGACACGTCAACTGTGGGTAGACCTCCCTCTGGCAAAGCCAAACTGGCATGAAGGAATGCCAAGGTCTCTTAAATTGAACATATTCAAGTACTTTATTATGCCATTAGAAAAAAAAAAGGTTTTAAAAAGGTTTTAAATCTGAGAAAGAGGTTGATTTTGTGTTAAAACACTTACTTTCCCAGACATATTTGCATGCACACACGCCTGGAATAAGGAAACAATTTCCAATTGCCTGATTCCAGTTAGGAAAAGAAAACAGGCAGCTTCTATCTGAAATACTCAGAATGCCAAGTCCCATTTTCAAATGTGATCCAACTCTTGGGAACCTAAAGGACACAGGAGTTAACAGGACTGATCTGCTAAAACACTTCTGAATAAGTACCACTAACATAACATTTCTGGATGTCCCTTGGGGACAAAGCAGTGCAAGTGCCATTTGGAGACTTTATCATAGGCTCTCAGATCTCACTTGCAGGGGGAGGCATGATCTTCTGTCAAGCGAAAATTCTGTATCACTTACAAAAAGTCCTTTGGGTTCCTTTACTCCTTATTTCCATCACAGCTATTGAAATGCTGGGCTGGCTCAGAATGCAGAACAAGATATTTAGGACAGTAAAAATATTAATTCTAGGAGTAAAGTATCAAGTCTTTGGATTGATGAGGCAGATATGTTTAATAACAGGAAAGACATCAACAAAATGCCACTAGCCTGCTGAGTGGGAATGGTATAATACACCATGGCCATATGGACTCAAGTGAGGAATTACATGTGAGTAACCCATCTGGTCTATCATGTGGCCAGGCTTTTATCTCAGATAGTCCCTTTTCCTCTGCTATTACCAGCTTTTTGTTCTAATGAAGAACATCCTCCCCTTTCACCACCCTTATTATGTCTAAGTAATCATTATACACAGATACAGAAGAGGGTGAACTCCTCAAAGCAGAGACATGATGAGAAACTGTAAAACCTCCTTTTTGCAAAGTCAGGACAACCTGTACAGGCTCATTTGTTACTAGTGGGTTCAATTCAAATATGTCTGGTTTTGCTGGGAACTCCCACAAATTTTATCATGATTCACATAATAAAGAGAGAGAAAGAATGCATTAAAAAAAAAAAAAGAAAAAAACCAAAGCAAATCCACTTTTCCTTCTTTTGGAATGATGCTATTCATTAAAAAGTACACAAAGAAAGAAAGAGACTTGTATTTGATCATTGCATTGATAGACTCACTGGTCAGCTCAAGGGAAGGGGAAGGATACTGGACTACGTTGGGACCTCACATTTGGAAAATACAGAGTACATATCTCATAGTGGAGGCATAATATCTCAGCATGAATTTCCCTCTTGTCTTTATATCTGTATTGAAAACTCAGAAACAGTTTTAAATGTGAAATGAGTGTTTAGCTCTCAACCAGATTATACACAAGAGGCAGAGACAAGAAAAACAAAATAGCGGAGCTATGATCTCAAAAACATAATTGTGACTGAGAAATAAGAAGGTAGGTTGTGTTTTCCAGGAGAAAGTGACAAAATTCTACTCTTGTTAGCTTTGTGGAACTTCATAAAAAATACAGAAAGGTTTGCTAATGTTGACTTCTGGCATTTCTATGTCAATCACTTTGTTTAAAAAGAGATGAAAGAGAAATGGCCAGGTCAGAGTAGGGGGGCATTTAAACAAGTGAACAGATGCACTTGTTAATCTCAAGTAAGGACAAAACTGGAATAATTCCAGGTTGGCCTGAGTCAGAGGAAATTTCTCTAATATGAAGAGATTGAGAACAGGCGTCACTACTGTCATTAATAGCTTCCTTGTTGTTAATCTTTTAATACTCACCGGAGTTATTCCAGTGTGGTGCTACAGAAACATGAGGGATGAAAGTTTCATACCACTTGTGATATGGAAGCATTGCCTCCTGGGAGACTTTACAATGTGTGCAAGAAAGCTCAAACTGTGTGCAAGAAAGGACCTGGCACACTTCAGAGTAGCATTGGCTTCTGGCTGTAGACACAGAACATACGAACTTGCAGGCATGTCTCTTATGTCCATTTATACACTGGTTACACCATGCTGACACCAGAATGTTCAAGATAGTTTGCCTGATTCCTGTAAGGAAGTAATTTTACTCACTTGCCTATGTCTGATGTTGGAGGTTTTCTTAACCCACACACAGGAATCAATTGGACATAACAAATCTGACAGAAAGAAAATTTTCCTAAAATATTGGTTAGAGAGTTCCAGCCACACCAACAGACCTCTCAAAAACTCCTCTCTGTGGCTCTGAAAAGACATATTTGCTTAGACTGAAGGCAAAGGTGGTCAAAATTCCACTCTATGGTCCAAAGCATAATTTTTTGCAAATTTGCATTAGATGAAATTTTGCTGTGCTTTTAGGGAAAGAAAAATGTCAACTATTTGACTAAAAAAACGAGCTCTTTGCAGCAAACACTCATCGCTTCTTTTTGCTGTACACAGAAAAATTCATGTCCTTCATACACAAGAAAGGGCATTAAGAAAATGTATTTATTAATTTCTCTGAAGGTGTAAGTTCCCCAAGGAAGACAGTTTCTCTTGTGTAGCTGTAGGTTCTTGAAATCTTGGAATTTTTTTTTTCTCAGTTGACAGCTTGTAGTCATATTAACCCCATTAAAATCTCTTGTTCTGCTCCAGATTGACACTGGAGTATCTCTGGCAGACAAAGACTAGTATCTGCACTTGGGATTAGTTCCATTTACCCTGAGCAGCAACAAAAGCTCTTGTTTCTTGGGAAGGCAGGAGACAGTCTTCTGATTTGCTATGAAGTTATTAATGTTGCTTGATATTTGCTTTGACAGCTACTCTGTACCCTCTTTAATCATCTGCATCATGGTTCACAGCTCTTTTTTCCCTTAATTTCACTTTTGCCTGTGCTTCTTAGGGAAAATTACAACATACAACTTGATAAATCTTTCTGGCCTCCATGTATTTTGCCCCTTTGTCTTAACTTTCAAAGTTTCACTCTTTCACATTTTTTTCCTGGTCTTCAATAAGAGAACAAAGAAATATCCCAGATGAAATACTAGTAGAGTATAGTATTTTAAAAATATTCTGATTCTCAAGGGAGAAAATTAGTGTGCAGCTCACGTCCACTCAAAAATAAATTTGGTTATTCATTAAAAGAGCTCCTTCAATTCTTGAGAAAACTTTTTAAAATTGTGTAACAAAAATTAGTTGCCTATCTTTATCGTACTTGGCTGCCTTTCCTTTGAAGTTAATGGTAATACTTAGAGGAGCAAACTCTGCTACACAAGAGCTGTCTCCTCTCATGATACTTTTTTGAACCATTTCCCACTTTGTCACCTGTATTCCATTTCCCAGGACACACTGTTCCCTGTGAAGCTGCATCTGCTTTGTCTGCTGTCAGTCAGGCTCCTGTTTCTACCTGCCAGGGTGCAATGCAGGACTACTTAGATTCTCTAAGGAGTGTCACTGCCATCCAGAGCTCCCCCAACAGTCCTGTTCCCTCAGCTGCTGCCAGAACAGGGGTACAACTGGGTTTGGAACTCCATGGTGCAGTTTGGAGATTGAAGAAACCTGCACCACTTTGGGGGATTTATGAAAACAAAAATCAACCGAAGAACACCCCACTCTAAAAATAAAATTTAACAAAAACTGGAAAAGAGAAAAATTCTCCAATTAACTGTCTGGCATGCGGAAAATACTATTGTACTTAAAGTTTTATAAACAGGAGACCCTGACTTAAAATTCTTGGGATCAAAATTCTGTTTCTCTCAATCACATTGAATGCTTTCTTTTCATGTCAGTAGATTGTATACATACAGAAAAGATATGGCACTTGGTATCTGGAGGTTTCAAAGTCAGATGATTATGATCAAAGTTTAGCATCTGCGTGCCTTACAGGGAAAATCCATTTAGAAATATAACGGGGGAAGCAAGAGCAGAGCTACTCCACTTACAGCTAGGTTATATCTAGGAACTGAAAGCCTGCATGTACGGTCTTTTCCTTGTTTTTCATGGACTGTAATATCCCTGAGAGGGTCTCAAGATGGCTGCTTGCCTCACACAGATACCCTTTATGCTCAGAAGAAAACAACATTTAGCATTTAGGGTGGAAATGCAGAGATTTTATAAGGTGACTTTCTCTCTTTCAGTAAAATCTCCCTGTCCAGCTCTACCCTGCTGCACATGACAACAGTCTCCAGCTCAGCTGCTGCAACATCAAAACCCACCCGAGACACTGCAATCTCCCAAACACCACTCTGTATCACAGCATCTGACTCTTCCTAATTAATTTTCTTTGTTGTATGGAGAGCATCCAGGAGCTAATTGTTCTGATGAGACAGAT
The DNA here is from genome assembly GCA_013397315.1 of Donacobius atricapilla. Taxonomy (NCBI): domain Eukaryota; kingdom Metazoa; phylum Chordata; class Aves; order Passeriformes; family Mimidae; genus Donacobius; species Donacobius atricapilla. Next base: position 701,385 of record WBMY01002657.1, read on the forward strand.
AAACATCAAAGGATGTTTTAAAATGAGTTTTAAAATGTGACACGTTGACAGTCCTGCAGCCTGAAGCCCATCAGCATTCAACCAGCCTATGCCAGGAAAATCTGGTCCTCGGAGCCTTGTCAGGTGTTTGAGCACAGCCTCAACGGCTCATCTTTGCAGGGCAGTAAGAGCTTGGTGTGCACTTTGGGCTCCCATAGATTTGCCTTCTTAGCTGAGGCTGCTGACATGAATGCAAGTTCTCTCAGTGGAAGGAAAAGGGATCATATGTGAAGTGATAGAAGGTGATCTCCTGATCCTCTACCTCCTCCCTCTAAATTCTATTCCTCTATCCCTTGCTTACTCTCACTAATTTCAAATAAGTCTGAAGTGGCCATCAGGCAGTAATGAGTTTTAGCAAATGGCAGGGTGGATGGATTTGAACTCCTGACCTAAGAATTCAAAAGCTCCACATGTAGTTATCCATGCATTCAGAGTTTGTTTATGTCTCACTAAGAGCACAGCAGATTTCTCATCAGGTCCCTCTACTTCACTAAAATAACTACCTCAGCCAGAAAGGAGGAACTCAGGCCCCACTACCTGACCCTTAAGTTTTCATTCTCACCTAACGGAACAAGAAAGTAATGTAGGAATCCATAAACCCAATTCAAGTCACTATTATTTTTTTTCCCTTAAAAAGATAGTTCACAAGATGAACAACAGAAGATGTACCAAAATGAAAAGCAAAGGAGAGTGAGAGTTTAAGGCAGTACATAGGCACATATTCACTGGGCTTCAAGATGCACAAGATGCACAAGAGCTGTCATGAGCAGGACTCCTCTTTGAAACAAGGCCTTGGAAAAGAGAAAAATGGACAGAAAGCAAAGAAAATGCGGGAAAGTTTTAAAAATGTCTTTTAAACTATCTGAAAAGCAATCAGAGACAGAGAAGAAAAATGTCTGAGAGAAGCACAGGAAACAGGTAAGAAATAAACTGTGCTCAAGATTTTAAGAAAGAAAGAAGCAAGGTCACAGTGGCATGTGTAGAGATGCAAAGAGAAGATGAAGCTCTGTGGGGAAAGCTATTGGAAACCACAACACAGACAAGACAGAGTAACCTGGCAGAAGGCAAGAGCCTTCATGCTCTGCAAAACAGCATGTTCCTTCCCCATCTCCTCTGCTCCCAACACTGAGGGACGAGTCTCAGTTCCCAACTTTTGCAGGAAAGAGAGGCAGAAAAATTGTATGCAAAATGACTTTGTGCTCTGTAGAATTAACAGCAAGGACCAAGACAAAATTTTCTCCTGTCTCCGACTGTCAGCATTTTTCTGGGATGGAGGTCCATGGTACTGTTTTGATAACAAAGTTTGTTGATAGGGGTACAAAGGAGGCTCTTGGAGGTCAAACACCACCCTTGGAAATGGAGCAACAAGTTTACCAGACTAACATGTTGTTAATGTTGTTTTCGGTGTTTGACCTCAAACAAAACATGAAGCTTGCAGGATAAAAGAAAAGCAGAGTTATAAACATGAACTAAGTTTTTCAAAGTTCTATTTAAAATGCAAACATGAAAAGTTTTTATTTTCACTGAAAATAATCACATATGAACAGAAAAAAACCCAACCAAACCAAAAGCAGCTATTAGAACAACAGTGGGGGGAAGTAATCAAAAGAGATATATCGGCTGTCACTTAGTATTTCTATAATTCAGGCCAAGTAACTGAAATGATCAGCCAGTCCAGCCTGGCTGGAAAAGCTATTTTCCTGTGTTAGAGCTCAGATTTTATTTTATGTTATTTTCAGTAGTGTTGATGGAATGAGATGAAGAGATTACGTTTCACCTACACTGCAATAAAGATCTGTGGACAGAATTTATCCCCAGATCAGAGCTCAGGGCCAGACTTGGAGGCATGATGTGCAGCCAGTGAGTGCAGTGACTTTGGTGGCCATCGCCACAAATGCCAGCAGCACACCCAGCACTTCCCAGCATTTGGCCTTATGAACAAAGGTCTGAAATAAACTTTTGGTCAGATGGTTGTCTACCAAGGATAGATGGAGTTTCACTGAAAACACTGTCACATGCTGTGTGAGATCATATTCTTAACATGTTCTGTTGTCCTGGTATGTCAGAATCCTTTGCAGTTAAAATCCTTTGTAAACAGCACATCCCTGAAATAAAAATACCTAAAGAGATACAGAGAGAACCAATATGAGAGAAAATGGATACTTGTAAGGAGTTCTTGAAAATGAGATTTTTCTCTCCTGTGTTTTAATTATATTTTTCCCTTCCAAATGGATACAACATTTTCCTCATTTTTTTCCCTTCAGCTGCAATTTTCAAAACTTTTCAATTCAATGTTGACTCAATAGTGTAATTTTTGGCATACATTTCAAACCACATTTCAAAAAAATGAAAAGTCATTACAAAATAAAATTTAAAAAAACTTTGTAAAACATCTTCAAAGCTTCTTATTAGAAACAATGACATTTCAACATAATTGACACAGCATGAGATATTGTGAAGTCAAAATAGAAAGATGTTCTTGATGTGAGTTTGGAAGTTGGCTATAATATTCTCTCTAAATTTGAAATAATTAAACACAGTGATCTTTTGACCACATGACCCAGTTAGCCTGGAACCAACATGGGGCATTCCTCACAATTTCCCTTCGAGAAAGAAGAGTTCGCTGCTGAAATCTGAGCTCAGGACTGTCATCTCCACGTCACTGTGAGGTGAGGGGACTTGCCCAAGGCCATGGTGAAGGTCAGAGCTGAAGGTAAGTAAGACCTAGGTTGGTTAGATGCTAATCTTGCAATTAGACCATGGTTTTCCTCCATGGCAAGCAGTGGAAAACAAAAAGAACTAGTTGTCCACATAGTTTAGAAGGAACCTGAAAGTCTTTTTATGTTGACAACAATTTTTTCTGGAATACTGCATGAAACTGGCAACACATTCTCACATGATGGGGATAATTTCCCTGTTTCAGAGACTTTTGCAGCTTGGAACTTGGGCATGCAAAATAGAGGAATTTGCCTTACAACCATGGGGCTGACCAGAGGGGCCAGAAGGGAGAACAGGAGTAGTTGCTGGCCTGGTTTTTGTTGTTTACCCACTGTCATCACAAATTTGCTTTCATATCACCACCCTTTAGTTACAAAGGCTGCAAGTACTGTTTGATTCTTCTCCCCTTTTTAAACCTGGAAATGTATTCCACATCTAGGTCCTCCCAGCCCTACTCCATAGCATTCTGTTCATATTATAATGATGAGATACTACTTTCTTTTCACAAGCTAGAAGCCAGGTTTCTTTTCTATTCATCCACTGTAGAGCAAGAATAAGAAAATGAATACTCTCATATCCATTATAGATATCAAGAGACTGAATCTGCCTTTTTATTCCAAGAGCTAGAGATGACTACATAGCTCATGAATTACAAAGCAATTTTGAGACACAACAGCAGCAGAAACAGTAGTAGCGTTTGGCACAATGTACTGCACAGATGTGGTATCCAGAGATTGAAAAGGAAAGGGAATTTCTGTCTATTTACCCATCCATCTCATTACTGCGTGGCTTTTACTTCCAATGTGGGAAAATAAAATCTTTTACATGCTATTTTTTCCATGTGTACTCTAGTTAAATGCTGTTGATTTATGAAGCCTATATCAGTAGCATAAAATATAAGTATGTCACAGAATTTGAAGAGGTATGTTCAGGCAAATATGTTGGAATACCTGGACCTGTGAATTAAGATGCATAGTAAAAAAATAATAAATATGTTGTTACCATAAATAAAAGCTGTTAAGATTTTTTTTTTCTTACTTGTTGGAGAAGGGAGCTATCTCTCCAGTGTCAAGACTGAACTGCAGGGCACTAATAAAACATGACACAAATAACAAATAAATTTCCTCTGTATTGAATGGTTTGAGATTTATTGAGGTCTCTTATAGCAAGATCTATTGGGAGTTATATAATCCAATGTATAAAATTTATAGCTAGGAGATAAAATGTGGATAAAATAACCATTGCCTTACAATATTATTTCAACTCTTGCATCTAATTTGAATATTGTTTAAGACAAAACGTGCAGCTTTGGTGGAAAAAGGCATTTCCACTGGGTGAAAGTCATGACAGTACTTTGAAACTGAATTATGAAGAAAGAGTACATCAAGTTTTCCTGACATTTTACAAGTACATAGATTTACATATAAACTAGTGATCAACTCTCTTAAAGCTACATAGGGGTTTTAGTCATTTGTACACATGTATATTTTTTTCCAGTTTTCAATGGGTTTCTACTCCTCTTAGCATATTGTTTAGGTATCCTATCTTGACTAATTTAAACTGTTTGGAGCAGATTCTCAGCTGGAGACAGAGCACAGTGTTGCACTGATTTATGCCATCTTAAAATCCGGCCAAGTTCAGCTCTGAAAATAAATTATAACTAACTTGACTGCATGGGTACAAGTGTGAGTACATACTGTAGCTATGATTCTGTTTTCATTCATGGTAATGTCAGTTCAGAAATGAAGCAATGACTTCCATGTTGGCTTGAAAGTAAGCCAGCAGCAGGAAAAAACAATTCATTTTCTGGATTTAAACTTACCTCTGCTTTATTCTGTGTTGGTGAAACTGCACTGACATAAAATTGTAGTTACTCCCTATTTATACACAGAAGCAGCAATGACTTCACATTTTATTCTACTGTTCCATTTTGCAGAATTTGCCGTGGCAGCTGCCACATTTTTCAAAACTTCATTATCCTTGATACTGTCAATTTAACTGAAAAATAAACCGCCCCTTTTTCAATAACCATAACATAATTTTTTCAAGAAAATTCCCATACGGAAAATTTGGATATGGGAGATTGCTACCAGCAAACCTAAGCCTTTTACTAGGAAAGATTTTCAGGAAAGAAGAAAGGAAAGATACTCTTTTCCTGTAAATGTAAAGTGGGTCTTCTCTGATTTTCAACTATTTTCCTTTAAAGACATCCTGAAAAACACTGTCACCCACTGGAGAGACCAATCTTCCTTACCCTGCAACATAAAAAAAAAAAATTTGAAAGGGTTCCACATTAAGGTAAGGAGCAGTGGCAATCCAAACCTTCCCTGGAAGCCCAAAAAAGTTGCACAGTTGCTGGTGCAACCTCCCTCTCTGCTATTAGACCACCATTCAAATGCAGTTTTCAGTGTTGATTTCCAGAAAGTCAGCTGCAGAGAAAACAGCCTCAGGTTGTGACAGGGCAGGTGTAGATTGGCTATCAGGGAAAAATTCTTCATGGAAAGGGTTGTCTAGCACTGGAACAAGCTGCCCTGGGAAGCAGTGGAATCACTATCCTTGGAGGTATTACGTGTACCTGTGGCACTTAGGGACACGGTTTACTGGTGGATTTGGCAGTGCTGGGCTGATGGTTGGACATGATGATTTTAGAGGTCTTTTCCAACCTAAACAATTCTATGATTCTCTTCTGCCCAGATGGGTTAACAATATTAAATAGCTGTTTACCTGGATATTTATTTATGAGAAAATTGACACCTACTCTAGATTATTTAGCAAAGAACTACCAGCAGCTGTCAGAGGTAATGGTGTGTTTAGTGTTTACTTTGAAACCAGATGCAATCACTGACCTTGAGGTGAAAGGCTCAGTAACTTCTTCCTAAGTCTTCTCAACCCTTTTGCTTACACTGTTAAGGTAAGTATCTGAGTGAGTTTCTGTACAGAAACTGTCCCAGAGATTTAATGGCTAATGCTTTCTCTGACCGTTTTTACTACTCCAACCTTTCTCCTCTTATAGGCTTAGGGAGCCTGCCCTTCTGAGTGCTATAAATTAGTATAAAAATCTCCTTTCTGCACGTACATTCAGGCACTTTTTAGTTTGCAAGTTCGTGGGTTGCTTAGCAGAGACATGATTTCATACCTGTTAAAACAATGGATTGAAGAGGTTCTTCTGTTTTTCTTCCCCAAAAAGCATGTGTGGAATGCAGGCGATTCTAACCCAGCCATGAACATCAAACCACCCCCAAAGTCATGTCCTCTGGTGAGGTCAGAGGTGCATAAGCCTTTTTTGCCTTTTAGGTCTTGGTAACGATCTAGTGTAATATGGTACTGCTCATCTGTCTGACAAAGATATTTACCTTATCTGTTTGGTGCCTGCTTTTATCTGTTTAATATTTGCCTCATGAGCACAACAGTACAAGGACAATTTTGCAAATAATCTGCCACAAAATCAACCCCCCACTTTTGGATGAAATGCCCACAGTACGGGGGAATGGTTTGCCCATGATATTCCCTGGGAATGGTCCAAATAGTGTCAGCCATGTGTTAGAAGTCAGCTTTTCTACCTCAAGGGCAATAATTTGGGCTAGGACGAAGGATAGACCATGATGATTAATGGGAGTAGATGGTTTGGGCAACTGGAGTGTCTCCTGTCACTCTAAGAGTGAGTGCATTTTGCTGCCTCTATTTTGTTTTGCCTTTAAATTTGTCTCTCTGTAAAGTGGGTTTGGTACTTATACTTACCTGACCACTTCTTACTTAAGGAGCAGTGTTTAGACCTAATGAATACAGGCTTTTTGAACTCCCTGGATGAAAGAAACTACGTTAAGTGCAAATTATCCTCTTGTCTATCCTCTCTGAAGTCTAACCTACTTTGATGTGATTGTGCTCTATGTCACTTGTAGTGTGTATTATAGGAGGGGTTCTCACAGCAATGAATGTAAGTAAAGCTTTGAATAACCTGAAGTAACTCATGAATGTCTAAGTTCAAACGTAGGATAGAAATTATTATTTTAGGCATAGTTCCAGGCTTTGGTTAAAGTATCTTTAATTTTTAAATTACTTACACTCCATTTACAGCTTTCACATCCTTGACTTATTAGAGGCCAAACCCTCATGCTGGAATAGATGATCAGTACTTTGCTGACACCAATAGAACCTTTGTGATTTGTACTTCACTAAGCACCTAGGCCAATAAGGGTATTCAAAAAACACAGTCTTGGGCTGCACTCCATTGACATGGTCAGGAAAACAGATGTGAACAAAAGCTGCCAAATATGAAAGCAGGAATTCTTAAATTTTATACTCTAGCGCTTACAGGGTAACTGTATAAGTTAATTAAACCGTCTCTCAATTTGTACCACCATTCACCTTTGCACTAGGAATGCTTTGAGGAACTGTTAGCAATTCCTTATAAATATATTACTATAAATATTATAAATCTAAATATTTGAGAAATAATTTCTACAATTTTTGCTCTGCAGCTGACCCAATTTGAGTCAGTCATGCAAGCAGGTGAGCAGGGTTGCTCACATATGGCTGTCTCAATTCCCTTGCTCACTCCTTCTGCTCAGTTAGTGCTGAAACACCACATTGCTGTGGGCGCCTCTCAGCAGGAATAATATTGATTTCTGTTAAAGGGTTTCTACTAGGAGAAAACAAAACAAAAGCTTCCCTTTTTCTAGTCCTACAGTGAAAAGTTAATGAGGAACAGAGTTTCCAGCAGGGGAAAAGGAAGGAAAAAAGAGGGAAGAAAAGAGGATGAAGCTAAAACATTTAGAAAATTTACAGGATGCACAGAGAGAAGGATGAATCTCAGAAAGATCTATAAAAATGGTGGTTTTCAGTTTCACCTCTCCTAGAAGTTCATTGGCATGAAAGAACTGAGGTCCCAGAAAACTACTACCATAGATCTCTCACAAGCAATGTGGGGGAATTTTTGTATCTTAAAATCTCCCAAACCTTGATTCAAACACCCCAAATTCCTTCATGAGTACACAGCATCCCTACATGCACCTTCCTACATGGTGAATAATACACGTAGGAATGCAGGCTATAAAAAAAGAAGAATAGCAGCTGGAACCAGAAGACCAAACCCCATTCAGCAGCTGAGCTGGGTGTTTCTTCTCACTCCTGTTTTCCAAGCAGTAGTTGATTCACTAAAACCATTCTGCCCAATGATCTGTCTTGTATTTATTTTTCAAAATAGGTTCTCAAAAATTCTTCCCATGATGGAAATCATGGGAAGGCAAAATACATCTACAGGTACATGCATTTGCCCAATTTGCTGCTTCTCATTTCCAGCTAACCTCCATCCATATTCATTTTAGACAAGAGGGACTTGCACCTCATCCCTGCGAAGTCAATGGCAAAACCACAACTGGATAACTGGTTTCATTGGAACAAATGCTTTCAGTTGTAACAGAATACTGATGATACTTAGTATTTTATTAAACTGTTGCATTTCATCCACCTTATGAAGCATTTCCTCCCTTTTTTGTTGCACTGAATGACTAATTCAATCTGTTAAATATAAAATTAAACATATTCTGAACACATAAATTATTTCCTTTGCTATCCCCACATTTGCGATTGATTTTTTCACTGCCAAAACATTTTTATACCATTGAATTTTTTTTGCATTACCATTACATTTAGCCTTAGCTTGTGTAAAAGCACAGCACACCTGGTTTAAATAAAATAAGACTCAGCCAATGATAAGAACATTTTTTTTTTCAGAGTAGTTCCTGAGGAACTACTCTGAGGGAAAAAAGATAATTTTCCAGCATAGTCTCAATTCTGATTACAATAAGAGGCATTTCAAGTGTTCAGCCCTTTGGTTTCAACGTGACTTCTAAAGATTACACTTTGGTGCAGACCCTGAAATACCAGTCTTCCAAAATAAATAAATAAAAATGTTCCTCTGTTTGGAAGTAGTGCAAATAAAAGAGTCTGAAGCCCAGACAACACTCTTTCCACCTTCACTGATACCCATTCTCAGGGTTTGTAAGCAGAGGCTGCTGGGTCACAACAGTTAACAGACACAAGGCTTTTCTTCAAGAAGCACAATTTAGTGAGTGGTTTTCTCATACACTCCTCTATTTCTGGCCACTTTTGGGGACAGGATCCAGCTAGGCTACCAGAATATTTAACCTAATTTATACATCCTTAAGAGCCACCCTACCACAAGCAGTGACACAAATAGCCTTGAACAGTGCCTGTTCTGCAGGGAACTGGGAGCATTTGGTGCTTCTGAAAATCAGACCACTTGTTCTGATACCTAGAGAGACCAAAGAAGGAGTTCAAGTCGGAGCATGTAAGACCGTGACTCACTGTTTCATCACCTTCTGCAATGCCACCACAGTGATGCAGTTAAAGCCCAGTAGTATTGTTTTGTATTTTTTTAAGGTCACTTGATAGGTCTAAACCCCTTCTAGATAAAGTGATATAATTTGCTTCATCAGACAGTGTGACTAGACTTCTGTTCTCTGCATGAGCATATTTTGCATCTCTGCTAGCTGACTATTAATTGTGCTAACCATTTTGTTTAATATTGGGGCAAAAAGGCACTCCTCCTGATATGCCATTTAGGTTAAATGCATTCTCCTTCTGTTCAGCTTGTCTGATACTGTAATGTTAAGCCAAGAACTTATCTAAGTAAAAAGATTAAACATATCTCTGAGGAATGCACAAGATCATTACTGTTGAATCATGAGGTTAAAGTGTAGCACTGAGGTTGCAAAATATCAGATAAAGAAGAGATTGAAAGGATAAATCCTGACTCATTTAGCATAGTTGCCCTATTCCACCTGCTAATGAAATTGGTATGTAAAGTGCATTGAAAAAGGGCTCAGCATGTTAGATGTTTCAGTACAAGTTACGCTGCATTCTGCTATGAAAATGATGGCTTATTGTAATCATTCTTTAGGCTTGTTTTTCACTTGGGATCAGAGGAATGTAATTCAAACATGAAGAGAGTTGCCAATAATTCATTCTCAAAGTGCCCTATAAAGATATGTGGCCAATACTGTGGCCTCTTTCAGGAAAAATAATGGTCAGACATTTTGCATGAAATTATCATTTCATTAATGTACCAATCGTTCCAAATGCTTTCAGACTTAAGTATGAATTAAACAGTGTCATATTCATCTTAGAGCTGTAGATACAAGCCTCATCACCTGCCATACCATTACATTTTATGTGCCTCTGGAAACAGACTCGTGCTTATAATATTTGAGCATTGAGAGGCCAGTGAAGAAAAGCACTTCATCACGTAGCAGGCCTAGGGTGGGCAAGCACTAACCCTCTTCACTGGTGAGTGTTTCAAAAGCAAGCAGCACAATTTTAAAACAATTAAGAAGACATTGTAAGGGGAGACTGCATCAAAGAGTAATTATACTGCACTGCTACTGGATAATATTAGGGCAACAGGGATATTTTCCAGACTTTCCCAGCAAGTTTGCATGCATAAGGTAAATGTAATATCCCTTTAAGGCAATGCATTCTACACATGGGGAATATAGCCTGACATAACCTTAAAATTCAGTATGGTATTTTTAGTCAGTCAGAAATGAGGGTTCTCTGCCACATTTTGCATTATGCAAGTGGTATATGACAATACTTATGTCTTAAACTGCCAGAGGCATCCAAAGGTAGGGGTTTAAACAGATGTCAGGCTGAAGGTGTATTGAAAAATGGTCACCAAAATAGTATAACTTAAAGTATGTGCCTTAGAGTGCTATCCAAATGAAATTCCTGTGACCTCACGGCTGTGACCTTTGAATCTCTTAGAAGGGGATGAGGATTTCAGTGAACTGTTGATAGCTGTGTTAGAATTGTCTGTAGGCTCATGTGAAAACTGTATTTTGTATGAAGGCTGAGCTTCTGATCTTGTCATGCAGCTCTGCTGAATCTGTGCTTTCCAAGCATACCTGCCATAACGTGCTCTAATCACAGCCAAGGTGGGCAGAAGCCTAAATTCTACACCCTCTTCTGCCACAGGTTAGTACTTATAGTGCTAAACACTGAAAACCAAGTAGTTCCCCAGACAGGAAGACAAATGAGCCTCATTGCCTGTAAATTTATGGCTCATGGCTAATTGGATTTGGCTGTAGACAAGATGAAAGAGCCACCTGAAGTTTTCCTTGCAGCTGTAGCTTCTCTACAGGCTTTTTCCTGAATGGATGGATTTTCATATATCTGGTAAGGATTGAACACTTTCTGCTTCCTCTTTCTCACTTGTCAAAGGCACGTTTTTTTCTTGTGCTCACACACCTATTTTCATATAACTAATTGTTGTAATTATGTTCCCATATTCTACTCCCATCAAATTGGATTGGAATTGGACTGTAGGTCAGAATATGCTAAAGCACAGTTGATCCAAGAACAGAAGTCTTGCTTCTATAAAAAAAGATAATCAGGTCTCCAAAACATACGCTTCTCCTCTCCAGAACCAAGGAGTCACAAGCTCAGAAAAAATGCAAGTGAAAGTCAGGCAAGTAGCACTAGAGCACTAGAATCACAACATCTGAGAATCTGGAAACAAACTTCCAGTATGTAGCAGAACTGAAGGGCTTAGGGTAGAGATTTCGTAACCAGCAGTCTCCACTTGGCCTCAGGTCCTGTCTTATTGTTCTGTTTATTTCCTAGGGAGTATTTTCATTAAATAGAAATCACCATTACTTCCTGGAAACTAGAAGACTGGCAGAGGCCATTCCCTTCACCTCATACCAGTCAGGAACTATGAGACAGCTGCTGCTGTGACTTTTCAGAGAGGTTACACAGAAGGCAATGAGGGGAAAGATCTTCCTTTCTCTTCTCCTTCTATAGGTCTCCAAAACATACGCTTCTCAAGTTGACTCCCAAGCCACCTCCTCCTCTCTGCTCCCTCCCTCAGTGAATTAATTACCTTTCCCATGTCTTAGGTTCCTTTTCTGCTCAATAAAGTCAGGGTTAGCTTAACCCAAACAACATCTGTAGCTGTCCTGATGGGTGCTAGAAGTCTGCAGGGCATGTTATTAGCTCGATTTTATAGGTGGGAAAATTAAGATAGAGAAAATATAAGTGACCTGGTCTGACAGAAAACATGACTTGATGACTTCATATGAGCCTTACATGACAGCACACACCAAAATATAAGGGTATGTGCAACTCTGATTGTGCAAAATATAAGAGTTTGTTTCAGTTACAGAAAGGCAACATCAACTTCTGTTGGCAGGGCTGTTGCTTATTTAAGAGGTTTCTCTAACTCTGACCCAACCACGTTGTTCCAAGCCCTTTAGCAACTTCCATTCACTGTGATCTGGAAAGTCCAGTACAACTTACAGCTAGTTGGCAGAATGCTTTGGGAGGAAGTCTTGAGCTTTGAGACTGCTGAAAAATCTTCTAAGGGTTTTCATATCTGTTGATGGATGAGGAAACAGCAGCAGAGAGAAAGAAAAGGGATGAGAAGAACATGAGATCCTTCAAAAAACATCTTTGACTGGAGATTTCAGAGTGCAGGAAGAAAAAAAAAAGGTTTAGTTATTTATGGAGGGGTTTTTTTTTCCCCCAGAAAATTAGATGAATCAAACAGGTACTTTCAGCCATTTTTACAGTTGAGAACTCCCAACCAAAAATATCCATGAAAAGGAACAAATAAATAAATGCAAGCAAAAAATTCCTAAGCCAGCAAAACTCCTGAAACATCAGTTTAATATGCTCCACATGTGAAATATTTATATGCATTTAAAATCAGATGAAATTTCACAGTGGTTGTCTTATGTAACCACAAGGTTGCATTAACAAGTCTGAAGGTGACAAAAGCATGAATGAATGTTGTAAGCTCTTTATGCATGAAAGAAACAAGGCCAACAAAGACCTAAGAAAAAAACAAAAAACAACTTCAGTTTATTTTGCTTTTCAGGCACCCAAGGCTGTGGTCTGACTGTATATTTTTTACAGTGTTGGGTTTGCATTAAGTTCTGAAAATGAAACAGGGATTTGCCTCTTTGCATGTCATAGCCATAATTTAAGGGGTAAAGAAAGAATGTTTTAACAGAGAAAATGAAAATATTGTTTTATTGGTAGTATAGCTACAAGACAACATGGGAAACAAAGTGAGTGATGTAGGAACTATGGGTAGTTCAGTAGATAAATAAAACACATCTAGCATGATAAGAGTCCCAGCAACTTAATGCAGGTCCATCTAGTTGTTTAATGACTTAAATACATCTGTGTTTAAATATATACACACTGGAGAGACAAGTGTATACAGTCATGCTGATTTAGAGAGGTCTTTACAGGCTTCTTTGGTTTTGCTGTTATTGTTATCATTGGGCCTTTAGAGAGAATCCTGTCCAAGATGCTTTCCTGTGTCTGCTCTTCACAACGATATGAAACAGCACTGACCTAAGTCAAAGCAAGTGTATGTGATAATGTTTTTCATGGCAATTACACTTACTAAGTGTTTGACAAACAGGATCCATGGTGCTGCCTCCTGAGGCCAGCCTCTTCTCTACTGCAACCAGCCAGATCACATAATCCATTCATGAGATCTCACATAAATGCATTCAGGCCTCAGCTTCCTGCACTCTACTTCTCACACTGCATAGAAACCTGATTCTAAGCCTAAACCATGATTCACAGCCAAATGATGCCACCTTGTCCTCTATCTACATTGTCTTATTTTTTTTGGTGGCTTGCACTTTGCTTCATGATGATAAAGAGCAACCAGATCTTTCTTAGACTTCATCCTGCTAGCCTTTTAATCCTTGTAAGACAACGCTTCTGTCTTTCAGTGATCTAAACATTTTATTTTTCTGTTTTATGTGCCCAGCTTCTGTTCATCCTCTTCAATAAGAAACTTACTCCATTAGAGGCATCACTCACTCAGTACCTTGTGCCTTGAACAATGGCTCCAAAATTTTCCTTGACTTCACTGCAAATATCTTCCCAACATACCTCTGCAGCTCAGATGCCTTCCTTGTGTTTGAAAAGCACTAGTCATCATCTTCACCTGTGAATTAATAATGGAGATTTTCATTAAATTACAGTTGTCAATACCAGGATGGCAGCAAGTACGTCTACAACCCAAACACCTGTAATATCAGTTACTCCAAAATGTTTTCTCAGACCATGTGTAATGGGTTAAAGTTCGTAACTGGGCAGAAACACAAGATATGTAGTGGTTTCACATTCGCTGAATTTGTTTTGTTCAATTTTATGTAGTGGTCTGTTTTTCTATTATGGAATAGGATTAGAAGAAAGGCAAAACAGGCTTAACCTAAAGATAGAAACAGTTAGATTTATTAACATACACTAAAAAGAGAACAAGAAAACCCATGAGACCTTTTTAAAAGCACTCCCCTCTCCCCTACTAACAGTTTACTTTTCCACAAAACAATGTAAAGAGACAGAAAATCAGAACTCTAGGTCAGTACCACTTATAAAATAGTCTTTCATTCAGTCTTTGAGACAAGTCCCTCCTGATTTTGTTCTGGTAGCTTTCCACAAGATTCACAGTCTGCATGTGTGGCCTCCAGCTCCCACAACAGCAGCCTGCCCAAGAATCTGCATTTGTGAGCTTCCCAAAACGTAGCCTTTCCNAAGGATGGGCTGGATGTCAGCAGCCGTGGCTCCCCTTTCTCTGCCGACATCTGCCGTGCTCGGGGGCCCGGCTCAGCTCCAGCCCCATCCCAGTTGCCCCAGCCCGGCCCCAGGGGCAGTAGGGCCTAAGCTGGGCCCTGCTGCTCCCCCCTCTCTTGATGTTACCTCATGGCAGGCCCAGGGCGAAAGAGGAAGCTTTCCCGCAATCCCACCTGTATTTTAACCGTGTGTCCCAGAGGTGTACACTTCTATCTAATTGGCCAACCTGGCTGTCAGTTTTAAAGCAGATCACTAATTTTTTTTACCATTCATGTCAAACCAATACACCATGATGTGCTGATACAGTGAAAAAATAGAGATCAACAATCTGTACTCTCCAGACCTATGGTATGAAATATTCAACCCATAATACCCATGTGTTTTTAAAGGGAGTACTCTGAGGCTGCTTTGGATACCAAATTGGTCTCCAATTAACATTTTCTCTTCTATTTTTTCACATCAGGGACCAGCAGGAAGCCAATGAATGGCAGCTAAGCAATGAGAAGAATAAAAGCACTTGAAAGCAAAAATCATCAAGTCAATAATAATGCTGTTCCTATTATTGAGGGAAAACATAAGTGTTGTATAAATGAGCCTTATGCCTCTGTATGCCAGTCCATAAATATGTAGTTCTGAAGACAGAAATCAATATTAAGAAATTCACTGCAACAGATATAATTAGAGAACAATTCCTGAAATCCTTTCTCCCTCCCTCCTTGACAAAAATTTACTCTCCTTCCTTACATATATAATTCTTGTCACACCAAAGAATTTTCAGTGGATACCAATCCTTAGAATTACAATGAAATATGCAAAAGAGAGAAGAAAGGAAGGTTCCTTCGCAATGTTGATCATACTAATTGCTTTTGTAGCTAAAAGCCTGGTTGGGAATTATTCAAACTATAATTATCAAGTTAGAAATTGATGAGCATCCTGTAGAAGCTGGGAAAAAGAGGGAGATAGAAATCAAAGGATCCTCAAAACATAACCTAATACATAAGAATATTGCAAATTTAAACATGAAAATGGATCAGCATCCCTTTCATTCAAAATGGGAAATTTTCTCCTGAATATATCTTTAAAGGAGAAATAAAACCAACCAGTAGAACACTAGCATTCACTAATGAACACTGGATATTAAGGAGAAAAATAATGTATGCTAAAGGTCTAAGACATACCTTGGTCTAAAGCCCACTGAAGGTGTTATGGGGATGTCCTGTGTCAACTTGGGAAGACTTTGTATTAGATTCAGTTTGTATTGAAGCAGAGGCAGACTCACAGAAAATATCAAGAGTTCAAGTGTCTATACCTTTCCAATAATATTAGCTAAGAAGGGGATTCAAATGCTAGAGATGTAGGAAATTCCATCCTGAAGTCATCCTTTCTCAAAAGGCGCCAAAAACCATTACCCCTTTTTCTGGCAAGACTGAAAATACATTGTATTTTCAACCCACAACAAAATGATCAGCATCCCCACTGGTGTAAGGCATGATTGAAGTTCTGGGGAAGTACTTGTTCTTTCTTCCCCTGGTACCGTTCATCAGGTGGGTAATTCTTACTACTAAAATCAGAGCCACAGGATGTCCTCTCAACACAGGGAGGAAGGATGAAAGCTTCACAACATGTAGGGAGGTTAGCAGCCTCATTTATTTTGGGCTGTTCAGTGGATTGTTACTGAGCCCCTGTAACCTAAAAATTGCCCACCAGCTTTCAAATTTTGTGTTGCTTTTTTCCCCCCCGTTCCTTCATTTTAAATAAATAATCTCTATAGCAACTGTTTTGCATCCTGATGTATCTAAAGGACAGGGAGAAAAGGGATGCAGTTTATTTCAAGGGATGTTTTAATTTCCAAAAGTCACTCCTTAAACAGCACATGTGCAATATATGTGTATACATTGTATATACTAAAATTTCTGGAATTCTCACATATTCCTTTCACCTCCCACAAAATGCCTTATCTGAGATTCCTGGCAGGACCTGGCTCAGCAAGCATGGTGCACTGTGCTCCTATCCTCTGTAAAGGTGAACCTCAGAGTTTGGTCCCCAAATAATCTGTGTGAATAGTCATGTTTG
Organism: Donacobius atricapilla; assembly: GCA_013397315.1. NCBI lineage: Eukaryota > Metazoa > Chordata > Aves > Passeriformes > Mimidae > Donacobius > Donacobius atricapilla. The sequence continues at coordinate 717,834 of WBMY01002657.1, forward strand.
CCCTTCAAACTCCATTCTACTCAGGACTGTGCTGGAAACAAGCACGAGCTTTTAGGCCAGGATGTCTCAGAGGTAGAGCATAATTTCTTTTCCAATGTGGTGGCATTGCACTGAAGTGTTTACCATTCATTGCCCACAATGAGGAACAAAAATAATGAACAAAGACTCTGAAATAAATATGCAGTAACAATAACTTAGTTATTTAAAGTAAGCCATTCAATATTATTTTGTTTCTAGTTTATAACAAAGAACGATTCAGATTCAAGATTTCTCCTTTACAAAAGCACCCTTCCCCAAAAGCTGCCATTTTGCCTTCACCTTGAAAATGTTTACTTTTTAGCCACAGCTCTGGAAAATTAACCAGTACATACTTTTGCATTTCAGACTAATTTAAATGAAAGTGATACTAGAGTGCATTATGCCTCCTTAAAATACTATTGTAAAAGGCAGCCTGGGGAACCACTCCCCAGCTGCTTTAGAACAATGCACAAATCTGTTTAACTTCCCAAGCAGTGAGGAATGCTAGTTTATCATAACTGCTTGGAAGGTTGCCATGCCAAAACCTAACTCTTTTCTTTATTATTATAATTTCTTACTTAATCTCAGAGGATGAGTACTCAGTGGACTGAGGAGAATATTTTGTGTGATTCTGGCACCTTTGAGAAAATCAAGCTATGCTGTTTGTTTATCACTCATCAAACATGGAAAAGCTCAGGCAATACATACACACTCTAATAATTGTGCAGTGCCTCTGGATGTAAGACTCTGTGATATACAACTATATAATGGGTGCTGAGAAGGTGCTTTGAGCAGAGAAATATGGTGTATGCAGCTAAAATGCTGTGTTTTGTGGGTCTGCAAGAGTATATGCTCTCCAAAAACACATACCATTTCCTTCAGTTTAATATTCATATTCACATATTTTAGAAGTAGTTTCACGTACAAATTATTTTCAGAGTTTATCTGTAGAGGTAACTAAAAAAGCATAAGCTTCAGGATGAATAGGCATTGGTCATGTTTTACAATAGGGCAGATTTCTGGCGACTGAAATGTCTATTTTAATTTCAAAGATAAGAGAAAAGAAGAGCAGTTACTCTAGATGAAACTAGTGATAAACCACCTTATAATCTTAATTTCATGAAAATCCAGGCTATGTTTCAGAATATTCATGTACGTTTGCTTTCATTGTGTTGATCAACACTGCAAGTATTTATTTCCTGATGGAGAAAACCACCCTAATTTCTATGGAGATACCGTATTGTAGGGAATATCTCAGCAATGTCAAGACTGATTTCCATGGCCAGGCAGAAAAGCAATGTCACAGAGGCTGGCCAGCAACACACTTGACCCACAGGCTAAGGTGGTTTTATTTTATCACAAGCTGAAGGGAATAAGTTGACTAGGAACCTGTGAGAGTGGGGAAATGTTTAATGCTTAATAAACTCCTTGCCTGACTAGGAAACCATGGGCACTCAGACCCTCTCAGGACTAGGTCTACTGTATTTTCAAGAATTTCAATAGAAATTCCTGGCTATGTTCAATAAACTTTTGGATATTTTGTCCTTTTGATGACAGAGATCTTCATGCTAAGAAAAACAATACCAAAATGGATGAAAATATTTCTGCTTTTGGTGGAATGGAACATCTTCATTTAAAGATTTTTTTTATTTTTTTTTTTTTTTAACAATCCATTGATTCGCTCTAGTATTTGAATACCAGAAAGGTTTGGACTTACAAAGGTTTGTTTGTTATTTTTTAGCTTTTCAATAATATCAATGATGACAGTATAATACTGCAGATTTTGAGAAAAAAAAGAAAAAAATCCAAATTAATCAGGTTTTTTCTCTTTTCTTTTTTCTCTTTGATATCTATTTATCTCTGTGAATAACTAAGTCTACAGGAGAAGCTGGCTCAGACATTTCTATCAATTTCAACTAAGAGAATAAAAAAAAAGAAAAAATACTAACCAAACATTATGAGCACCATTGTTGCTGATGAAAAATCTTTCACCTTTAAAAAAGGCCACAAAATCCTGTCATCTCTGGGATCTTTAAAGATCACCTGTGATCTCCTGTGATCTTTACCCAGACAAAATTCCTACTAAAGCCAATAGGAATTTTGCTTAATGAAAAAGAGAAAGCTTTTTCCCCAGAATTTCAGATTTTTACAGAATCGTTTCAAAATCTGCTGTTATAATAAAGTTATCTAGAAACACTTCAGGAATAGTTACATAGTTTTCCATAGTAGCATTGCAGCCAATATTTGTACAAAAGTAGACATGAATCAAGCTAAAATTACTCTCAAGTTGACTTTAAAATTCTGAAATCAATATTTAGTTTAGGAATTAATTAAGCTAAATTACTTTAATTAATTAATTAAACTTAATGGATTTAACTTAAACTTTAGAAGAACTGTGAAAAGGAGATCTTTGTCAGGCGGGACTAGTCTTGCCTTCTGTGTTTTTGGATTACTACATAACTTGTCATGCCTGAATCTCTCCAGGCTGCCTATACTGCAACTAGGAAATACCTAATAGTTACAGAGAGGATTCAACGAGAAGTGGTTTGATTTTTCTCCCCGCAGTGGTTCTTTACATGACCTCCAGTAAACTCCTTAATCTCAGCCTATGTATTTGTTTAAATAGGAAAAGTTACACCACAAAAAATAATCCAACCTCACAAAAGGTGCTGCAAGAATTAATTATTATTTAAATGTGCTCAGAGATGCTTAAGTGGCAGAGTCTAAATACAGTGTGACTGTTAGACCTTGGATTGCTGCATACCATGAAAATAAAACTCCCTGTACTGTGCGCCTGATAAATTAGTCTGAGGAAAATGGACATCTGTGGCTCAGATGCCCGTCAGTCCCTGCAGCTGGGCCACAAAGGCCTTTGTATGTGTGTGCACGCGTTCCAACACCGAGCTACAGACTGTTACTCTAACTGTGCCCAAGTATTCTCATTTTACTGAGCAGGTTCCAGCAATCAGATGGATTAATGACATGTTGCTTCATAACACCAAGTCAAGTGTTCCTCCTTATGAAAAGATAAAGTAAAATAAACCACTCCACTAACAAGATTCATTAAGAAGGAAAGCAGCCTGATTCAACAGAGATGCAGCATAGCGCACCTGCTGCACAGCCTGCCTACAGCTCCAGCTGTAGGAGGGGAGGAGGGGGAAAGTGCTGGATAACATCCAGCACTGCCTGCCCCCACACAGTATCCTATCCTTTGGAGAACATCCTAGAATGCACAACAAATCCCTGCAAAAGACTGCATGCTAACTTTTGTTTCCTAAATAGCAAAAGGTCTTGCTGTCAAGGAAACATGACGTTAACTAATGCATTTTTCAGGCCTTCTGATGTTGCTATTTCTCACTTCCTCTCTTCTTCCCCAACACAAGCTGCCAGAAAGAGCAAAAGCACAAACTGCATAAACACCAAGATAATGATCTGAGCTCAGTAAGTCATTAGAATCCTCAGGTCAAATTGATGAACCCTGTGGATGTTCATCTCTTAGCTCAAACTTTCAACAGCTCATAGACTCAACCTCCAAAACACCATCAGCTGTAGTCTCTTCTAGCCAATCTCCTGTGACATCATATTTTAGTATCTGCAGTGCATTACCACTGCATCTTTGCACCTGTCAGCCCCACCCATACCTTTGTCATGGTTATCACTAGTGACATAAAAAATATGGGAAATGGCTTCAAAAAGTGGGCAGGCATAAACAAGTAGCAGAGGTATGTTTTTTGTTGATTTTGGTAAAGCAACATATGCAAATTCAGTACAGGGCTTACTATTTATGTTTCCCTTCTGTTAGTCTTGTAATGTGGCCATGTGCACTGTTTCTGTCACAGGTTGCAATAGAAGCAACTGAATGTCATGCTCCTACTGAAGCTGCAGAAGCTTTGATTTCTCTGATTCTGGGATTACATCTTCTCTTTGTATTCTCTTGTCCTACTGATTTCAGTTTTGTGCTGATTCATCTCTAGATGTCATGGCATGCTTTGTAGTGCAAAAATTGTGAACAAAGTACTCAATGGCAGGTAAATAATGTACATCCAACACCACAAGTATCAGTTACTTTTCCATACTCTGTTTCTCATAACAGACTGCTCTGATGGTTCTTAGCAAACATCAGGGCTGGGATTGAAGAATATGATGAGTGTTTGATTGTGAAAATGACAAATCAAGAAGTTCTAAAATAAAAAGGCTAGAAAGGGATCTTTCCAAGCCTGTGTGGCTGCTACAGCTGACCCTAGCTATTCTGCCTCAGAGCACTTCAGGATATAACAGATTTTGTTTCAGGGTGAGAAGCTTGAAGTTTTCCTATAGGGTGCAGTCATTGCTGTTTCATGTGTTAGGGACAGAATCTGGGCTTCTTAATCATAAATTCAGTATCTAGGTAGCAGTCTAAAATCATGTACTGAGTAAGAGAAATAAATTTATGAATGCCCTGTGTGTTAAGATATAGAGATCTTTATGTGGGGCAAGATAAAGAATGGTTTCCCTCCCTACCAAACTGGCAAGACCAGTGCAGTGCTGACACAGGCAGGCATGGCGCTAGCGGTACTTGAGCTGGATGCTCCACTGAGCAGCCACATCTTCAGACATTTGTAAGGAGGGAAGGAATTTGGCATGTATGAAGGGAGAAGCTGCTCCAGCCAGGGGTGGGCAGCGTGCAAAACTGGATGAGGAGACAAAGAAAGCAGTCAGATAGGAAGTGAAGGAAAACTAGTGTGCAAGGGAGAGATATAGAAGTGGGAAAGAGAGGACAGAGTCAGCTGTAGCTGCAGCCCACTGTATCTGGCCATGCCACAAGAATGTGTGACCAAACAAACTTCCAAGGAACGATTCGTCACATAAGGAGCCCTCACACTGCCACAACCCGAGATCTGAGCTTCTTCACTCTCAGTAGTTCTTCTGCTTCAGCCCACACATCTGCGTGCCATTGATGAAGATTTCTATTCTCTATTAAGTCATAGCAAGCCTCAGCCTTAATAATACCCGGCCTGAACTCGTGCCCTTTTAAGCCGAGCTGTCAGGAGGGGGCTGCAGTAATGCGAACCAGAGCCGACATGGCAGTGGCAGGGTACAATGGCCCCATTATCCAGAGTGCTTGCACTTGTCTGACACTGGGGGAAAATCCCCTGAAAGATGTCAAGACCTTTTAAATGTCAGGCTTTCCCAGCTCTGGGCACTTGTGCCTTAAAGCTCCTAGAAGAGCAGCGGAATCTGGATTGCAAAGAGTCACTGCAGGCTGTTTACAGAGGAGAGCAAGCAGGGGCAAACAAAAATAAGAAAAATGTGCTTGAGAAAAGAGATTTTTGCATCAATCTGTGAGATTTCACCTGGTAATTAACTTAGGAATTATGGAATTGTTTAAAACAGTTGATCTGAGACTGCCTTGGGAGAGGGGGAGCAGATTGAAAGTAGTGGTGTTGAGGAGTATTTATTAACAAGTCTCTTCTAAATTGAAAGGCAAATAGCCAATGAAACCTGACTTGTGAATTTAATGAGGTTTTGTCAGCATATGGTACCACTCGGGGGACGTGAAAAAGGCATTTTTGTTACATATGTGTGACTGGCAAGGAAGCTGCAATGAGAAGACTGAAGCAAAAATAGATGTTTCTTGTAAACATATTTGAGCACAGGAAATGAAGCAACAAAGAATCTGTCCAAACATCCATTAGTGATAATCCTAATTCTTGACAATTTTCAGCAGCATGACTTGCAGTGCGAATGCTCTGAACTCCCTGTTGAAGAAATAGGAAAATGCAAACAAGCAAACAAGAAAAGAAATGAATAAAACCTTTTTTTTTTTCTAATAAGTCATTTGTGCAAAATATAATTAATTACAGTCCAAGACTCGGAAAAAAATAATCATTCACAATAAAGTGATTTACTATGTATGGACTCATCCAACATCCATGGTCCAAAACTCCTGCAGACTTCACAGGGTTCCCACCCCCAAAATGTTGCATCTATTTTGTTCTTCAATCAGAGTCCACAACTTTAAAAATTTAACTGAGAGTCACAGAAAACTCAAATAGAGAAGAAACAGAAAAAATATGTCCCATGTGAACTTGGAAATATTCCTAGCATTCCCATTGTACCCTTGGAAAGATTTCAATGGGCTTTGGTTCAAGCCTGTGAATATGGGGATGGTATTAGGAAGAACAGAAATTTTTAGCAAATGAGTTCTTTTACACCAACTTCCTAGGAGAATATTATACCTCCAGTGTGCTAGAAGATCCTTGTGCTAGGTACTTTGCTATTGGCAACAGAAGTAAATTCCTTGGAACTATGGAATCTTTTATTTACTACCCACCTCATGCTGTGGACACTTACACTCATTTGGCAGAGTACAGGACTTTTTTAACTGCAGCACTCTTCCCAGGTGGGCTAGATATTGGCAAAAGTAGTGCAATGTTTGGGCATTATTTGAGTTCTTCCAATAGATGCTGTATTTCTGTATTAACAATCCAAAAATGTATATGTAAACCCATGACACCTACAGGTAAAATTATACACTATTTTGTGTAGTCACACACGTCTTTGCTATCTGTTGTGAACTCACATGGAAGCAGACAGGATTCAGGCTTCCCCAACTCTGTTGAATGAGGATACCTAGGTTGCATGGGAGAAAAAAAAAATAAGTTGAACATGGTGCCATTCCTTCATGGTCTGATACTTTTCAATTTTGAATTAAAGATGGAAAGGTAAAGCTAGAAGCCCTGATTCTTCCTTGTCTGAAACAAACTCTGCATGTCTGATGGCTCTTTGCCTTCCAAAAGCAACCATGGTGTTTGACCAAAAAATCATCCCATGTAAAATTACAGCATCAAAAGAGAAGCCTCATAAATTACTGTTCACAAAAGATGTCTATTATAATCATGTCTTAAAGTACTCAGATTATTCTTAAGGAATAAGAAAAGGAAAGAAAGGGGGGGAAAAGAAAAAAAGGAAAAAAAGAAAATAAAGTCAAGCTTTTCTTAGGCATAGTATCTTTAAGTAGTCCTGCACCCAACAGAGACTATTCAAGAATTCTCTTTTGCTTTTTTTGATGTGCCAAGTAATTCTTACAAGTTCATTTGCACTGTCTTATTTTATTTGATTTTATCACTTTCTTCTTTTTAATGAAATTTGGATGTAATTTCAGAGCCTGATGTGACTGCTGGTAGCCTTTGCCCTATGGTCCCTTCTCTTTATTCTTATATTTGATCTCTTCCTTTACCAAAGGTGCTACATTTGATGATCAAATATATGCATAGGGTGACTATCCCCTATTCATTATTTTACAGATTTGTGGGCTGGCATTCACTTAAAAAACTCTAGGGTGACAGACAGAAAGGTGATCCTTCCTTTGCAGTGCTCCCAGCAAATAAGCATTAATATAATTTGAAGATCTCATTATTTAAGTCAAGATCTACTTTTAGTTCTAGGCACATATATGCAAAATATTCTTAGCAATGTCTTATGATTCTTGTTGATGTCCACTAAGAGGCCATGAGTGTCCTAAAAATGTATTCATTATTCACTAGTATTCAGTGAGATTCATCACCTGTCTGCTGCATTGCCTGCACATTCTTCCTTGTACAGAGCCAAGCTTTGAATTTCCAATTGCTTTTACTAAACACGGGTCACAGTATTAATTTCAGTTTCTTGATTGGCCAAACATAGCCTGTAAAAGAACCAGTTTGAACAAACCGAAATGACTGAGTGAGAAAAATCAAACAAAACGCTCCAATGATCACTTTGCAATACCGACTTGGTATTCACCATTGAGAAGAATATTCCTGCTTTGGAAGATACCAACCACACCACGCACACAAAAAGGCACCAATACAGTAAAAAAGAATTTGCTTAAAAATCCCAGTAAACACTGACAGAACGTTGGGTTTGTGTGTAATGACCCAGCTGTCGCTATTGCCATGGCTGCAAGTTCTGCCTGCCTGCTGGGCTGCAGAATGTTGTTGTTTCAGTGGGATATCAAGAGCCTGATACTGCTGCTAATCGGCATGGCTGGGAGCAGGATGGGTACAGCAGAGCATGGCTTCCCCCCTCGGCTGGGCTCCCACTGCTCCCAGAGCAGAGCTGCAAACGCTGCAGCAGGAGGAGAGGCATCTTCGGGAAGGCATGTCAGGGTTTAGGGTCTGCTGAAATCCTGCCAGAGGTCCCTTCCTATTCACTGGGGTTCCATACCCCAAAGCTGAAGGAGCAGCTGGAGCAGCTGTTGGAGGGGGAAGCTGAGTGCCCAGGACCTCACGCTCCACTGCACCACTCCTCACAGGGCTCCTTCTTCAAGAGTATCAGTAGCTGTGTGTATTTTTATAGGTGTGCCGCTGCAACTCCAGTGCAACCCACGCTGTAGTGTGAAATTCACCTGTGGCCAAGAACCGCAGGACAAACAACTGCAACTTCTTCATCTCCTCTTTTCTTGTCTTTTCTCATAGCCTTAAAAAACCTTCGTTTTACTGAAACAGCAGGCTTTTGCCAGGGTGTGGAAGAAGCTAATTTGCTAAACCAGCAACCTCAGGTTTCTAACAAATCTGAAAATAACTCCAAAACATATATAAACTTAAAGATAATGGAGAAAGGAGAAGCTTGAGGATAGTAAACAAAAATGACTGGTTTGATAGTCACGATAAAAATACCCCATAAATAACTGCAACACAGTCATCTGTCCCCCCAAGACAGTCACACACTTAATTACTTAATGTTCTAAATAAAATTAAATCTATGTATTTTTTGTTCTTCTAAAGAATGTGCTTCTGCAACACTTATAACAGTAGACCAGAGCTATGCTTAGTGTTGGGGGGCCAAGTCTCCACTGCTTTTCACCCTTCCTGCCTGAAAAAAAAAAACAAAACGTAAAAATCTTCTTGGAAAGTAACTTTAAAATTGTGCATGTTGAATACCTGCTGACAGGAAATTTTAAATTCCCATTGGCATGTGTGTAAGCCCTAAGTGTTTGCTTGTCCATCCAATTAGTGGGAGGAGAAAAAAAAATGAAAGTGTGCTACTTCAAGTTCTTCAATCAGATTTAACAATCCAGTTCAGTACTACTATATTTGTAATCAGTGAAAACAATAAGTATTTTTTATTGAACACTTCTGAATAATGAATAAATTTTAGAAAATTGTAATCTGTTTTGCTGAGAAGAAAAGCAGGCTAAATTAATTGAATAAATTATTCATTGTAAATTATGGGCCCAAGTCTACTACTGTGTCCTTGTATATATACATTAATTTTCTGGCATCTCTGCTGAGCTTGCTAACAAGGATACCAATTAGTAACAATGTCACTCGTGATTTTGTTTTGCTTTACTTGTCTCTGCATTTCCTGGTTTTGTCTGGTACCAAAAGCGGGTCTTACTATAAAGACACAGATTTTTCCATCTCAAACAAAATAAGAAAATACTCCCATCTAAAAATATAATAGAAAATTGATAACTTGTCTGTGGTTTAAAGCTTGATCCTTCTGTAAGAAGTCTGAATCCATTTCAGCAACTGCCCAGACTTGGTATAAGTATGGGGAATAAGCCTTCCAGTGCTCACAGTTGTTGCTTTTCTCTAGTTAAGAAACAGAAAATAAATAACTGACCTCAGTAACAGAGAGACCTTAAATTAAGGTGTGTAAAATAAATTTTATTTTATAGCAAATGCTTATACTTGTGTAGTGATTTGGAAAAATACATTTTACACATCTGACATAGGTAGACAAGGTAAAGTCAGTCAAAGAAAAATCCATCTGGGAATTCACAAGAGACTCACTGGCGTGGGGACTTGAGCTGCTTCAGGGACAGAAAGTGCAGTACAGAGGATTCATCCAAGCCCATAGTAGGGGTTTTAATTACATTTAAGCATCTCAAAAGTTTGAGGCAACACTGAACTACAGAATTCTAGGGTGAAATAATTTGATCTGGTTTTATATGCCCACAATATAGGTCTCTGTCAGAGACAGCTCATGGTGACTGATTTTATAGCACAGCTTTTAGTGCAGTTCCTCCTAAATCAGGTGCTTGCATAGGTTGAGGTGAACTCCTGGCCAGCCCCTTTCTCTCCATGCACAGCGAAGCAGAGTGGCCACCAGCTCAGGTGAAGTCAGCCACAATGCAGATGTCTGGCTGACCAGAGCCACTTCTGCCCCAGGATGAAATTGGAGATGGATGAGGGACTGGTGTGTTGACACCTGTGAACAGATGCTGAACATGAATTGGCCATTCTTGGAACGCAGTGTCTCTCCTATTAGGAAAACAATGACAAAATGTACAAAGAATGTGCAGGATAGCTAAAGCTTTAGCTCCTACTGCCTTCCTTTAAACCCAAAATTTATTAAAAACAACCAAACTGAGATATTTTCTTACACTAGGACTATGAACAGGTTTCTTGCCATGTGATGCAAGGCTCCGAGATAACCAGAGTTTGCATAAACTGGAAGGATTGACCATAGCAGATATTAGTCACATAATGACTCCATCTAAAAATTACAGATGACCCAGGCAGGGTATGGATCTTAAATATATCTCTGCCATTGCTATTTTTCACATATTCTTCCTTCCTGTCTGTATATCCCTTTGCAGTCAGGTGGAATAGCATCTCTGGAAAACTCGGAATTTCTGAAGAACAATGAATCTTTTTGTTAAGGGTTAAAGTAGCAAGTAGCATTATAAAACAAGAACAAAACTTCCTCATTAATGAAACTCTTGATTGTTGGAACAAAAACCTAGGGATATGTGCTATGGATATGTTGCTCTTAGGCTCCTATTACTTTGACTTTCCTCAAGGTCTTGAAATCCCTCACTGACTGTCTCTTTAGAGAGAAAGGGGAACTTGGAGGTGTGGTAGCAGTGTGCATTCTGTTCGCTCTCAGGGAGAAGTAAGCATGAAGGTTCACCTGAGTCTGAGGAATCACTCTGTGACACTGGTTTTGAGAGAAAACCCTAATGCCACACTGCTAAACAGGGCTGAGAACTTGGGTGTGTGACCACCTGGGCTCGGTATCATCCAAGGATAGCCTATCAATTTTCTATCGTACTGTCTATCAAGACACTTCTGGGATTGACTCCTATGTGTTTCTACTTAGCCCTGGGGAATCACACTGGCAGAGAATTGTTTCAAGGGGAATGGAATACAGAATGGTCTTGAAGTTCTTTTCTATCAAATGCTTTGCATGGATGGATGCCCTCATTAGAGGTGTTGACTAAGCGGTGGGTGTGAGCACAACAGGGCATCTCAAAGACCTACAGAGATAGAAGGAGATTGCTTTATTTTCTGTACTGCATAACCTGTGATTTCCTGGATCATTATTCAGCTTGGTTTCTGTGGCTATGTAAAAATTAAGGAGAAACAGTATGCCTCAGTAAAAGGTGAATTCCAGGTTGTCTTTGTTTCCTGCTTACAGAGCCTCTCATTTCCTTGCTAGATGCCCCCAGTGACAGCAGAGCTGACATTGTCAGACTTTACATCACATAGACAAGCTGCTATTAGCCAAAAGAAAGCTAATTCTTTCCTACATTTATGTTGATTTTCAGTATAATTAATCCCTATGGTCTAAACAGCATGGGACTAGATTTTGTTCCTCTTTTTAAATTTAGCACCTACCCTTGCTGAAAAATCAGTCTTATTTTAGTTTCCTTTAATTTGGCAGTCCAATAAATAGTGAAGATGGCATTCTGCATGCAGCATGGTTCATCATTCATCTCTATAAATCTTGTTCCAAAGAACAGTAAAAATCACAGTTTTTACTGTATGAGATGTAATAAATAATACAAACCCAGAGGATTATCATTCTGTAGATTATCTGGAGCAAAACAAACAATTTCGAATTCACTTTACTCACTTGTAATTATACTTTCAGGTTTTTAAATCTTACTCATCTCTTCACCCAGCTACTTCTCATATACTAAACTTATTGGCAAATAACTAACAGGAACTAAAGAAGCAATATTTATATATTTCATTAATTATAACTACAAGAGAGGGACAGAGCAGCTAATTAAATGACAATGAGATCTGTGAAAGACTTTAAAGACAATGAAGAAGGACAATGCCTACAAATCGATGAATGAGTGGAACCCTACATTTACAAGATTTTCTCATTTTTGTAATCACAAAAGAAATAGTTCTTTTTCCCACAGAAATAGGAAATTTGCAGGACCCTAATTCTAACAGACTTAGTGAAAAAATGGTTTTTTTGAAACATAAAATATTAATTTCATAATAGAATCATTAGGTTGGAAAAGGCCTCCAAGATCATAGAGTCCAACTTTTAACCAAACACCACATCAACAAAACCATGTTACGATGTGGAAGGGGATGTTCCACATCCGTTCAATTCTTGAATTCTTCCAGGGATGGAGACTCCACCACTTCCCTGGGCAGCCTGTTCCAATGCTTGACAACCCTTTCAGTGAAAAATTCTTCCTGATGTCCAGCACAGCTTGAACTTATATCTTTGATTATCCTAGAGGGTTCCTTCCAGCTCAGGATATTTAACTGCTGGGGAGACTGCTCAGTGTTGGTTCAGTTCAATGTCATGTTTGATGCATGTGGCCTGGGGAAAGTGAGTAATACAGCCTGATCCAAGAGGTTAAAGGCATCCACCCGTTGAGAACCTGAACTAAATGTGCCCTGTTATAACAAGGAAGGACAAATTGAACTGATCTCTGCAGGAGACATTCAGCACCTCTGGAAAAAGCAAAGCATTTTAATTCTCCTGCCTAAGTACATGTTTGGGAGCTTAAAATAGGTTTCCATATCCTGGCCAAGACCTCTGAAAACACATACAAGGTTTCTAGCACTGTCAATTTGGAATCAGCAGTTCCTGACCTTTGAAAGTCTCCAAAATTTCCACCTTTCCCTTGCTGCTGAGTTTTATTTTGTCAGCCTCATTTGCGACATGTATGCAGAGATATTGCCCTTTGTCAACCTGTTGCAACTGAGGGCTCTCTCTTGAAAACAAATTGTGAGATTTCATATCCTGCCACCAAAGCCCTGGAAAACAAGACGCAGGGTTTGTAAAACATGACCTTATACTGCTGGAAACTGCACAGTACACTAGTCCTATCATCTCCCCAGTGACCTCATTCAGCAAGACAGTGCCCAGGTAGCTGCTGTGACTCCATTGCAACCATTTCTGCTCTGAATTCTGCATGTATTGAAAACCTGTCTTGTGGCAGGTTTCACTGTTGCTGTCGGTGTCCACACTCACTGTGTGAATGCCTACCAAAAGAAGGCAGCACATCAGATTCCCACAGCCCACATCATCACAGAGGCAGAAGGTTCACTGCAGTCACCCAGGGGAAGGAAGTCCTGCTACAGGGAACAAACACACACAGCCACATTATCAGCACAGTGTACATGTGTCTGAAAATGACCCTAGCCAATAGAAGCTTACACAAATTATGTTTTGCACTATTTCTGTCAATGGCAGAAAGAAAAGAATATTTGTTTCAGCAGAATTAAAATAAAGACAAAAAGCTACCCTGACAATGTAAATGTGATGTTTAACTTTGTTTAATTTATTTAGGCCTTGCTAGCCAATTTAAACATGCTTCATTTTCTAAGCAAAATTGTCTGTATTACCTTTCTGTCCTTGGCTTGTAGCACTTTCTGATTACAGTATGAATGTGTCTATTGCCTTCGTCAGGACAAAAAGAACTACCAGAATATCACATCAATACCACCACTGATTTAGTTGTTACTGCTCCCAGCAAAGTTTCAGACAACAAGAGTCTCTTGGGGGAAGTTCAGGAGGGGTACAATGCCAAACACACTGTTGACAGTATCATGACCTTAGTATTATTTTCTGAGATATAACCCTACAGCTTTGATTCAACTGTCACTTTTTGTTTGTTTGTTTTCCCAAAAAGCTTGCAAAACTCTTTTTCTCTTTTGGAAAAAAATCCCTAGGTAATCAGATGTATAGACAACCTAGACCAAATATTAAACATGGCTGAGAAGCAATACTTAATACTTCAACAGCCATAATCACTGGTCTCATTCTTGTCTATCTCAAAATCATTATACAGATGCTGAAAAACAGAAATCAAAAATATCCTAACTAGAAATAAAGCTAAAACAACAGGCCAATAAAGACATTCTAGTTTTGACTGCTTAGGCACACCAGTGGTTCTCCTGAGCAGATAGACCTGTTCCTAAACATTGTGTTGGAAAGTGTGGCCACTTCCATTAACATATTCACATTAATGAGAGAAAAAAAAGAAAGGAGGATTTTTCCAGTTGAGGAAGGACATAGCACTGATTATTAGAATTTGTCAGTTTCTGGTTGCTGTTTTTAATTGACTACTTGCACTAGGGCATGAAGTAGATTTTGTGGATATTTCTGAAGTGTATATGAAAGATTGCTATTCAAAAATTCTGGGTGTACAGGGGGATTTTTTTCTTTTTAGAAAGACACATTAGAAAACTTCCTGAGGCCACAGAGCAGTACATTTGTTTTCTACAACAATATTATGGCTCTAACCTCACTACCTGGATAACTGTTCTAGTTTTGGCTATTTATAAGCCTCCTTGTTCATTGCGTTACCTTAGCACAAGTTGCCTTGATAAATGCAGAGTGGGAATTATTCTGAGAAGGTCTTAGCAGAACCATCCAAGTGTGGAAAATATATTAAATAAAAGCTTTATTGAAATAAATATACAAGATGAAAAGCTACAATAGTACCTATCTCACTGACAGGTTAATAGCTCAGTGTTTAAAGGCAGAAAAACAAGAGTGGGTGAGAACAGCTGATGGGTTGCAAGATGCCATGCTTGAACCTTTCTGTGCACTGGACTCGCATAACTCCTGTTTCCAGGCTGTACAAAATGACGCATTGCCTTCTGAAGAAAGTGATTACTTTTCACTTACAACACTGGCAGCCTAGGAACTCAGGCCTCTTATCTTGGGCATGTAATGTTTTGAGTCCTATAGCCTGCCAGGTTTGTAGGTCTTAGCCCTTGCACCAAGCCATACCCTGAATTTACTCTGTTTAATTTTGTTCCCCATCATTCCAGAAGCTTCCTACATCACTGCTTGTAAATGCATGCATACATTTATCTCCACAGTGCTGGTACTGGAAAAAAACCTCTCACTTGTTTCCTGTGCAGCTTTTGTGCCATTTTATATCTTGACCTCCCCCTATGAAATATAAGGAAGGACACTGGTCTAAACATCAACAAGGAAATGTTCTAGAAATAAGTATTTCCTGAGATGTGTAAGGTTTGCTGATGCTCTCACTCAATTCTGGCAAGAACTGACCTAAGTACAACCAATGGTGTAAAAGGGATATGTAATAATACTAATATTATAGCTTATCTTTTTTTTTTTTTCTCTTTAGGGGACAGTCAATGTTGCTATTCATAGAACTCAAAGGGGCCTGTAAGGGACCCAGGTTCAAATTCTTTATCTAGTCAGCTGTAGTGTACAGGCAGAACTCTAAAAAGAAGTCTAAACACTCACCTTAAAACAGGCAGTACACCTGAAAGCAATAATTATGTAAGAATAGTGCAGAATAAGAATTTGAATCTGAGTTCCTGAAACTACAGAATCCAAATTATTATTTTCTTTTAAGGTATCTGAAAGTTTTATGGGTGGGAAAAGCAGTTTCTTTTCCAGACTAGGTAAAAGCTGACACAGCTCTCAGGCTTGGAACATCTACTTGCAGGGGAACAAAAGAAACTGGAAGACTCCAACCAGCAATGACCTTGCAATGCCCTCTGCAGATGTGCAGTTCAATATGGTTCAATATCACAGTCTCTAATGGATTCTGTTGTTTCAAACCAAGAGCTGTAAAGACATTTATTATTTGGCTGGGAGCCTCAGTATCTAATGCTCCCAAAAATGGCAAATGGCAAAATTTACAGGTCTACATGAAACATCTCAAAGAAATCCAAATATGACCCAAATCTGGTGAGAAAGAAACATAACTTGTTGTAAATATACCAGCAGCAATGTTGCTAAAAGCAAGAAACAGCCAAACAACTAAAAAAGTCCAAGTCCAAACAAATTAAAATATTAGGCATGGGAAAAAAACACCAGACCTTATACTGATAGAGATTTTACTGATTCTGTAAAATTAATTAATTACTTGAACAGAGGAAAATTGAATATTAAGGCATACAGACGGACTGTGAGGGGACTAAAAGGGAGAAACTGAGCTGGGTATTTCACTACTGAACTTCTTTCTCAATAATAACAGCAGAAAAAATGCAGGTTTCCAGAGCACCAACCATATTGTTAATTAGCAGTATAATTTATTCTGCCTTTAATGATGGCTTATTCTGCTCTGGCTGACAGAAGAAGAAAACAGCAAGGGGATTTGGAAACCTTGTGAAAAATAACCACAGTTTTAGGGCATTTGTACTTGAAAAATGTACACCTGCTGATGGATTAAAACACGCACACAACTTCTATAAACATTTGAAGAATAATAGATGGAAGCAAAATAGGTAATAAAAGAGAAAGATTTTGTTTATAGACTTGACTGGTTGACTAGGGTATAATTATAGGACCTGCTTCCAATCCATCCTATGTAGAATAATTGGTGTGTACAGGAGAGAGATTTTCTCATAATAAATAGATCTCCTCATGATGGAGCAGAATGATATCAGTGTGAATACACTAGAATGACAGCCTAATTTAACAGCAGTGATGCTGGAGGATGGACGTTATTAACTTCAGCATTTCGGAATGTTGTACTTGCAGGCACATCTCACTTTCATACAGGAGGTGCACAAGGTAAAAGTCTTACAGATCAGAAGCTTTAAGGGAGTTAATTAGATTGCACTAATCTTTCAGCTGTACCACTGCCAAGCTGTTCTAGGTGCTGCAGAAAGAAATGCGTCCAGCAAAACCATTCATGTTTGTTTAGAGAAGAACCTTAAATTTGGAGAATGCACTTACTTGCTCTCCCCCCGGAGCTGATCCAACCAAGGCAGATGAGAATGACAGAGAGTGAAAACACCCCTCATGTTCTGCTCTGCTGCCCTGGGTGTGTGTGACCCCTGCCAGGCTCAGGGTTGCTCTGTCTAATACCACCAGCTATCATGCTCAGTGAGCTACTCTGCTCCCTTCTAGCACAGTTCAAGTTCCTGTGGCAGATGAGCTGTGAGGAGCTAGGCCTGGCTACAGAAGTTGGTTACGCCAAAGTTGTTTACAGGCCTTGAGTAAAAGGATCTTCATCCATGGTCTTAGGGGATTTTTTAAAATTCCCTCTGTGGTTCTGAAGGGTTGTGTTCAATCCACTTGCTTCAGTCAACACTGACTTGGTGTTTATGGAGCATCCTTGATGAATTTGGTATTCCAAACAGAATTAGAGCAGTACTGATAAGCTCTGAATTGGTAGTAACTCTGCATTTACCATGACAAGTTGAGAATATTCTCATGGACAAGCTTCATGAAAAGCTATCCCCACTGACCCCACCCGCGCTCCTATAAATGTCTTGGGTACTGAGGGCCTGGAGATGGTTATTCCAGCTGAGGAGAATGATATACTGGCAGATCAGATTTCTAGTACTGCCATCACTACTAGGTGTTTTTTTCCTGGAAACAGTGAGTAAGGCTCATGAAAATTGAATCAGACTGTTAGATCTGGGCAGTCCAACAGTGAACAGAATCCTAGACTAGGACATAGGACTCCTGGGTTGTACAGCACACTGGGTAGCCCTCTTGGTTCTTTGGCTTCCTGCTGTATGACAGAGTCAATTTTTCCTCTCTTTCTTAGGTGTTGCAGACCAAAAAAATAGACACCGTCATTATTATATTCAATGAAAAGTTAGCAAACACGAGGACTAAAAGAAATCCAAAAGTTTACTGTTCTGTAGTGTGCAATAAATAGTACTACTGTTACAACTAGTGACAATTAGTTGCTGAGCTGAGAGTTGCAAATACTTACTTCAGGGGATATACTATCATCTATACCTATGAGCAGTGGAAACAAATAGCAGGATATCTCTGTGGAAAAGCCATTTAAAAATATAAACTGTACAGAAGAAAATATGATGAATTATTTATGTGACACACTAAAGACATAAAAATGCTCAGACGTAATTTATTTATTTTTGTAAAATATCTGTTAATTTCATTTTAGAGGCCTTCATCCCCTACTTCCAATGCTAGCTTGACAAATCCTCCAATGTTTGGCACAGATCAAAGCTATAACTTATATTTTAGTTAAGTATTTCAAGATACTTCCTCCAATTTAAATTTATTAAGAATAATTAAAAGTGTATGTCAAAAGCTAGAGGACATAAAACACATCACAGCTGAGTCACAGGCTTTGCCAAAAGTTAAATAAAAACATTCTCTTTCACCAGCTTTCCAAGGAATAAGAGCCAAATCTATCTCAGGAGCAACTGCACTGAAGTCAGTAAGGCGGCACAGGGAATATATTTGGCCAATGCCACCTGGCATTTTTCCTTCTAGGAAGCATTCTGTATTATTGACAGTTTGGCCATATAACTGTCTTTGGTCTCTCAAGTGCATCCTTTCTATTCTGTAGGATACCTTTCTCCACTGTGCTATCCTACTCACACCAGCAGAAAATCAACAAGGCATGAAGGACCATAAAGCCCTGCAGAAGGTAAAACAAGTAAGATTTTAGTCAGAGGATCTTCTCTTTTCCCTGCATCTCACTGGTTTTATTTCCTTGTTTGAAAAAGCCTGAAATTTATATTAACATGAGCGGTAGCTTCAGGCAAACTCTTGGCTCTGGTCTATAAGAAAGTCAGGTACATGGGTTGACATGTCACTTTGCAGCCCAATCTTTGCTGTAGAAACACCAGAACTACTCATGGTACAGCTTCTGAACCACAGTAGCTTACAGTGTGCCATATTAAGACAGCACAAAATCAGTAATCATTCACTGCACTGACAAGTGACAGGGATAGCTGACACAGCACACAGTGTAACAAAGGAGATGCCCAAGACAGCACTTCCTTATTTTAGAACAGTGTTTGCTGTCTTGTTAACCTTAAATGTTACCTCTTCCCTGAAGGGAAACACCCTGATCATTTCCTTCCCCTGTATTTGTCTTTTACCATGGACCCTGCACTGTGATCAGCTGGAAGGGGTGCGTGCCGCCACGTGGTTTTCAGGAGTGGCCACAAACAAGGATGCTCTGCCTCATGCTCACACAGGCAGCGGCCACAGACAGCCAAGCCGCAGAAGCTTTCGTAGCCATGAGCAGCAGGCAAGCCCAGTCTCAAGGAGAGTCTCAGTCCAACCCGTAACATTCCAGCTACCCACCAAAAGTCACTCTGAGTCTTACTCTCTTTTAAAAAACAAATGAATTAGGAAAATATTTTATAAACTCAGGTCAACAAAATGGGTCAGAAATTTGTTTGCAGGTAGCCTAAGGTGGATTTTACCTGGCTGATGCTTAAGCATATTATGACCTACTTCCTAACTTTCCACAGGAAACAAACTCCTCCTTCAACATTTCTCCTTTTCACTGTAGACTGTATTTCTGAAGTAGATAAAGTCCATAGCACGAGTAAACTTTAATTATGTTTTTAGCTGTCTTTGAGTCACATGAATGTGGATGAGAGAGAAAAAGACTTATGTTCTGGAAAGACTCACCAAGAAATAGTCTTGATTCAAAAGCCTACATATTAGCCTTTCACGAGAAAGAGAATATCAGGTTCAATCTAATGAAAAGTAGGTAGACACCTAAAATTTAAGGATGAAGTAAGGCAAAACTGTAAAAATCACACATTGAACTACTTTTGTGTAGGTTATTCTCCTCCTTGCCTCAGTATCTTCTGTAGTTGGTCTTGCAGTAACCTGCAACATTGTCAGACAACTTTGCCAATAGTGTTTGCAGTTAAGGTGGCTAAAGATCGCCTCTGAAAAACTGTGTATAGGGATGTTGTCATTGATACTTGTTCTCATTTCTTTCTTCCCATACCACCTCTAATACCAAAAATAAACTTGAAAGAGTTATGGATAAAAAATGAGAAACCTAGAGCAACACATAATTATAACAGAAAATGCAAAAAGAGATAGCAGCTGACTCTCCACTGCTTCATAATCTATATAGTCATCTAGATCTGTGCAACAAGATCTGAAAATCCAGCTGTACTCTTTCAATTACACCGTCATCAATAATAAAAAAAAATCTGCATTCAGGATTTATCTCGTAGTTTTGTTGCCAATGCATGAAACAGCAATGTACAGCTTGTTTTGCCCTTCTATCAGACATTCATAATATGCAAAATCTGAAGCACAGGCTCAAAGAAGAAATATTTTTCAAATAAAAAGTGCCTTTTAAAATAACATTTTGAAACTTTTGAAAGTTGTTTGTTTTTTGACCTTTTTGTGTTTCAATTGTTTAGGTAAGCTAAAAAGACAATGGACTATAACAATCATTGCAAGTACTACTGGTAAAGGAAGTCCATAAGTATTGCTGTTCATACAAAAACAACCACAGCAGTGGGAGTCATGGTTACTGCTCATGAAAGATTTTGATTAACCATGAGGCACATTTCCCAAATATATATTATCAGAGTTTTGCAGAAGAAATATGTAAACATGATGGCTCAAACAAAGGGCTAACAGGAATGCACCAGCATGTGAGAATGCAGAAAAGACAACCGCCTGTAAATATGCCAAGGAACAGAGAGTGACTTGGGAAAGAAATGAACCTGTAGCATGATTCAGATTTAAGGGGCTGAATATAAAAGAAGTTGCCTAGAAGAAATGTCTACTGGAAGCTACAAAAAGAGAAGTTATTTGCACAGCCAACTGAATAGGTTAAGCAAATACCATTTGTGTCAAGAGCCATTGAGTTAAGACCCAAGAGTGGATGGCAGGGTTAACTTCTGCTACAGGGCAAGAGGATGGGGGCTGGGGCAGGTAACCAGAGTGGACATGAGTCAGCTACACTGATCTACCACTGTGTATCTCCATGACCCAGAATCATAGCTTTCAACTGCAGTATGAGCATTGTAGGAAGGTACAAACTCAGTGATAACCAGGGAGGGTTGATCATATTCATCTCCAATCCCTCTGTCAGGCCACTCCAGGGCGTGTCCTACTCTTCAAGTTACAGAAAGTGTGGCCTCACCATGATGTAAAAATGCGTGGTCCACAAGACTCCTGTGCAACCTTGCAGTTTCTCCCCAGCTTTGGTTTGAGGGAGAAATAACCTCCAGATATAAATACCTTCCTTTCTCCACAGCTGAAGGAATTAATAATGTACTAACTTCACTTGGTTATGAAAATTCTTGTAATATTTCCTGACTATGGTTAGCCATTAACTCCCATGTGAGACAGATCTCACGTCAGTGAGGTGCTTTCTGCCCCTCTAATTTTCCTCTGCAATTGCAGGAATATGTAGCAAATCTTGAGTTTCACCTGCATGTTCCCTGCATGCATTTGACATGCTCTATGTTAATATTCTTTCACTGGTGAGTAGAATGACGTGTAAGAGTCAGTTACTGTTAATGAAAACTGCTATTAGGCATCCCTTATCAGAGTCACAGTAAATCACCAAATGACCATAAAGGCTGGAAAGAGATTTGCACAGAGAGATGCAAAGAATTGAACAGAAAGGGAAAAGTGGAAATAATCAAAATTATATTTGCTTTGAAGGGAGAACCATTTCAATCACAGTGATTGAACAGTGGATTTCAAGAGAATTATGTCATGCATGATAGTCAGCCTGATTGAATTGTCTTGTAATACTCCACTTAGCTTATAATATTTGATGATATAAGTGCATCCGGAAATTTTCAATTGACAAAGTTGTTTGGAAGCCCACATACTAGCTGGAACTCTAAATACAAACATATTATAAACCAATTAATGGAAATAAACTTTGAAATCCATTTAATAGTTCTTTTTTGAGCATTATAAATATCCTGTGCTTCTCAGCTGGGGGTTTGAAAAACAGCTGATCCACAATTTACTAAATTTTACCTTCAATTTCTCACAAGAAAACTTCATTGCTTGCAAGAGACACAAATTCATTAGAAGATTCCTTTAAAAATAAACCTGTCTGAGAGTAGAAGTTAACAGGATGGGAACCTTGCAAACAGATAAAGGAGTCTACTGGAATTACAGATTCTGTGTGTTTCAAGATTAAGTAAAAAAACTATCTCTGTTTAAGATAACACTGGATTTTTAAACAGAATATAGAGAAAGTTGAGATGATGCCTTTAAAAATATCAGGGCTTTATCATTTTATGTCTTCAATGAAAATTCAGGAAGTTGCCAGGGTACTGCATGAAAGGGATATGCTAACCCCTGCTTTTTCTCTTGTGTTATTTCTGAGATACTTCAGAAAGGCAACTTCCTCAGTTTAGTTTACTGACTAGAGAACAGCAAAGTAGTACAGAAAGTTCCAGATAATTTCGGCATTTCAGACCATGCAGGCAAGGCAGAATGCTCCCTGAGTAGTTTATTTTTTTAGGTTTGGAAATTCAACTTCTAGGCAAGCTTTCAAAATATAAGTAGTAAGTAAAATAAGCATCTTAAAAGAATATAAGACTTGGTACAGTTCTAGAAAACTATTAATTGAACAGGAAAGAAGACCCAGGATGTTCCTTCTCAATGAGTTCACCCTCATGTCCTGCACTGTTTTCAGAACTGTCTCATCAGACTCTTATGCCTACAGGTTCCCATCGCTGTTGGGCCTCTTACAGACACTTCAGTTTCCTTGTATGACGGTACTTTACCTGAATCCTCAGCACTGCAGGAACAGGTGCAACTTCCTGCTTTTCCTCCTCCCCAAATCCAGGGGATCTTTGAAAGCACAGAGTACTCAGCATTGCATTACAGGTGATACCTTCTTGTGAGAGAAAAATGTTTTCCTCTCCACACCTGTTTCTTGTTCCTTAAGTTTTTACATCTCTCTTTTTAGTTGGGCCTGCGCTGTGGTACTGTAGGGCAGAGCCCAAGTCTCTGGCTGAATCATGAAGTCCAATATAACACTGGGCAGTGTGGAAATTGAAGCTTTGGTGTGCTGTGTTCCCACCTCACCCACACTGCTGGGTTGTTGCACCACCCAGGGCAAGCTCAGCTCTCTACATATATGAAATGATGCAGACAACAATACATACCCATCTCCCAGGGATGCTGCACAAGCTGATTAATTAATGAGCGCTTATAAAGCATTTTGGGAAACTAGGATGTAGCCTGCTCTCTAAAAAAAAATTGAGGGATGTATTATTTCACTTTCCAGACTATTTCAGTTTCATTTCCCTTCAGTATTACATGGCACCATACCCAAAATATGAGCACTGAGATAGGGAAGAGTCAGTTTAGCAGCCCCTTCCATAGAATGCATTATGACACACAGCTTCTCTTTGCTCAACCAGTAGGAGACTATTTTATAACTTCACCACACACTCATTCTTTTGTTTCTGTTGTTTGGTGGGTTGTTTTTTTTTCTAATAGGTTGAGAATTTATGAAAGTAAAAAAAATTAATTACTTATCAACTACTTATAAATCTTATAGGCAAGGAAACACTTTTAGACACCTATGCAAAATACACTGGTACAGATAAGAAAGTTTAGATGTATCTACAAAAATGTCATTAAAAGAAAATAAAAAAGGAAATTCTTAAGAAACTTCAATCTCAATCCCTCTCACAGGATATCCAACTGAACAGTCATTACAACTCCCTCATGCACAGGTAAGAAAGGAGACCTTCGAGTAAGGTACATTGTCCATGAACTCTTTACAGACGATCAGTAAAAGTTATTTAGCACAGATGTTGCTGTAATTGTGAGATACTGGAAAAATCAATGTTTAATGGCAGGCTCCCAACACCACCCTGGCAATGCTCTTGAGTTGACATCACCAGGCTAGAATTTAAAACATGTAGAACAAAATTGGCTGAGATAAGTCCTCCAAAGTTGTTATCATCATTCAAAATATCCCATGTTGTTTTGATCACCAAGTCACCCAGAGATAAATAGATTGTGATTTATATTCATGTGCTTCTAACCTTTGCTATCCTCTGCCAGTTTAGGGACGATGATTTTGTGAAGTGCCGTGAATACACATAACATTATTCTTTGGGTAGAAAACTTTTTTTTTTGTGTGTTCATACACAAATGTGCATGTTTTATACACTCAAACAGTGCATGTTTTTCCAATATGAGGAATTGTCCTAAATGTTAGGAATCTCAGACAGCCATTATTAACGAAAGACATAACCATAATGCTTCTGCAAAAGAGGAGCATAGAAGTAAACACAGAGAAATAAGTGTAAAGGTGCAAAATCTGCTAAAACATTGCCAGTGTAGCATTCTACTCATACCAATTCTGCATAAAGGATGAAGATGTTTATAACACAAATGACATAGTTCATCTTTGTTTCATTTAACCTAAATAAGAGAACACCCTCAATGCTATCCAAGTGAATTTGTTTTACCTCTTATTGTCATACATGGTCTCACTCTTGTTCTAGCCAAAAGAAGAGATAGATACATGTAGAAGATATATATATATATATACAGGAAATATAATTTTATACCTTAGTGACATATCTACATGGCATAGAGGAATCTTACCAAAAATTCACAGATGTACACACCACACAAAGGGGTAAAATGTAATTTGTAGGCATGATTGGCTGATCTGCGCCCATCTGTATATTCAACCCAGGATAAGAACTCCATCTGCTGCAGATTCTAGCCACAGGAGTTTTGCAATATCAACTTTCAAGGTAGGGAGGTATCTAGAGTACACCTAAAGGGCAGGCTAAGAAAGAGAGTTACAAGGGTAGTTGAGTTGCACCACAGGGCTCTAAGTGGATCAGCCATCCAGCTGAAGAACTGCATGACATATTCCATCTGAGCTAACAGCCCTTAAAACCTGTATAATCAGTGACAGCACTGAAAGGAAATGTCCTCTGCAAAGGTTCACTTTTTTTTGGTGTTCACATTCAGAAAAATTCTGTTTATCACAGAGGGACTAGAATCCTGATCTCTCTGCTCCTTTATCCCCTTGCGTTCCTGTATAGGAGCGTTAATATGTGTGACCTGTCTCTCTGACCTTAATTCTGCTGAATCCCTCTCCTTTTTGCTCCCTGTGCCCAGTGAATTAAAAAGAATGCTCAAAAAAATGCTGGTCCCACTGACCAGGATTTCTATCTGCTGCCTGGAAAGCTTCTGTCTTTATCTATTGCAACAAAGGTGGTCTCTGCTGTCACATGCACACAGAGGTACACAGGGCAAAAAGGAGAAAAGACAGACAGACCTGAAAAAGTGCTGCAGCTATGGAATCAGCAGCTGCAGTACTGAACCTCACAGGCCCCCGCTCTACAGAGTGCATCAAAATGTTTTTACAGCCTAGAACTTGAGTACCTTCCAACGCACTACAGCGCAAAGTGACTAATGTCTGCCGGGTGCTTTGCATTTTCTCTCTCACACCCACGCCCACGCACACATGCACAGACTGCGTGACTTCAGAAAAAAAACCCCAAACCTGTCAAGGCAGAATGTCTAAAAGATGAATAAAAAGGATCTTGGGCACATCTTGATTGGTGACCAGATCTTATGTGCTAATGAAGCAGCCACTGTGAC
Organism: Donacobius atricapilla; assembly: GCA_013397315.1. Classification (NCBI taxonomy): domain Eukaryota; kingdom Metazoa; phylum Chordata; class Aves; order Passeriformes; family Mimidae; genus Donacobius; species Donacobius atricapilla. The sequence goes on from WBMY01002657.1 coordinate 743,376, forward strand.
TGTATAGACGCATAGATGCATAACATATTTTGCACACTTTTTTGGGGGGTCTTAGGCATTTCTAAAGGTGAGACAAAACTCCTGACTGTTTCTGCCACAGAGAAGGTTATGCATCTCAGTAGGTAACAGTATAAAATGCAATAAAAGACATATAAGGAAAATATGTCAGTAATACAATGCTTTGCATGTGGAACCTATTCCCATAATTAATGTCTTATTCCCAAAGGTACATTCCTGACCTTTTGGGAGTGTTCAAGAGCTAAGAGGTATTTCAGCAGGCACAGTTTTGTTACAATCTGGATGTCACAGAAATAGCTGAGTGAATTAGGGCAACCGAGCAATTAGGAAATTGCTAGTTGCTGACTTCTTCCCTTATGGAACTATTTGTATGAATAGGTACAACTTTCTTGTCCATTTTTGGAGTAACTGATTAACCAGTGATCCACTTAAAAAAATTCATCCAACCTTGCCAGAATTTCTTTTCTAACAATTAAGCTGCTCACAATCATTAAAGGCTCTGGAAGAAAATGCATATTTTTGAACAGCAATTTTCCTTTGTCACAACTAGACCTCAGTGGAATGGGTTCACGCAAAGTTCTTCAAATGTTTTAGGGTGCCTACATTCAGTAGGATTCAAAAGAAAGGGAAAAAATTTATTTCCGAAGCAGTGAAAAAGAAAAAAACACTTCAGATCTTTTAGCTGCTCTCACACACTGAGCAGTGCTTTACCAGCTGCCAGGATGAAAGCTTAGCACAGGTTCCTAAACGGGCAAGCGGCTACACAGTGTGACTGCTGATTACACCCTCCCCAGACAGCCTACAAATGGAAACCTTATTAAAACAGGATTATGTTGAGGCTGCGCTCCCTGTGTCTCCATAGGGCTGTTTATGCAGTAAAAGCTGTAATTAATGGCAGGAGTAAACCATAGACTGAGGTACGCACCATGTAGCCTTCACCCTGACCTTTAATCAGAAAAATTCCAGCCAGAACATTTAGTTTGGAAACATGGATGCCTGTTACTGGATCCCCACTGGTATTTTGTACTATTTGCTTTCTTCATGCAGTTGAATTGTCTAAGTTGGACTCATGCTGCTCAACAAGCATATTCATCACAGTGGCTGAAGCAACAGGACTGTGAGGATTGGCAGGGCTCACGCCAGTGGCCACACTGGTGTCAGGGGCCTTGCAGGGCCTGCAGGTAGCACAAGCAGCCATGTGCCAGCATAAGCAAGGGAACAGAATCCATGAAGCTCTGTTCTGACTGAAATACACTGAACCTGTAAGTAAATAGGCTTGCTTCTGCCTCTGGTGTCCACTGATGTCTCCAGTAAAACTCTTCATGCTTTTAGGTTAAAATTGAATCCTTGGTAATGGGGGAATTTTGCAAAGTTTCTAGTTTCTCAGGGAAAATTATTACATTAAAACACAACCCTAACAAGGAAAAAAAAATAACCCCACACAATTGGAATTTCCCTTCTTCTAGTATACCCAGGTATATTGTAGGGAACAACAAGATTTTACAAAATGTTTTCTTTCTTTCTGTCCCAAATGAAACAAAAAGATTGAGGGAAAGAAAGTAGGAAAAAAAAAGAAAAGACATTATTTTTTTCCCTAAATTCAGAAAGAGTTCTTTATTTGGGAGGGAGAAGAAAAAAAATGACAAGGGCAAATCCCATTAAATTGGTGGACACTGTTATCTTACTCAAGATGGTGGGTAGGAATATGACAGTGTTTCTGTCCTCTACTATTAAAGAGTGTTTTGAGAAGCCACTTTTACATACTGCCTCTGAGGAAGAGCCCTATTGCCAGAGGACCCCAAAATTTTCTTTAAATATCTTCTATTTGAATCCAAGTTTTGGCAAGGTTCAAATGCACTTATCTTTCAGAACCTGATAGGAATATATCCTGAAATTCACAAAAACACATCATATCTACATGTGGAAAAAACCTTGTGTATTTTTTTCACTTTCAGAAGTATGCCATATGTTTAATTCTTCTCAAGTTTCTTTTTGAATATTTCAAGGGATAAAGTTTTACTATATCCCTTGGGATATTGTTAGACTCATAAATGTCAATGTCAGGAAGTTTTTTTAAGACATACTAGCTGAACTTCCACTTGAGTCAACTCCATCCCTCCCTCTACTATGCCAAGAAATTCTTTAAATCATGGATGCACCCTTCAATGTTTGTTTGTTCCCCATCTTCATTCAAGTGTGCCATTGCCAAAGCAAACTGAAGATACTTACCCTAACTTTATGTTATAGAGTAATCCTTCCAGTCCTCTCAATCTTCTCACTGATTTATTTTTCAAGGTTTTTTTGTTAGTTTTGCATATGGAGGTTATATGCCCTTCAGCTGTTTTCTTTTTGAACAGAACACCAGTCCTTACAGTTACAGAATAGTATTTCAGAGTTTTAATTCTTTTCCAAAAATAAACAAACCAACATATCTTTTTCCATCTGTGTGTTAAATTTAATTGTACTTGCAACTGAGTGTGAAGCCAGATTGACAACTTATTACTATTATTATTATTATTATTATTACTTCTACACTGCCCATTTGTAGGCACAAATTACTTCAGTAACTTTTGCACTGTGAAATACAGAACTCCTCACAGCTGATGTGACTGAGCTAAGACCAAAAGGTTCAAAATGTCATTTCTAACCACTGCAGACTTCTCTGATATTCCCTATGCCGAGGGGCAAAGCAACTATTACAATTTCATGCCTGCTCTGTGCACTCTTCTGATAGGAACAAACCCTGCTTCCTGACCCATAACAGGGGTAATATCAAAACCAAATCCCAAACAGATGCACGGGTATGTTCTCTTTGGAGTTTGATCCTTAAAAAGAAAAAGTCCAGTCTGAAATGAACAATTGCTTTGCTCAAAACCTATGGACTTTCTATTTTACATTTCTGAAACGATACTATAATTTCCTTCCCACTATTTGCCTGATGCACAGCAGCACGGTTCCATATGCTCTGCAAGAGTGCAAAAGCTGCAAAATTTAGCAAGTTCACTTACAAAATCCAGAATGATATTAAATGCATGAAGACGCTTCAGTCAAAAGGTGATTTGTGTACCTGAGCTTCAATACTTCTAAATGAGTAAACCACAATATCTTTGAACATTTAAAAATATTATAAGAATTCTATGAGGGAAATGGAAGCACCTGATGGAATACAATTACCAGTTAAATATGTAAATTCACATAAAGTTGAAAACTCAAGGAAAGAATAGAAATTTTGGCTGACTGGTCATTTTATTCAAGAATTGGCCTAGAATCAAGCTATAGGTGTCCATATGTGCATTCCTATTAAAAAAAAATCCCATAGGATTGGTCTGGTTATATTATCATGTATTCTGTCTTGGCAAGGCCCCACTATCAGATCACCTCTTCCCAAATCAGCCACAGCATCAAAAAGTAATTTCAGAATAAGATGCACTTTCCTCTTTGCCAAAGGCAGACATGGCATTTTGAAGAGGTTGCTGAGTGGGGTTGGTCTGGGAAGTAAAAGATATCACGAACCACCATGTATGATGCTCTAAAGAGGGAGAGGAAAACATGGCCCTTACAGGGAAAATAGACATTAAAAGCAGCTTGTCTGAATTTCAGCAGCACATCCCATCCCATCCCATCCCATCCCATCCCATCCCATCCCATCCCATCCCATCCCATTCCATCCCATTCACTGGTCAAGTCCAATTAAGCTATCCTTGAAACCCCATGTTATAAATCAGTATTCATTAGTTACTTATCAATTTTTTTTATTCGAAAATATTGTGCAAACACCCAGGTCCAAACTTATTCAGATAAGTTTTGAGACACAAACCCAGAAGTACATCTGAAGACCCTCCCCCCATACATCTGCTGTGTCCAGCTTTCTGGTGCTGACGTAATATTTGCGTCGACACAGTAAGGATTTCAGAAGGTATAAGCCTAAATGAGTTCAAACTCTAACAATATACATTTTAATCCTCCTCCAGGCACATCTTTGCATACTTTTTCTTATCAAGTATCTCCCTGGAATGTTTATTTAATGACCTTAGCATTAGCATCAAGAGATTAATCAGTGAACTGTAAACAACTCCAAACTATCCTCAAGAGTTTAAATTTTATCAGAGAAACTAACTATAATGAACAATAGAAAATTGTTTGGGTTTTATTCTAAAAGGTCCAGAATAAAAAAAAATATTTTAGTGGGGAGAAAAAATCTAATCCCAAATGTAACCAACCATATTCATTTTGTAACTTCAGCATCCCATTTAGCTTATACCTCTGATAGATTGGTATGTCACTCATTATTTTCTGTCTTCTCATTCAAATATCAGGATAGCTAATTTACTTTAAAAGAGCATTTATTTATGACTCTCTCCCACCCTGCTTTAATTTCAGGGGGTAGGACCGGTAATATTTATTTTTAATGGGTTTATTTTAATGGACTACAGGATATTGTTGTAAGGTCACTGACCACACTGCCAGGAGAGAAAAGACCATGAATCTGTATTATTTTCAGGTCACTGAGTGACTAGGAGAGAATGGGCTGTGACTGGGAAGTGCCAGCTTTCATTATTCTGAATTGGTCTGCATGACCTTTCATTTCCACTGTCCTTTCCTACCTCTGCTGTAACCCTCCTCTGTTTTCAATTTTTCTCTGTAGTATCCCTTCTAAGCTGTAAACTTCTCATTCCAATGCAGAGCACTGTCGGGAGTCAGAAGCAGTTTGTTCAGGGCTGGTTGTGTGTCAGGCCTCTCCCCAGTTAGGTTCCCAAGCCCATCTCTGGCTGTCAGGTAGAATTTATCCAGCAGGGCTGTGACAGACTGCAGTTCCAGCCTGTGGCAAGCATCCATAAGGCTCAGGCTAACCCTGGGTGAACAAAAACGGCTCACACAGTTGCCTCCAAGTGCTGTATTCACTAACCCATATAAGTACAACCTATTTTTCAAATAAAATGACACTCAGCTATTGTGAAGTTTGTTTTTTAATATAATGGTTGTGCCTGTAAGTGCTCTGCCTAAAACAGAGAATGACCTAGCAGCAACAACACAAAACACAGTGGTCTGGCATTGGGAGACAGTGATATGAGAGAGATGATGTCCTGCCTCTGGGCTTACAGAAAGTGCCCTACTCCTCCAACCTTTTATCCATCACTACAGTTCTGCTGAGCAGCTGCTTTTTCTGTAGTACTGCCAGTCTCCAGTCTGCACAGGGTGGGTGTTGCAAAGCATGCAAACTTCAATATCACTTGATGAATAACTGAGAAAAATTAGGAAAGTTTAGACATTAGAGAACTGAACAAACTAAAAAAAGAGGGCATTTGAAGCAGGATGAGGATCATAGAAAAAGAAACTGGGGAACTGAAAAGGAGGAAAGAAGAATGAATATTGCTTCAAAATATTCTTGCAAAAAATATTTCATTCTTTACTCTTCATTTATTCGAAGTAGTCTTCCTTCATCTGCAGTATCAATGATTCTTCCCGCCTGAACCAGAGTTACATCAGAAGACAATGCAATAATATTCTCATTTCCTAATTCATAGAATTCTGAAACATTATAAAGGCAGAAAATATTCTGAACTCCAGACATAGTTAGCATTTGGGGTAGGGAGAAAGGTATGAAAACAAAAATATAAGCAATATCAACAATTAATTGAACACACTTGCCTCCTTCCTTGGAAACACTGGAGAGTTTCACAGAAAAGATAATGAATAAGGTGCATCACATGTCCAAGTCTCTTAGTGTTTGCTTGTTTCTTTAAAAAAAGCTACAAAAAACAACTCCAAAGACAGAGATTGAGAACTGTTGCTTGAAAAAAACAACATCAAGGCTTCCAAACTGTTCTCAAGCAAGAGCCTGTTCTCAGGCCTCAGCACTATTTGCAGTTTACTGTCTACTTTATCACCAATCCATTCAAAGATAAAAGCCGTATTGCTCTGGGCACCATTTAGCATGTTCCTGAAAAATCTGAAAACCTGTCCCTGAAACACGGCGACTGATCCTAGTAACTTGTGTCTTTAGAGAGAAATGGGGGCACCTAGTCTATATAGGTGGGACACAACACACTGGAAAATTTGGCTTTTTCTAAGCATGAGATGACATGGTAATTATGAGGACAGCTGAGTGCCAAATATAAATAGTCTGGTCTGCCATGCACAGGGCTTACAGCAGCAGAAGAAAGATCAACAGGCCCAAGGCCTTTGGGTGACAGGTAGGACAAGGTAATTATGCAGGGACTGAGTCAATAGACAATATAAGGGCTCACATCACAAAGTTTTATTGTTGCAAATCATTGATTACTTACACACGACGCTGTTTACTTTAATTCCACGCGTTCATCACCACATCTGTCATTGGTGAATTGGTTCATGCTTTTAAGATGCTCACATATTACATTATAGCCACTCCATTTCACACTAACAGCAGTTCTACATAATTCATCACTGTCACTTCAGGCAGTGTTCTGTAGTTGACTTGACCTGCAAAAAGAAAGGCAATAAAGATGTACAGCAATGTGGCTCTTTGAAATCTAGTGTGTCAAGCCCTGTGGCAACATGCTTTTAGTTCTGAATTTCTTTAGTGAACTCCAGCTCAAGATGATTCTTCAGTGAAAGGCATAGGAAAAGGAGAGGTTTCTGTCCCAGTTGCCAACGATCAAAGTCACCAGTCTGCTAGTGACTGTTACACAGATGGAGAGCTAATTCCTACATGGTGGTTCCATGGTTTTGAAGCATTTTAGAAATTCTGTGCAGCTCAGACACATGACCTTCAGCAGAGTTGGTTTTAAAGGAGACACATATTTGCCCAGGCAAACTGAAATTGGACCAGCCTGAACCTCAGGCATCAATCTGTATGCTCAGGGTCTGACAGCTTGCAACGCAATTGATGCCTTGGGAAGGCTGACCTGAAACAGAGACTGGACAGAGCTAGAGAATAAAGTAGGTATTTATTGAAAAGCCTCCAGGATCTACCTTGCGCAAGACAAGACCCTGACCAGGGCTACACCCAAGGTGGACTTAGAATGGGCGACCAGTCATGAGGTCTTACACTTTTATAAGTTTTGGTCCATTTGCATATTGAGGTTTAATTGTTCAATTACAGCTTCAGGTTTTGAGGTCTCATCCTTCTTGTTTCTCTTTTCAGTTCACTGTTGTTTATGCTTTTGGTCCTGAAAGTTGTCCTTGGTCTTCAGCAGGAGAAGGATTGGTTTTTTCCACCTACTCTGTGAAGAGAGCTTACTAGCACTCAATATGAGGCTCAGAACTACACCCCTAGGCAGCACAGAATCTAAAAAACATGCAAGCTAAAACTTAAGGCATCACAATCACGTTTTCAAGTGCATTTACTGGGCACTAAAATATTATTATTTCAACCCAGCCACTGCAGCAGATCAGATGGTTATACAACAGCTCTTCATTTCTATGATTCTATATAAAGTCAGTCAGACTTTTCATGGATCAGTGTAAGCCTATGAAAAGAAAACAACAAAAGCAAACTGTAGGCAAGAAAAAAATTGTGTTTCAAACAGCAATACCCAGAATAAAGTAAATTTTCAAGTACGTGAAAGAGATGGCTGGAGTACTTATGCTTGCTTACTTTGCTATTTTATGAGACTGCTCGTTTCTTTCAGAGGTAAGAATGTACCTATTTCAAAGCTCAGTGCAGCCACAAAAAGACCTCACCAGAATACATTAAAGATGATTTTTGGTCTCTTGCATGACAGTTTATATTAATGTTGAAGCAATGAAGAACCAGTGATGTGTAAATAGTGCTTACAGAGTCTGACATAAACTCACCCACATTTTAGGCAAACCACGTTAACCAAAACAATGCCCATTGAGGTTTTTAGATTTAAATTCAAGACAGGAGGCAATTATTCTTGTCTTTCACTTTACCTGGAAAGGAAAAAAAAAAAGTTAAATCTAAACTTCTGATGAATCTATCTAAAAGTATCCCAGGAAGCAAAGAGAATGACTCACTGAGAAAATGGAAATAAGTCACTACTGGAAGATACAAAGCAAAGCACCAGCTGAAGTCATGTCCTCTAAGAAATAAACCCTCTGTTCTGGATGTTGCAATTAAAAACTTACAAGTTCAGCCTAGGAAATGAAAAATTGGTCACGTAAGGCTCAGGTTAGAGGACCCACCCAGACAGGATTTGCTTTCACAGCCTGACATGCAAAAAGGGGAATCAGTGCCTCTTAGAATGAGACATCTGCCCAGGAAAAACAGTTGGAGAATGTTTCCCTGATATAGGCAAATTATGCCTACTGCCTGGAGTTCAATACTGCAATGGGGTAGAGTTTGGTAATTTTCAAACAAGTTTGGATGACATAATGACTTGTAACAATAACACGTTTGATTATTCTTGCCTTAACTTCAAATTTTTTCAGTATTTGGTCAGTTAGAGAATCAGGACTCTAGAAAGAAAAATAAGGTTTCCATGGGAAGAGAAATATTATGATCGCTCACTCCTGTCAGTTAGATAATCCAAAAATCACATTAACTGCCTGGTTCTAACCTTAAAAAGAATCACATTCCCTTGGGTGTTATGCTACACATCAATTCCTCGTACTGGAAAGACTAAGCAGCTAATTTAGTTCCCATCACAACTATTCTAACACTTCATGCCTGATGAAGGCATCACCCAGACTAAGTGAATGGGTAAATAATTGTCCAGTCCTGAATTTCCATCAGTATTAAAAAGGAGATTACTTGGAAGAATGAGCAAGTTGCTCTGCAATGTTGTTATCTCCCTCCTAGGTACCTGGAGGAGAGTTTTGTGCCTAAAAATGAAGATACTTTACCTTCCCAGAGCCATGCAAACCTACCTGTGGTGAAGCCTTGACTCTTTTTTAGGTAGAGAAATCTGACCTGGAAAGAGAGTGTGGAGATGGTTGGGCATGAGATTTTATTCTGTACAGACTGTGAGGACGCTGACATTAAGTACACCCCTAAAATGGAATAAAGGTCTTTGAGGGCTGAGGAGTTCAAGAACTGAGTTCTCTGTTGTCTCTGAGTCTTTTTGTGGTTCAAAGACTTTCGTGGCCTGAATCAAAACCTTTCTGAGCTGGAGCAATATCTCATTGAAGAGATTCTGCTTATAATTTCTGATAGAAGATAAAGCAAAAAAAACCAGCCCCTCCCCATGGCTGCTTTTCCCATCTTCAAAGTATACATAATTGGAAACAAGGAGGGGGGAAAAAAGCACAGCAGAAAGCAATATGAGGAAATGAAGCACCTATCACAGCACCTCTCTTCTGACTTTTTTTCCAGACCCTCTCTTGTATGACAGCAAACTCTGCTGGTTAGCTTTTTTGCAGAAAATTCACAGCCCAGGACCTTAATATTGATTTTCCCAGTACAACATATAAGTCTGTGAGTTCTGAACGAAATCCCCTTCCAAACACAAAATGAAAAGGGACACAGGAATCCGATTAAATAAAAACTGAGTATCAACATCATCCCAATATGGTACCCTAAAAAAAAAAAAAAAAATTCTTCGGTAAAAAGATGGAGTGAAAAAGATAAAAGTTTCCTTTTCCTCCCCTTTTCTCCCAAAAGAGCTTGTTTGCCTTTGCATAAAAATAACTTCATTGGAGAAAAGTGAATTGTGGGCAAAGTTCTCTAATAGCAAAAGTAGTTTGATTCAATTTTATTTCTGATGTTCAACTTCCATTCCTTCTCTGGCCCTCATATCCAGTCACCATGGCAACAAAAGTGCAGAAAAATCCTTTTCCCATTTGATAATCACTTAATCATTTAACAACAAAACAGATTGGGAATGGGAAAGTGGAGTAATGGGAAACACCAAACGGAAAAGAAGCTCTGCTATCAAAAAAAGTCATCCTCTCCCCCCAAGAACAACAACGACACAAAAAAAAATACAACAAAACAAAACAAAAAACTCTCAAAAAACAAACAACAAAAAAGAAATGAGAAGGAGCAGAAGTAAAGGGAAATGGCCTACAGGATCTGTGTATCTCACTGAGAGTAGATTTAAGCTTCTCATTGCTCTTCTTCACACACCATAGTGTCTTTTATTTTCTACTCATAGGAGTCTGCATGCTGTCTGAAATGCCCTTCCAGTAGCTGAAAAAAAAAATGCAGAAAAAAATTCAGATCTGTGTTATGAGTTCAAAAGATGAGCAGAAATGTTCCTAACCAATAAAAGCCACACTCTGGAATTTGTCTTATTTCTTCTGTTATGCAAAAAAAGGAGGGCTTGACTCACAAGTGTATTTTAGTAGGAACCTCTGAAGTTCCAGCACAATCCATTGGGAGGATGCCCTGGCAAAAGTCTCTGTCACCTTTAAGTAGCACGGGCTTCTGCTCCTCTGATGATGACAGCAGAGTTGTTGAGCAGCTGCTAGCCTTGATCAGAAGCCCCCAGAAAGAAAACACCACGAAAGGCAATCACCCATCAGGGTGGAAACTCTCTTTTCCAGCAGACAGAAATTTCCTGCAACATGTCCCTGCCCCTGACACGTGCACAAGACAAAGTCCAGTTCAGCTTGGAACTGGGGCAGTCATCTCTTTGTCCCTGCTAAATCTGTCTGTGGGGTAGAGCTGCAGGGTGGATGACACATGGAAGTGTGGACATCAAATGAGGTTGTAGGCAACTAGACAGATACACTGCACTGGCAAAGCTTCAGTGGCTGAACAACTACAGGAGAAAGCCACAATGTTGGATCTCATTCCCAGCACAAGCTCTTAAAATACACACACAGGACATACTGTTCTTCTCAATACCCCACATGTGAATTAAATGATTACTTCATTTTTTTAAAATATTGATATAGTAATCTTTTTTCCCTACAAAATATCCCCCAACAAAGTACTCAGCAGACATTCCATTTATCAGAAAATCCAGGTCAGCTTTTTACCCATCACCCATGGATGAACATGGGAGCTAGCAAGGTAACTGATTTACCTTATTCTTTTCCCTCATGCTGAGATGCAAAACTATCTATCCTGACAGCATTTCATTAAGCAATTTGTTATCTGTTCAAGTTAACTCCAGGGCAAGGGAAATTATTGTTAAATCTTTGTACTAAAAGTCAACAGCTCCTGTGTCATGGTAGCACATTTGAAATGGGAAACTGCAAATGATCAAATGTTCTTGATTTACCCTTGGCAAAATGTTGCCTCCCAATGAAGGTGGTGAGAAGAGGGAAGAAATTTGTGTGACAATCTTGGCTACTCATGCCTGCCCTGGAAGAGCAGCTCTGCTCTTCAGTGGCTATTATTACAAATACCTTATGAAAAATATCTTCTGAGTATGCCTGTAACAGAAGAATTTTTACAAGGCATTGAAGTGATAAGCCCTAATATTTTAAAAATAATTGCTATTTCTCAGGTAGGAATAATGTATCTTCAGGCTTTTTAAATTATTTGTAATGATTTCTCAGAGGTGACACATCAATGCGGCATCTCAGCATTATCCAAACATGTCTGTCAGGTAGAAAAAGCTATATTATTCCCACTGTAAAGAAAAGAAACTGCACACTACAAATTTGTCCTTCAAAAGCAACATATATGAAGGTCACTAGTACTAGGAATAGAGGCTTAAGTCTTGCTTATGTTTTGCAGTCCTTACACCAAAAATGTACCCACCTCCCCCTTTTTGTTGAATGGAGGAAAGGTGAGCATTCATCCTCCTCAGACTGCATCCCAAAAAAGGTGTCTTAATATATGCTTTCTCTTTGATTCAGGGAACTTTGAATGCAGGTAAATGAATGTAGATAACTTTGACTACCCGTTGCCCAGCAAACAGCAACATCAAATAGGAAAACTCCAGAATTAAGAATCTTTATCTCCCAGCCTCAAGTAAACAAGCAGAGAAGACCTTTTGGTTGTGTAGTGCCTCTTCAAGATTTGCCTTGCTTCAAGCTCACTCTTTTCTCTGCAACCCAAGGACGTGGCACATCTAAATTCTTGTCACACACACGGAGGTGAAAGCAATGGCAGATAAAGATCCATGGGAATTTTCAACCTGACCTGCAGCTGTTACTCATATTTATGTAACAATGCTGTGCATAAGGTCTTCCAACACTGCTTTCTTCAGTACCTATTCCTGACCTGAGGCAGAGAGCTACAGCACAAACTTAGATAGAGGAGCTGTGTTATACCTAAAATAAAAATAACCATTCAAGTATCTTTCTCCTACAAGCCTCTACATGTTTCACACTTCCAAAACTCATCCAGGAATTTAAACTAAAAATTGTCTCAATTGTTCCAAAACACCAGGATTCGGTCGCAAGAACATTAATGATCAGTTTTATGCCAATCTGGACCAAAACCTAATTGATACTTTCCCAAGGTGGTGAAGCTACAGTGCAACTTGAGGTTTGAAAATTCCAGTTGCAGCCTGCTGTGTACCTCCCATAGTGACAGCCAGCCAAACAATACTCCAAATAAAAAGCAAGGTGGGAGGTGCTGGGCTGAGCACTGACATTTTCATATACCATTGCAGTGTGGCAATTTAGGCTGGGGCCACCAGAGTCAGCAAGAGACCATGCGCACTACATTGTGATGTACAGACATTTCCTGCCGTTCCTTGCACACATACAGGTATCTGTTTAGCCATTAGAATCTTTCTTCCTTTTTTTTTTTTT